>JARQOC010000002.1:573467858-573567812 GCA_033576535.1 Allobates femoralis
GACTAAGTAAACCAACAAAGCAAACTAAAAAAAGAGAACAGCACAGAATAGGGTCTTATCTGTGGGTGACAACAGGGAAGATGATTGAGAATCCACTCACCTGGCTGCGACAAACCATCAAATCTGTAAGGTAGCCCCGTGGAGAAGAGGAAAATGGTGGATTAAACCTCACACTGCCTTCAAATAAACCCATGAAGAATGGAGTATCACTTGATTTCATTGTTCTCTACGTGTTTCATGTGAATCCGCGCACTTCCTCAGAAGAATAAAATCACATTCTCCTGAGGAACTGCGCAGATGAGCATGAAACGCTTAGAGAACAATACAATCAAGTGATACTCCATTCTTCATGGACTTATTTGAAGACAGCACAAGGTTTAATCCACCATTTTCCTCCTCTCCACGTGGCTACCTGGAGGGCGTAAAGGTATTCAGACCGGTAGTAGTAAAATGGTGAGCAGCTAATAATCATGAGCAAAATCACATGTTATTTTAAAGCTAATTGTCACAGATTTGCTGCATAGCTGGCAGATCAAACATATTGAAGACATGAGGTTCAACTATACAAAATGCAGTAAGCAAAAATCTTAGTTACCCTACAGTAAAAACGTAAAAGTAAATAAATAAAAAATGTGGAAAAAATATTAAGCTTTTTTACCATACAGTCAAACGAGAGTAATAAAAGGTGATCAAAAGTCACATATAAATTAAAATAGTATAGCTGAAAACTTAATCTTGTCCCACAAAATAACAGGCCACCACACAGCTCCTTAAGTGTAGAAATAAAAAAGCTATAGCTCACAAAATATGCAGAAACATTTTTTATGATATAAAAGCAGCAAAACATTAAAAATATATAACTGTGGTATCACTGTAATCATATTTACCTAAATAATAAAGTTGGATTATCACTTTTATGACACAGTAAATAACATAAAGAAATTAAAAAAGAAATCCTGAATTTCTGTTATTTCTACATTCTGTCTCACAAAACACAGAACAGAAAGTAATCAAAAATCATTATACAACCCAAAATTATACCAATAGAAACTCCAACTCATCTCATAAAAACAAATTCTAACATGACTCTGCTGCCAGAAAAATAATAAAAAAAATTATAGTCTTAAAAATTTGATGATGCAAAAAACTTTATTTTTTACAAAAAAATGTTTTTAGTGTGATAGTAGCCAAACTGAAAAAAATAAACAATATAAATCTATTATTGCTGTGATTATACTCACCTGAGAAATAAAGCCACCTAATCACTTATACAGCAGGGTTAACGGCAACTAGTAATAAAGCCAATTCTTCAACTGGTGCTGATTTTTTTCTGCCTCAAAAAGATCCCAGTAAGGTGAAAATCACAGTTATCCTGCACTCTATGCTGAGGCATTACATCAGAAATTACATGTACTGTAAATCTATGAAAAATGTGATTCGGACAAAATTCCCAATGAAAGGTTCACTGTAGTGAGGCAGAGCAAGTCACTTTGTACTGTCATCTGACCTTTGTTCTAGCAATGTCTATCTTTTTGCAGGTCTTTTTAGGCGTGCACAAAAGTGCGGTCAACCACAGTTTTGTGAATATTTGATAATGGGGACATAGCTAAACAGAGGGTAGAGTCCAGAGTAACTTTACTGCATCATTAGTGAATGAAAGTCTCTGGGGTTTCATCTGAATCAGGTATTTCGGAGATGCAGTTGGAAACCCGAATATATTTAGCATAGAGCACAAGATAAATGTGAACTGATCCACAATGTTCTGTAGAAAATTTGACACCAATAGAATTAAACTAAATCCACAAAAAAAACCACAAGCCCGACCAAAGTCCACTATCTCTAATGGAAATATTGGGATCTTACATGTTACTAGTAGCACAAAGGCTCTAGAAAAATGCAATTGCTCCTCACCCCTCAAAAATAAGACCAGCAAAATTTGTGCTCCTAAATCCAAATTCCCTCTTCCCATCTGAATACCTCAATGTGTGTCAATCACAGTTAACATCCACAAGTTTGGCAATGTTGTAGTCAGCAAAGCTTGCTTAATTTACAGATAGTATTTCTCCAGATGCATGATCTAGGCTCAAAGTACAGGCACTACAAGGGCTTTTTTCAATTTATAAATCTGCAATAATCACTCTGTTTGACTCCATGAGTGTTTTTCAGAGATAAAATAATCACTACACCCATAGATAAACTTCCAGAGGGGATTCATTTCCAATATGTAGACTAAAAATGTAGTAAACAAACTATTTTAATAAAATATGTGCTCCAGAAATTAAATGGCGCTACTTTCCTCCCAAGCCCTGTCGTGCATGCAAACAGTGATTTGTGGTATATGTGGTATCAACATACTCAGGAGAAATTGCACATCAAATTTTGTGGCTCAATTTTTTTAATTTTTATTCTATTGCTGTAAAAATTGAAATATTTATTGCCAAAACAATATTTTTGTGGGAAAAATTATTTCTTTTTTAAATTTTTACGTTTCTACGTTGTAAAATTCTGTGAAGCACACATGGGTTTAAAATTCTCACTGCTAGAAATGAGCCATGTTTGATTCGAAATGTTCGCCAAACTCAAATTCGAGCTGTTTTGAGCGATGTTCAAGTCATTCAATGAATGCAAACAATTTGCTTCAAATCCGGCTGTTCGAGGTTATGTTCGATAACGCTTTGATCACCAAAAGCTTAACACAAACCCTAATACTGTTAATTATTGTTAATATCCAGTTTCAGTGTATGGGGGCGGGGTTTAGATCAGTGCTGCTGAAATAATGCTGATCTCCATTTTTTTCTCCTAACTACAAATATAATGGGGCAGTGCAGGCTGTCAGCCAATCACACACACATACAGCAAAGTGCCATTTTTTGCATTGCCACCATTTCCTCAGTGCTGCAGTTGTGTGTCAGTAAGGCTGGTTTCACATAACGATTTTGTGCCTGTCCGTGGGATCCAACTTTGAAGGGGGACCCCACGGGCAGGCACGGATCCATACGGATCCCTGCAATCGGATGGCAAATAGCCATCCGATCTGCAGGATCCGTGTGGATACTGCGGTCCCCTGTCTCTCCCTACTCCTGCCTCCTCCATCCTATGCTACTCTGTCCCCCCGCTATTTTTTGCTGTGCCTCCGCTATTCTATCATCATCTATCCCTATCCTGTCCCCTGTCCTCTTCCCTGTCCTCTCCCTGTATGTTAGAAAATAAAAAAAACTCCTCCCGGAGGATACATCACCTCTCACCGGCTCCAACGCTGCCGCACGATCAGGACTGAAGGACCTGTGATGATGTCAGAGTCACATGACCTGGTCAGCTGACCGGGTCTCTTACATCATCACAGGCTCTTCAGTCCTGATCGTGCGGCAGCGATGGAGCCGGTGACAGGTGATGTATCCTCCGGGAGGAGGGTTTTTTATTTTTTTACTCACAGGGAGAGGACAGGGGACAGGATAGGGATAGAGGAGGATAGAATAGCGGGGGCACAGCAAAGAATAGCGGGGCACAGCACATAGAATAGGAGAGGGCAGAATATGGAGGAGGCAGCAGCAGGGAAAGACAGGGGATACGGAGCCGACATCGGATCCGAGGTGAGCTCGGATCCGATGTCCATAGGCTCCCATGTTGTGAGCACTAGGATCAGCCTCGGATCAGCAGTGATCCGAGGCTGTCCGATGTGAGTCACGGACACAAAATCGTAGCAGGCTACGATTTTGTGCCCATGATTACATTGGATGGGATCGGATGGTGCCAAAATCGGATGCTAATAGTGGCACATCCGATCCCATCCAATTCCCATAGGGGAACATGGGGTCCGATTTCGGATCCGATTGTATCCGTTTTGGAACGGATACAATCAGATGACCGAAAATCGTTATGTGAAAGCAGCCTTAGGCACAGCTACTGCTGCTGTGGACGCTATAAAGTCTTAGTTAGATAGATAGTGAGCGAATCTGAAGTTAGATAGACAGATAGGTTTAGGAAGTAGGGTCAAGTTAGAATCTCAGCCCTTTTGAGGGCTACTTCACACAAGTAGTGAGTAGGGATTAGTTGTAAATATCAGCCCTTTTCAATACTACTTCATAGAAGTAGGGACTAGTTATAATATCAGCCATTTTGAGGGCTAGGTAAGAGCAGTTCCTAGCAGTTTTTGCCAGACATGTGTGTGCCAGTGCTGTGCAAGTGTTTTTCACAACATCTAGCCAAATTTAGCTCAGGCAATCCTTTAGGGCAGGTAGTGTAGCAATGCTGTGAAGCAAGCTACACCACCTGTCTTCAGTAGCTAATTTTTCACTGCAGCTAGTCCAGGCAATCTTTTTGGGCTAGTAGCAGTGTCTGGTGGTCAGCGGTGTAGCCCAGCTGCAAATTAAGGTACACCGTCTGTCTATCCAGTAGCCAATTTTATACTGCAGCTCGTCCAGGCAATCATTTTGGGCTAGTAGCAGTGTCATTTAGACAGTAGTGTGTAGCCCACTTGTGAAACACACTACACCGCCTGTCTAGTTCAGACTCATTTTTAACTGCACTAGCCCAGGTAATAGTTTGAGCCTAGTAGTAGTGTAATTTAGACAGTGGTGTGTAGCCCACTTGTGAAACACACTACACCGCCTGTCTAGTTCAGACTAATTTTTAACTGCACCTAGCCCAGGTAATATTTTGGGCCTAGTAGCAGTGTCATTTAGACAGTGGTTTGTGGCCCACTTGTGAAACACACTACACCACCTATCTAGTTCAGACAAATTTTTAACTGCACTAGCCCAGGTAATAGTTTTAGCCTAGTAGTAGTGTAATTCAGACAGTGGTGTGTAGCCCACTTGTGAAACACACTACACCGCCTGTCTAGTTCAGACTAATTTTTAACTGCACCTAGCCCAGGTAATAGTTTGTGACTAGTAGCATTGTCATTTAGACAGTGGTGTAGCCCACTTGTGAAACACACTACACCGCCTGTCTAGTTCAGATGAATTTTTAACTGCACCTAGCCCAGGTAATAGTTTGTGCCAAGTAGCAGTGTCATTTAGACAGTGGTGTGTAGCCCACTTGTGAAACACACTACACCACCTGTCTAGTTCAGACTAATTTTTAACTGCACCTAGCCCAGGTAATAGTTTGGGCCTAGTAGCACTGTTTGGCCAGTCAGCTCTGCTCGATTTCCATCCACATTTTTTTTGCAAACAACTGCAGAGTTGCCAATTTGTTCACATACAAAATGAGTGTCTAAAGTCCTGCTGCTGGTGGAAAGGAGAATAAGCGTGATGGAAAGTGAAAAAAAGTTTGTGTCTGTGGGGTAGGTGGTAAAGCAACAGTAACATCTGATGAAGAAAGACCATCTTCCAGCCAAAGTAAGATGTCTAATTCTTTCCGTGGACAATCTGATATGATCCCTTTCATATGGACACGAATCATACGACGATCGCTACCAATTGTAGATGAGGTACAAAAAGAGCAGGCTCTTGAATGGATAGCAAGCACTTCATCAAGTGGGCTCTCCTCCACCTCAACTTCAACATTACAAATACACCAGTCCTCAGAGGTGTCACCCCAATCACACTTGCTTCCTTACAGCTCCCAAGACTCTAGCCACCTGTCTGAGTATGAAGTGAGACAGTTGGTTGAGTATGCAGAGCTGTTCACTCATACTTTAGCCTGGAAATCAGAGGTCTGCTCCAAAGCTTCTCTGAGTCCAGACGAAGAAATGATCTGCACTGATGCCCAGAAGCTTTGTGAGTCGTCCCAGATGAAGAAGGTTCTGAGCAAGCATAATGTAAACCCTCATTCCCAAACTGTAACTCCTGTTGGTGGAGACAATGAGGAAGTTGCTGATGAGACTGAGATACCTGATTGGAACAACATTTTGACTTTTCAGTCAGGGCAGGAAGAGGTTGGCTCTGAGGATGACGGGTGTGAGAGCACACAATGTCAAGATGATGTTGGTGATCCTACTTACTGTCAACCCACAGTCTGCCAGTCAATGAGGGGCAGCACAGGAGGTCGAGGAGGATGCTAGTGATAGCGAGGTTAGGTTGCACCTTCCTGGACAGAGACGAAGTACTGGAAGCACATCAACAACTGCATCCTCAACCACAACTCTGCTTCTGCGCAGAAGTCATGGTGGCTCTTCTTCAGGTCAAATGGGCTCTAAGCCTTGCCTAACCTGGGCCTTTTTTGAGATCGCACAGGATGAGCCAACTGATGATGACACAGGAGTAGAAAAGTCCTTGCGGATCCATGACTTGTTCATCTTGATGAATGTTAGTCAGTCTACATTGTCACTGAACACAGCTGGGTTCGCTTACCTGTCAGCACACCACCAGCAGCGCTGAAGACACATTCAGAGAGAACGCTGGCTGCGGGGCACGACAAGATTTCCAAGGCGTGAGTGGTGAGCTCAGGCCATTTTTCCAGACTGGAAGCCCAAAATGAGCAAGGGTCCAGTTCCACAGTTGTCATGGCAATAAATAGTTAATAATTTATATAAGTTTATTGAAGCCATTCAGAAACCTTTGTTCCTCTTTCTCTCCATATCCTCCCCCGTTCAGAATTCCACTGTCTTAGAATTAGCTGCACAGAAGCTATTATATATAATGTTTTGAGTTAGATGTAGCAGTGTGGAAGCTCTTATCAAGATGTTCCCGTACCGACTGTACTAATCCAAGGCTGCATTGAAATACTAACCCACAGAATATAATTGAATGTTTTTTCAGAATAAAATGTAGATTCAGCATAATTTGCTGGCTACAAAGGAGCAGCGCTTGAAGAACTGAAGCAGCAGGACCAGCGTCAGCAGCAGCAGGCCAGTGAGCAGGAAAAGCTGAAACGTCTGCGGGAGATTGCAGAGAATCAGGAGGCAAAGCTGAAGAAAGTGCGGGCCCTGATGGGCCACATGGAGCAGAAGAGGCTCAGCAATGGCAGGCTAGTTGAGGAAATCAAACAGATGAATAACACGTTCCAACAGAAGCAGAAAGAACTGATGGTGGGCATGACCAAAGTGGAAGAAATGAGTCGCCAGCTGGCAATGCTGAAGAACATATGCATCGAGGGCTATCACGACAACCAGTCTACTGTTGCTGAACTCGACCGTCTCTACAAAGAGCTTCAGTTGAGGAACAAGCTGAATCAGGAGCAGAATGCCAAACTGCAGCAGCAGCGGGAAAGCCTGAACAAGCGCAGCTCCGAGGTGGCCGCCATGGACAAGCGTGTCAACGAGCTGCGGGACCGGCTCTGGAAGAAGAAGGTGGCTCTGCAGAAAAAGGAGAAAGTGTAGAGAAGTTTTACTACCAGCTGAATCAGATGTTCACAGATCTGGGATTTGATCACCATGAGAAGTCCCATAGCCAGATATGGATACAAGCCTTCGTCCAAGGTCTTCTTGAACCTGTACAGAAGCAGGTCCAGACTACGAGACCTGAATACAGATTATTGGACCCAGATATTATATTTCAAGGGGCAAGGGGCATAGAAATGATCAGGCCTTCAAAACCTCCCCGGAACTGTAATGTTATGGTGTCGCAGAACCCAGGAAACAGGGGAGGACCAAGAAGTGGAGTCACCTGTTACGGTTGTGGGAAGATAGGCCACATAAGGAGGAACAGGATTTCCCTCAATAGCCACCCGCCCCCTCCACCCAGCTATAGGACATAGGCAAGCCGGATCCACCAACTTACAATATGCTCTGCAAAGCCAACAGACAATCTTACAGCCCGACTCCTACTGTATGTATGGAAGTAGAAGGAAGATCCATCCCCTTCTTAGTGGATACCGATGCAGCCAGAAGCATGATAAAATTTGCTGACTTACCTGACTCAGACGGCTTCACAGAAGAAACCATCCCATGTGTGGGTGTTGGTGGAGTCATCAAGTATACCCCTATGACCCGCCCATTGCGTGTCAGCCTGCAACCCACACAGAGCATGTTATCTCGATTGGTGGTGTCCAACACTTGTCCAGTGAACCTAATGGGAACTGACTTACTGATGAAGTTAAACACCAACATCTCCGTTCAGGAAAATGGTACTGTCACACTTACTACTGCTCTGGACCAGGAATAAATTTCACGGGTTTTTGGCCTCTTTCACTTTGCTGAGACAATACAACCTACGGAAGCAGCCTGGCTTTCACAGATATCGGGCATCCTGTGGGCCCAAGGCCCTGAAGACATTGGAAGGCTCCCTGTCCAGCCAGTGGAAGTCAAGCTTAGACCAGGAGCCTGTTTACCCCGTAAGCACCAGTACGCTCTCTCCATTGCCCAATCGGATGCTATCATACAACAACTGATGCCTTACCTCAAGAATGGAGCAGTCATCCCCACCAAGTCACCATGCAACACCCCACTGTTTCCAGTCAAGAAGAAAACAGTAAAGGGACAACCTCCCAAGTTTTGCATGGTGCAAGATCTACAGGCAGTGAATGAAGCCACAGTCTTTTATACTCTGATTGTGCCAACCAACCACACTCAGCTACAGTCTTTACTTGGTCTTGTGTCCCACTGCCGTCCTTGGATCCTAGATGCATCAGTCCACATGCAGCCTCTCTATGACTGCCTCAAAGACATTCCTTTCAGTCTGACAGTTGAAGCCACTGATGGATTCTACACGCTGAAGGATGCCATCATATGCTCTCCTGCCCTTGGACTCCCCGACTACAAGAAACCCTTCTGCCTATTTGTGATGGAGAAGAAAGGACATGCCACTGGAGTCCTAACACAGTTCCATGGGGGAAGACAGTGCCCACTGGAATACTACTCTGCCGCACTGGACCCAGTTGCCTGTGGAGCACCTTCGTGCATGGGAGCTGTCTTTGCAACCCACCTACTGCTGGATAAGACTGCTGATGTTATTCTGGGCCACTGTCTGAAGGTGAAGGCTCCACACGTGATATCACTGCCATTCTGGCCCAGACCCAACTAAACATCTCTCTGCTGCACGGCACCTACGGCTACAATATTCCCTTTTACTCCCAGAAAACGTGACAATCTCCAGGTGTAATGTCCTGAACCCTGCAACTCTCCTCCCTCTTCCAAGGGGGGAATGTGACGTCTCTGACACTTTGGTGGAAGAGGAAGCCGACTTTGAAATGGCTCAGCACGACTGTCTGGCACTTATAAGACAAGAAACCTCCGGATTTGACACAGTCACAGATACGCCACTGGAAGACCCAGATTTGACTCTCTTCATGGATGGATCAAGATATGCGGACCAAGAAGGACGGTTTCACACGGGTATCACAGAAGATACTGTGTTGATGGCCAAACCACTACCCGCGTCCATGTCTGCACAGGAAGCAGAATTGGCTGCATTGACCGACGTTTGCAAGATGGCAGCCCAGAAAGCGAACATTTATACCAATTCCCGCTATGGATTTGGCATCTGCCATGACTACGGGCCTATCTGGAGGGCGAGAGACTTAATTATAGCCAATGGAACTCCAATACGCCATCATAGAGTGGTGAAGGAATTGCTAGAGTCCTTGCTGATGCCAGAAAGAGCCGCAGTACTTAAGGTAAAGGCACACACTGGAGGGACCTCAAGAGAAGCCGTGGGGAATTACTTGGCTGACAGGGCAGCTAAGGAAGCAGCAGTGAAGCCACTCATCACAGAACCCTTCAACTTGTATCTTTTGACAGGCTCAGGACAAGAAGAAGACTCAGGATAAGAAGAAGATTCGGACTAGAAGAAGACGGATGAACAATCCTGGGAGAACATGGTCTTGACCCTGCAGAAGCAAGCATCCAATGAAAAGAAGGAAAAATGGATCCAAGATGGAGCTGTGCAAGATAAGAAGCATCTGATACTACTGAAAGGAAAACCATGCCTCCCACAAGCCCTCTACCCAATGATTTCCAGATGGGCCCATGGCCCCACCCATCAATCAAAAATGAAGATGCGCAATCTTGTGAGACAGTACTACCACGCACCTGGCTTTTCAACAATGGCAGCAAATTACACCAGAGGATGCCTAGTCTGTGCCCGGTGTAACCCAAGAAAAACAGAGAAAACTCCACAGAAGTGTACACCTACACCCTTGTACCCCTTCCAACGCATACAGATTGACCACATTCAGATGCCATGCTCAGGAGGATTTAAATATGCACTGGTAGTCATGGACATATTCTCTGGATGGCCAGAAGCTTTACCTGTGAAGAACCAATCTTCTAAAACCAAAAGCAAAGAAACTCCTCTCAGAGATAGTGTGCAGATATGGGGTCCCAGAAACCATAGAGAGTGACCAAGGGCCAGCATTCACAGACAATCTGACCAAAGAGATATGTCAGATCCTGGGGACAGAGTTAGCCCTCCATATTCCGTATTATCCCGAAAGTTCTGGAAGGGTCAAGAGATTAAACGGGGTATTAAAGGCAAAGATGCTGAAAGCAGCGCAGGAAACGGGGAAGCCGTGGCATGAAAGTCTTCCCCTCGCATTGTTCAGTGTCAGACACACCCCAGCTAATGCAGCTAAGCTAATTCCCTATGAAATTCTGTTTGGAAGTGCCCCAGACTAGGGTTGTATTTCCCCCAACAGTTGTACCTACAATATGACAGTTTGACTAAGTTTGTTATCGAATTAACAAAGCACTCAATTAGTCAAAGCATTTGACTAAAATACATTCTCGAGTTTTTTCCTCTCTCCCAGATCCTCAAAGCTTGGAAGGAACCCATCAGATCCAGCCAGGAGATTGGGTTCTCATCAAAAGGTTCAGTAGACGTGCTCTTGATCCCAGATGCGACGGCCCCTTCCAAGTCCTGCTGGTTACCTCCATAGCTGTAAAAGTTGAAGGAAGGCCTACATGAATCCACGCATCCCACTGCAAGAAGGCACCAGATCCAGAAGCCAAAAATAGTTGTTTTGCTCCTTAGTCCTGATATATATACTCAGTATAAAACGGGGGAGCAGGTCACAAGAGAATATGGGAGATTATACGGGAGGTCATGTTAGTACCACAGCTACATGGGTCACATATCAGTTTGACTTCTACACCATAGTAAACAGATGCACACAAGATCTACAACAGCTATGGGTAATATGGGTGATATAGACCAGTCCAGGCAAATGAACGCAAAGATAAATGGGGTAGAAGCCTGCCAGACCACATGATCCTGACCAAGGGTAGATGGGAGCCAAAGCCCTAAAAGGACTCACAGACCTGTCAGAAGAATTAGCTCATAATTCTGGTATAAGGATCCATGGGACACTAGGTTTTGGTGGTGGGATGGATGGCAGAGAGCACTTATCAAACTAGGTATAAAAATCCTTTGTGTTCTATTCGTAGTGGCTCTAATTTCATGCTATGTAATATCTTGCATCAAGAAGATGATGTCTCACTTCATGAAGGAGACAGTGACAACAATGTATGCAGATCTCAAAGGCCCTGATGATGAAGGAGAAACATACACCTGAGAATGATGCCATTGCCATTGCCGCAAGATCCCTTGGAGAAATACGAGAACTTGAGACTAGTGATGGGCGAATCCTAAATTACTCGGAATCGCTTGACTCTAGCGAGTTCGAGCCCGGGACTCGCTACTCGTTGCGAGTCTAGCGAGTCCAATGTTAATGAATGGGGAAGCGAGTAATAGCGAGTAGTGTGCGATTTACAAATCACAGATGTGTCTCGGAAGCTTCAGCCTGAAGCAATCCTAGTTTTGCTATTGATTTGCATTGGACATTACTGTGCAAGTAATCTCTGGGAAACTCGCACAGATAAGAGTCCGGCTGTCTGCTCTGTGTGCAGGCTGCCGCAGCTCCAGGGTCCTAGAGGCCGCCTGGTGCCTGATGTAGCAGAGCTGAGATTGTTCTCAGTCTGCTCATTCCCTGTGCATAGACATCTATATCTATGCACAGGGGATGTAGTAGAGAGGACATCGCGTTTTGGACTGCGTCGGACGGAAGAGGATTTTTTAAATTAAAGATGGAGTCCCTAATGGCTTTTTTTTTTATTTCTAATAAAAAATTTTCTCTGTGTTGTGTTTTTTTTAAAACAATTTAATAGAAATTCATGGCAGTCATGTCTAATATTGGCGTGATCGCCATAAATTTCGGGCTTAGGGCCAGCTGATAATACAAAGCTGGCCCTAACCTCTTTATTACCCAGCGTGCCACCGCCACCAGGGCCGCTGGAAGAGCGGGGTTCAGCGCCAGAGGATGGCGCTTCAATGAACGCGCCATCTTCTGGGGCGGCTGCGGGCTGCAATTTGCAGCGGGGGGTGCCCAGAAAGCTTGGGCATCCCTGCGCTGCGGATTCCAGCCCCCAGCTGCTTAGCTGTACCTGGCTAGACATAGAAATTGCGCGGAGCCACATGTAATTTTTTTTCTGAAAAATCAATAAAATAATCCTTGCCCATGGTCCAGGGGTTAATAAAGATGCAGTCCCTTTTATTTACATTGTTTTATGGATTTGTCAGAAAAAAATTTCACGTGGACTTCGCCGTATTTCTGGAACCAGCCGGATCCAGCAGGCAGCGACGGGCTGCCCCCAACCCCCAGGTGCATATTTGTACCTGGCCGGACACAAGAATATAGAGGAGCCCTTTTTTTTAATTATTTCATGAATTTCATGAAAAAATAAAAAAAAATGCGTGGGGCTCCGCGCAATTTCTATGTCTAGCCAGGTACAGCTAAGCAGCTGGGGGCTGGAATCCACAGCGTAGGATGCCCAAGGTTTCTGGGCACCCCCCGCTGCAAATTGCAGCCCGCAGCCGCCCCAGAAGATGGCGCGTTCATTGAAGCGCCATCCTCTGGCACTGAACCCCGCTCTTCCAGCGACCCTGGTGGCGGTGGCACGCTGGGTAATAAAGGGGTTAATACCAGCTTTGTTATACAAGCTGGTATTAAGCCCGAGATTCTTAATGTCAGGCCACGTTTGACCCAGCCACTAAGAATCTCCAATAAAGGGTTAAAAAAACACAACACAGAGAAATTTTTTTATTAGAAATAAAAAAAAAAAAGCCATTAGGGACTCCATCTTTAATTAAAAAAATCCTCTTCCGTCCGACGTAGTCCAAAACGCGATGTCCTCTCTGCTACATCCCCTGTGCATAGATATAGATGTCTATGCACAGGGAATGAGCAGACTGAGAACAATCTCAGCACTGCTACATCATCTCTGTGAGCAGGCGGGCTCTAGGACCCTGGAGCTGCGGCAGCCTGCATAGAGAAGACAGCTGGACTCGGCTCGCAAAGTAACAGCAGTTACTTTGCGAGTTTCCCAGCGATTACTTGCACAGTATTGAGACCAATGCAAGTCAAAGGCAATCCTAGTTTTGTCAGAGTCTCTGACAAAACTAGGATTGATATTGATTTGCATTGGACTCGTTTACTGTGCGAGTAATCACTGGGAAACTCGCAGAGTACCGAGTCCTGCGAGTCCCTTACTACTCGCCGAGTAACGAGTCCTAGCGAGTAGATTCGCCCATCCCTACTTGAGACCCATCTTAGAAGATAGAGTAGGGACAGTTTAGGGTGCTGCTAAGGCCAACTGCAAAGGGATTCCGACATTACGGTTTGTCTCAATGTTGGTGAAGTCTCCTCCCCATTACTCTACCTTTTCCCTCTCCCCCGCCTAGGGCAAAGAATTAGGGTAAGATTTTGAATGTTTCCAAAGGGGGGAATGTCATGGCAATAAATAGTTAATAATTAATATAAGTTTATTGAAGCCATTCAGAAACCTTTGTTTCTCTTTCTCTCCATATCCTCCGCCCCTTTCTGAATTCCACTGTCTTAGAATTAGCTGCACAGAAACTATTATATATAATGTTTTGAGTTAGATGTAGCAGTGTGAAAGCTCTTATCAAGATGTTCCCGTACCGACTGTACTAATCCAAGGCTGTATTGAAATACTAACCCACTGAATATAATTGAATGTTTTTTCAGAATAAAATGTAGATTCAGCATAATTTGATGCAAACACCCCTAAGTAATATCCCTTTAAGGAGTCGTATTAAACTGCTAACCCCTCCCTTAATAAAGGTCTTTGTCATTAAGCTCTACTTTGACTTGTTGTCAGCATGGTTCTTACGGTGGCATGCACACACTTAGACAAAGCATCAATTTGGCGGCAGACAATTAAGAGGACAGCCCACCCGAAAGGTGTGGAGGGCATCCATTACAGAGTCATGGCATCGACGTTCACTAGGGGATACTCCTGTGCCATCCTCTCTAGGCGTTGACTATGTGTCAGACTTCTTGTTTCCTCTGGCCTTGCAAAGGATGGTCTAAAAAATTTGTGAAATGATTCAACAAAATTGCTGTTACCACCAGATATGGTGTTACTGTTACAGTTGATGACTCAACAGTCCCGCTGTTGGCAAGCTAGAACTGTGATATTCACTATGTGCACCACTGGTGTTTTGTGGAAAAGCAGATCTAAGATTATGTAACAGCTTCTGCTGATACTCCTGCATGCGTGAATTACTTTCAATGGCAGGAATTATTTTGCCAAATGTACTCTTGTACCGGGGATCCAAGAGTGTGGCAACCCAGTAGTTGGCATTACTTCGAATTCTGACAATCCGAGGGTCATGTTGCAGGTAGTGCAGCAATTAGGAACTCATGTGTTTTGCGCATCCAGGAGGCCTAAGTCCTTGTTGTGTTGGTGGCGAAGAGGTAAGAATCATGCTTCCTTCCTCGGCCCTTCCCCCCAACCTCGCACAACAGAAATGTGATCAAGGTCTCACTCATCTAATGGGTATTCTATGCCCATCGCCAGTTCATCCTCCATTTGTTCCTTGGCTCCTGCACCATCCTCAACAGTTTGACTGCTACTATGCGCCCTCGTTAATCCCTCTTCCCAACCCTACCGTTCCTGCCGCCTTGGTGCTGCCGACCGTCTGGACCTTGGAGATCTTGTTATCCCTTCCGCATACGACTCCTCCTGTACTTCCTTCCCCTCCTCTTGTCCCACCATCTGACTCTGAATACTGTTTAAAGTGTGCTGCAACATGTAAATGACCAGAATAGTCATGCTGATAATGGCATCGTCAGCACTAAACATCTTCGTTGCCATTTCAAAACTGTGCAAAAGGGTGCATATGTTCTTGATATGAGACCACTCCAGCAGCATGATTTGCCCCACCTCTGGATCTCATTGGCCCAGGATATACCTCATAACGTATTGCACCAGGGCTCGTCGGTGCTGCCACAGTTGCTGCAACATGTGCAGAGTTGAATTCCATTGTGTTTGGCACATTGCATTTCAGCCGGTGAACTGGCAGGCCGAACGACTTCTGTACCTAAATAGGGAAGATGGTGTGTCACGGTCCGCGCTGCTGCCTCAATGGAATCCCAAGGAATGGATGTCTCCAAGAAGTCACAAGGAAGGCAAGGTTCCAAAGCAAAGATCTCCTTTATTCACCAACGCGTTTCGACGCCTATCCTGGCACCTTAATCAGACATTTCAACGTAAACACTACACACCGCCTGATGCCATTGAGCCCTGTTGCCAGCATAGTAAGGAGGTGTGCAGGATTCCTTATGCGCAGTTAAAACGCGGGTGGCATTACCAGACAGGCTTTGGGTGCAGGTGGAGGACCGAGACGAGGTTGAGGAGGCAGAAGCAGTGGAGGAACTTCTACATACAGAGGATTCACGCACAACTCATGGGGACGGCAAGACTTGAACAGCAGCCCCTTCTCCTGCTGTCACCATAGTTACCTAGTGCCCAGTCACTGACATGTAACACCCCTGTCCATGTTTACTCGTCCAAGTATTTGTGGTGAAATGCACCCTGTCACACACAGAGATTCTCAAGGAAGCGGTGATGTTCTGTGCGACATGCTGGTGTAGTGCAGGCACAGCTTTCTTTGAGAAGTAGTGGCGACTAGGCATCTGGTACTGGGGCAATGCGATGGACATAAGGTCTCGAAAATCCTCTGTGTCCACCAGCCAGAAAGGCAGCACTTCTGTAGCCAACAGCTTGCAGATAGTGAAATTCAACCTCTTAGCTTTGTCATGGCTAGGAGGAAATGGTCTTTTACTTGTCCACATCTGAGGGACCGAGGGCTGGCTGCTGTGCTGAGACGGGGTTGAGTTGGGTGTCCCAGGCAAACTGCTGGTTGGTGAGGAAGGTGCAAGCAGAGATATTATGTTGCCTTAATCCAAAGGTCGTGCTTTCGATGTCTGACAGCGCTTAACACCAGCACGTGTTTCCACTTCCAAAAGAACAGACGACCTGCCAATCACACTGGCTGTTGCGGGTAAAGAGGAGGAAGGTCTGCGTCTAAAAGCATGTGTGACTGCTGTCCCTACAGTCACAGAGGATGAACAGGCCGCGGATGCACTTGATGGGGCAGACGGTGGTTGGCCTGGCTCGCTAGGCTGCATTGTAGCACAGTGAGCTTCCCACTGCGACTTTTGCTTCATATCCATGTGACGGTTCATGCATGAAGTACTCAAACTATTTTTTGGCCTCTGCTTATATTTTGGTGGCAAATCTTACAGATAACATGAGGAGACTAAAACTTTGTGGATTTTTGAATGTGCTGCATGAAAGTAACCTCACCAACCTTTTTAAGCTTGCAACTCTGGGGCAATTGATGCCACTTAAGTGGTGTCTGTGTCCAAATTTTTTTAAAAAATGGAGACTCTTGTTGGAGTCCCCTTGCTGTGTTTTGCATGTTTTTAGAAGGGCATGATATATCTGTGTCTCCTCTTCATTTTACTTGTCCAGCTCTTTTCTTTTCGCATTTTTATATGTACTTGTCACTTTTCCATGTGTTTGTGGTGCCTTCTGAGAAGTTTGTCACCTTTTGGACACCTTAGAAGGTTTTTCTACGTGTTTTCTATGTGTTTGCATGTGTTTGTGTTTGTCTGCCATTGTTTTCAATAGTGTTCGACGGTGTTCGATGAACATTCGACGAACATTCGTTGAACACACCTCCAATTCGACTAATCGAATTTAATTTGAACACTAGGGTGGTGGCTCATCTCTACTCACTACATATCTAGATAGATTCTTTGGTGTGTCTAGTTTCCAGAAACGTTGGGTCAATTGCAGGGGAATTCCATGGTTTACATAGATTACTGGCTAACCAAATGAGACATAAAACACGCAGACCCTTCCATCAAAATCTGCGCTCCAAAACATTGCTTCTTCATTATTAGCCCTGCTGTGCACCAAAACAGTAGTTTTTCACCCCATATAGGATATCATCATACTCAGGAGAAATCACACAATGAATTATGGGGTCCATTATCTCCTGTTGTCCTTGTGAAAATGAAAAAATTGGAATATTTTTGTGGAAAAAACTTGGTTTTTCATTTTCATTGACTCCAAGTTATAAAATTCTTTTAAGTACCTGGGGTTCTAAGTGCTCACCAAACATTTATATAAAGTCCTTGAGTGGTGTTATTTCCAAAATGTGGTCAATTATGAGGTGATTCCACTGTTTAGGCACATCAGGGGCTCTTCAAATGTGACAATGAGTCTGATAACAATTCCAGCCAATTTTCCGTATAAAACGTCAAATGGCACTCCTTCCCTTCAGAGCCCTGCTTTGCGCACAAACAATGATTTTCTACCGCTTATGAGGTATTAGCATACTCAGTAGAAGTTGCACAACAACATTTTAAATCAATTTTTTCCTTTTCTCCTTGTGAAAATGAAAATAATTGGCACCAAATGTACATTTTTGTGTAAAAAAATATACTTTTCCCTTTTCACGACTCTAAGTTTTAAAATTCTGTTAAGTACCTGAGGGTTCTAAGTGCTCACCACACATCTAGATAAAGTCCTTAGGGGGTGTATTTCCCAAATGTGGTCAACTGTGTGGTGTTTCCACTGTTTAGGCACATTATGGGGCTCTGCAAATGTGACAATAAGTCTGATCACGATTCCGGACAATTTCTGTATAAAAGTCCTTCCTTTCGGAGCCCTATGGGGCACACAAACAATGGTTTTCTACCACTTATGAGGTATTAGCATACTCACTAGAAGTTGCATAACAACAGTTTAAATCTATATTTTCCTGTTGCCCTTGTGAAATTGAAAAAAATTGGCACTGAAATACAAGTGCATCTCAATAAATTAGAATATCATCAAAAAAAGTATTTATTTCAGTAATTCAATGCAAAAAGTGAAACACATATAATATATAGAGTCATTACAAACAGAGTGATCTGTTTTAATTGTTTATTTCTGTAAATGTTGATGATTATGCCTTACAGCCAATGAAAACCCAAAAGTCATTATCAAAGTCAGAAAATTAGAATATTATATATGACCAACTGCAAAAATTATACTTATTTCATAGCTGTTGGCCTAATAAAAAGTATGTACAGTAAATGCACTCAATAATTGGACGTGCAGTGTGGACAGGTGCCAGGTTCTGCTAGAAAATGAAATTTCCATCTCCAAAAAGTTTGTCGGCAGAGAGAAGCATGAAGTGCTCTAAAATTTCATGGTAGATGGCAGTACTAACTTTGGTCTTGATAAAACACAGCAGATAATGTGGTTCCCCAAACCATCACTGATTGTGGAAACTTCACACTAGACCTCAAGTAGCTTGGGTTGTGTGCTTCTCCACTCTTCCACCAGACTCTATGATTTTGATGTACAAATATAATGCAAAATTTTCTTTCATCTGAAAACAACACCTTGAGCAACATTCCAGTTTCTTTTCTCCTTGGTCCAGATAAGATGTTTGTTATGTTGTCTATTGGTCATGAATGGCTTAACACAAGGAATGCGACAGTTGTAGTCCATATCTTGGATGTGTGTGGTGGCTCTTGAAACTCTGAAGGTACTTTTACACAAAGAGATATATTGATTGCAACTCACTGGTTGCAGTGAAATCATGGACACATTGTTCCATTATGCTGCCGTGTACAAATGTAACAATATGTCCATGATTTCACTGCAACCAGTGAGTTGCAATCAATATATCTCTGTGTGTAACGGTACCTTAACTTCATAAGTAGTCAACGTCTTGTGAATCTCCCACAAATTCTTGAATGGTCTTTTGTTAACTATCCTATCAAATCTGCGGTTTTCGCAGTTGCTTGTGCACCTTTTCTACCACTCTTTTCCTTCCACTCAACTTTCCATTAATATGCTTGAATACAACATTTTGTGAACAGACAGCTCCTTTAGCAATGACCTTTGTGGCTTATCCTCCTTGTGGAGTGTGTCAATGATTGCCTTCTGAACATCTGTGAAGTCAGCAGTCTTCCCCATGATTGTGCAGCCTATTGAACCAGACTAAGGGACCATATTATACACTTAGGCTGGCTTCACACTGCAGATTTTTCACTGATCAGTGTCTATCCAGTTTGTGTGCCAAAACCCGGAGGGGAACCAGTTAAGGAACTTGCAGAGAAAAACTAGAATTGAAAGATTGACACCTGTTCTGAGTTTTGGAGACACTCCTGATTTTGGCATCAAAACACTGATGAACACTGATCAGTGAAAAAGCTGCAGTGTGAAGCCAGCCTAAGGCTGGTTTCACACTGCGGTCAGATCAGGTCAGGTTCGATCAGGTTTTGTGTTTCAAAACCAGGAGTGACTCCAAAACCTAGAACAGGTGTCAGTCTGTCAATTATAGTTTTTCTCTGCAAGTTCCTCTCCTGGTTCCTCTCCTGGTTTTGGCACACAAACCTGATCGAACCTGATCAGTGAAAAACCGCAGTGTGAAACCAACCTAAGTAAACCTTTGTATGTGTTTTGTGTTAATTATTCTAATTTTCTGAGATAATGACATTTAGGTTTTCATTGGCTGTAAACCACAATCTTCAACATTACCAAAAATAAACAAGTGAAATAGAACACTCTGTAATGACTCTGTAATATACGCATTTCAGTTTTTGCATTGAATTACTGAAATAAATTATCTTTTTGATAATATTCTAATTTATTGAGATGCACTTTTATCATTTTTGTGGAAAAAATAGACTTTTTCATTTGTGTGCTCAACGTTTTAAAATTATGTGAAGCACCTGTCCTTGTGGGGTCTAGTTTCCAATATGGGGTGACTTGTCAGGGATTTCCACTGTTTAGGCCCATCAGGGGCTCTCCAAACTCAACATAAAGTTAGCTAACGATTCCAGTCAATTTTCCGTTCAAAATGTTAAATGGTGTACCTTCCCTTACAAGCCCTGCTGTGAGCACAAACAGTGGTTTTTTACCCCATAAGTGGTATTTGCATACTCAGGAGTAGTACAACAAATTTTGGGGGTCTTTGCAACTATTCACTGCTTCCAGTGGGTCAGGGGTGAGGTTTTATCCATCTCCAAAAAGCAAGGAGGAACATGAAGAAACAAGTTGATAGGCATCTCTAAATCTGAGTGGATGATAGAGTTTTGGTATCTACTAAGAATATCAAGAATAAAGTATCATCTCTATAGATGAGCAGACCCATGGAAGGTCGGGTTCACACTACATATGATAACACTAATTATAAGTGCTGAGTGCTGAGGGCTGAGCACTAAGTGTACCCCAGCACAGTGATGCTCACTTTAGTGGTTTGCATGAGTAAAGCACCCAAACTTTGTACTCAAACACTGATTCTTTTTTGCAAAGTATATGTTCAATATAACTTTAACCCCTTCACCCCCGGGCAATTTTCCATTTTTTGTTTTAGCCTCCCCTTCTTCCAAGAACCATACCTTTTTTATTTTTCCATTAATATAGCCATACAAGGACTTGTTTTTTGCAGGACAAGTTGTGCTATAGAAGAAATAATTTATTTTACCATATAGTACACAGAAAAATGTGAAAAAAAATTTCAAGTGTGGTGAAATTGCAAAATAACAAGTGTAAAAGGAGGTGTAATGATCTAGCGCGTACCAGAAATATATTATTTCTGGTACGCGCTAGATCATTACACCTTCTTTATTACTAAAACTACACCTAGTGAAACAAGCGTGCACGGTTTTCACTCTTTGATCCTCACCAGCTACCACATCTACCCCTAGAGGGTTAGTTGACACCAAAAGGTTAGCTCCAGTACCCCACAAATATACACTGTATCAAGTGTAAAAGGAATCCATAAGCACATTTTTGCTATTTAATCTGAGAGGAACATAATGCTGACCTTAAACCCCTTCACCCCTTTTGTTTTCCATCTCTCCTCTTCTTCCAAGAGCCATAACGTTTAATTTTTCTGTCAATATAGACACTTATTTTTTGCAGGACAAGTTGTTTTATTTAATGACATCATTCATTTTACCATATAGTGTATTGGAAAATTGAAAACATTTCCAAAAACGGCGGAACTGCAAAAAAAAGTGCAATTACATGTTTATTTTTTGGGTTATTACCATCTTCACTATATGGTAAAACTGACATGTTGTTATTATTCCTCAGGTTGGTATGAGTTCGTAGACACCAAAATGTATACTTTTACTGTTATGGTAGTGCTGAAAAAAAATTCAGAAATTTTTAAAGAAAAAGAATTGCGCTTTTGTGACCATTTTCTGTGACCCATAGTGACCTCATTTTTCAGGATCTGGGGATGTGTGAAAGCTTATTTTTTGCATCTTGAGCTGTCATTTCTAATGGTACCATTTTTGGGTGGATATATTGTTTTGATCACTGCGGCGACCAAAAAGATGAACCGTATATACTCGTGTATAAGCCGACCCGTGTATAAGCCGACCCCCCTACTTTCCCTACTGGGAAAACCTATTGACTCGTGTATAAGCCGAGGGTGGACCCCAGCACAGGTATACAGTCCCCAGCAGTGTGGTATACAGGCCTCTCCAGTGGTAGTATACAGCAGCCTCCCAAGTGGTAGTATACAGCAGCCTCCCCAGTGGTATATACAGCAGCCGCCCCAGTGGTATATACAGCATCCCTAAAGGTATAATCAGCAGGCCCCAGAGGTATACAGCAGGCCCCAGAGGCATATACAGCAGGCCCCAGAGGCATATACAGCAGGCCCCAGAGGCATATACAGAAGGCCCCAGGGTATATACAGCAGGCCCCAGGGTATATACAGCAGGCCACAGGGTATATACAGCAGGCCCCAGGGTATATACAGCAGGCCCCAGAGGTATACATCAGGCCCCAGAGGTATACAGCAGGCCCCAGGGTATATACTTCAGGCCCCAGGGTATATACTGCAGGCCCCAGGGTATATACTGCAGGCCCCAGAGGTATACAGCAGGCCCCAGGGTGTATACAGCAGGCCCTAGGGTATATACAGCAGGCCCCAGGGTATATACAGCAGGCCCCAGGATATATACAGCAGGCCCCAGGGTATATACAGCAGGCCCCAGGGTGTATACAGCAGGCCCCAGAGGCATACAGCAGGCCCAGAGGTATACAGCAGGCCCCAGAGGTATACAGCAGGCCCCAGGGTATATACAGCAGGCCCCAGGGTATATACAGCAGGCCCCAGAGGTATACAGCAGGCCCCAGAGGTATACAGCAGGCTCCAGGGTATATACTGCAGGCCCCAGGGTATATACTGCAGGCCCCAGGGTATATACAGCAGGCCCCAGGGTATATACAGTAGGCCCCAAGGTATATACAGCAGGCCCCAGGGTATATACAGCAGGCCCCAAAGGTATACAGCAGGCCCCAGAAGTATACAGCAGGCCCCAGAGGTATACAGCAGGCCCCAGGGTATATACAGCAGGCCCCAGGGTATATACAGCAGGCCCCAAGGTATATACAGCAGGCCCCAGAGGTATACAGCAGGCCCCAGAGGTATACAGCAGGCCCCAAAGGTATACAGCAGGCCGTGCATACAGCCCCCCAGTGTATACAGGCAGTCCCCCAGTGTATACAGGCAGCCCCTCAGTGGCACTAGCCCCCCCATCATGGAAAGAGCCCCCACACTTTGCAGAGCCCCCCCCCGCTGCATTATCTTACCATCCAGGGTCTTCTTTACCGCCTCCAGTCCATCCTCGCGCGCTGTCTTCCCGGTGTCACGTGAGACCGGAACACAGCACGCAGGACCCGCGGCGAAGACACTGGATGGTAAGATAAAGCAGCGAGGGGCTCTGCAAAGTGTGGGGGCTCTTTCCATGATAGGGGGGCTAGTGCCACTGGGGGACTGCCTGTATACACTGGGGGGCTGTATGCATGGCTCCCCCTGCCGCTGTGATGGGCGGGGGGAGCCGTGCATATCTAATGAGCGGCCCCACATGACGGGCCGCTCACTCATCAGCCTCCCCCGCCTCCTCCAGCCTGCCCAGCAAAATAGTTACCGTATTGACCCGTGTATAAGCTGAGGGGGGAGTTTTCAGCCCAATTTTTCGGCTGAAAAACTCGGCTTATACACGAGTATATACGGTAATTTTGGGGTTTGGACTTTTTTTTCCATTGCGCAGTTTACCAATCTCATTAATTGATTTTGTATTTTGATAGAGCTGGCATTTCTGAACGCAGCAATACCAAATATGTGTATTTTTTTCATTTTATTAAATTGTTTTATTTTGAATGGGGCAAAAGGGGAGTAATTTAAACTTTTGTAGTTTTTTCCTAGTTTTAAAAACATTTTTTAATTACTCTTTATTTTACACTGACCCCTAGAGCCACTCAGCACTGCACAGTCTGATCACTTATCTTATGTACTGATGAGCTGCAGCCCTTCAGTACATAGGACAAATGATCACTTCATGTTGATGATGGCACTTGCTAGCCATCCACAGGAAATGATCCCAGAGAGCTTTTAGGATCACCACAGGTCCCCTTCATGGGATCTCCAATAATGGTGAAAATAGAGCGATCCCCACCACAGGGCTTTGGATCATGCTGTCAATGAATGACATGATTCAAAGGGTTAACACCACTGATCAAATTGATGATTTTCAATAAAGAAAATAATGAGCGGCACTCACCAATGTAGATTCTTCAGTTTTTAATCCACCAAATTACAGGCATGACATGGCATGGTGAGGGAGGGAGAGTGGAGTGGTGACGATGGTCACCGTTTTGCGGTGATATACCGCTTCTTCCGGTCAGGTCAGGTGGAGACCTGACCGGAAGAAGCGGCATACCACCGTGAAACGGTGCCCGTCGTCACTACTCCACTCTCCCTCCCCTCACCATGCCATGTCATGCCTGTAATTTGGTGGATTAAAGACTGAAGAATCTACATTGGTGAGTGCCGCTCATTATTTTATTTATTGAAAGTTGTCTATTGAACTTATCCAAAGCGTGCACCACCTTCCTGGAGTATCCGCATCTTGGACATATGTGAATTACCGTACAGCAATACGGGGTGTTTTCCGCAGTGCCCAGTGCTACTACTTATTGGAAATTGATGATTTGATTGGTGGAGTTAGTAACACATCTCAGCTGATGAGATCAAGTGGTGTATGTCATTGATTTCTGTCTGGTTGTCTGGTATTACATGCCAGCATTAGCCATATTTGCATACCCCAGTGATGGCTGTGAAGATATGGGACCTGTTAGTGGAACTGCCCCTTGCACAATACCGCTAGCGCTGCTGCCTGCAAACCAAAGCACTGACACCTGCAACTGATGCCAGGAATCCGCCGCAAAACCTGCCGCTCACGCCACCCACAAACTTGGCCTAATATTACCGCACACATCGCAGAATGACTAACTGCATATGTGCCTACTTAGGTGCAGGTGCAATTAGTCAGACCACTGCCATCTTTGGACACTAACTGTACATGTGTGCACCAGGTATGCACAGGCCCAGTTAGTCATGCCACTGCCATCTTTGGACCCCATGTGGGTGTCCAAAGATGGCATTGGCGGAGTGACACACAGGGAGGCAGAGAGAGGGCATGGAGAGCACACAGGGGGGCAGACATAGTGCACAAAGGGGGCCCAGAGAGAACACGGGGGCACAGAGAGCACACAGAGGGGGCACCGAGAGCATAAAGAGTGGGCACAGAGGGGGTTGTCAGTATACCTATTTCTGTTCCACATTAAAAGGGCCATGCCATAATGAGTTGCACATTTTAATTAATAGATCTTAGAATAAAAATAAGTTCCACAATTATATGTTCTAAAAATGTTTTCTGTCCCTAGATATTCTTATAAATAGCCCCATGCAGGAACAGGTTGGATATACCACAGCTTCTGGACCAGGGAAGATGTAAAAGGGAGTATAAAGACATTACAGCTGGGAATCTTAGCTACCGTATATACTCGGTATAAGCCAAGTTTTTCAGCCCAAAAATTGGGCTGAAAAGTACCCCCCTCGGCTTATACGCGAGTCATACGGCAGGACCGGCAGCCCCGAGCAGCCCCAGCAGCCCCCGTAATCCAGGGCCCCCCAGCCTGACTCCGGTCACCTGTAAAGGAAAATATACTTATCACTGTCCCGCTGCCGTCCGCGCCCGCATCTGCCGACATCCGCGATCCTCCATCTTCATGCGTCTTCTTCCTGTTTCCTGTGTTCGTCGCAGCAATGACGTCATTGCCGGCGCCGAACACAGGAAACAGGAAGAAGACGCATGAAGATGGAGGATCGCGGATGTCGGCAGATGCGGGCGCGGACGGCAGCGGGACAGTGATAAGTATATTTTCCTTTACAGGTGACCGGAGTCAGGCTGGGGGGGCCCTGGATTACGGGGGCTGCTGTATACTACCGCTGGCGCTGCAATATACTACCACTGGGGCTGTATACACCACTGGGCTGCAATATACTACCACTGGGGCTGTATACTACCGCTGGGGCTGCAATATACTACCACTGGGGCTGTATACACCACTGGGGCTGCAATATACTACCACTGGGGCTGTATACTACCGCTGGGGCTGCAATATACTACCACTGGGGCTGTATACACCACTGGGGCTGCAATATACTACCACTGGGGCAGTATACACCACTGGGGCTGCAATATACTACCACTGGGGCTGTATACACCACTGGGGCTGCAATATGCTACCACTGGGGCTGTATACACCACTGGGGCTGCAATATACTACCACTGGGGCTGTATACACCACTGGGGCTGTATATACTACTGGGGCTGCCTGTATACTACCACTGGGGCTGTATATACTACTGGGGCTGCCTGTATACTACCACTGGGGCTGTATATACTACTGGGGCTGCCTGTATAT
Organism: Allobates femoralis; assembly: GCA_033576535.1. Classification (NCBI taxonomy): domain Eukaryota; kingdom Metazoa; phylum Chordata; class Amphibia; order Anura; family Aromobatidae; genus Allobates; species Allobates femoralis. The sequence continues at coordinate 573,493,843 of JARQOC010000002.1, forward strand.
TACCACTGGGGCTGTATATACTACTGAGGCTGCCTGTATACTACTGGGGCTCCTGTATACTACCACTGGGGCTGCTGAGGCTCCTATATACTACCACTGGGGCTGCTGTATACTACCACTGGGGCTGCTGGGGCTCCTATATACTACCACTGGGGCTGCTGTATACTACCACTGGGGCTGCTGGGGCTCCTATATACTACCACTGGGGCTGCTGTATACTACCACTGGGGCTGCTGGGGATGCTATATACTACCACTGGGGCTGCTGTATACTACCACTGGGGAGGCCTGTATACCACTGGGGGGGGCCTGTATACCACACTGCTGGTGGCTGTATACCTGTGCTGAGGTCCACCCTCGGCTTATACATGAGTCAATAGGTTTTTCCAGATTTTTGGGGCAAAAGTAGGGGGTCGGCTTATACACGGGTCGGCTTATACACGAGTATATACGGTAATTCTTTCTGTGATGTAAAATCACAGAAAAAAATCAGCTGTGATTCATGGCTGTAATCCCTGTATGCTTTCTTTTACTTCCTTCCCTGCCTAGGAGCTGTGGTATGTCTGACCTGCCCCTACATGGTCTGACACATACATTACACAGATACACATTTATAAGAATATCTCAGAACAACACTTTTTTTTTAACACATCCAATTGTGGAACTTATTTTTAATGTAGGGCCGGGTTCACACCACGGCCTGATCAGGTCCGGGGCTGTCCGGTGTAAACCGGACAGCCCTGGACCCAGTTTTGACATAATACAGCCCTATGGTGCCAGATGGAGCCAGATTTTCAAGACGGGGGGGAGGGGCGCACTGCTTATTATATGAAATAAAGGCGGGTGCTCGCCGTACCAAATGAAGCATATAAAGATGGAGCCGGATGACAGATATGTGCCATCCGGTTTCCATCTGTCTGGGAGGATCCAGGTGAATTCAGATTTTTCTCCCGGCGATCCGGCACTCCCTAACATGGGAGTCTATGGCGTCAGAACTCCCCTGTTTGAAAAATGCATCAGCACCACCAGCTGTCCCTTGCACAGAATTCAGGAGCGGATCTTGAAATTTCAGCATCGAAGGCATGCAGCTGCAAACTGGATCGGAGGGCATATTTGCCCTCTGGCTCTGTTTGCAAATCCGGTCCGGGGCTGTCCGGTTTAGACCAGACAGCGCCGGACCTGATCACACTGTAGTGTGAAGCCGACCTAAGATCAATTAATTAAATTAAATAATTGTTGGTGGCTCAACTCTTTTAAGTGATTCAATTACCGTATATACTCGTGTATAAGCCGACCCGTGTATAAGCCGACCCCCCTACTTTTGCCCCAAAAATCTGGAAAAACCTATTGACTCGTGTATAAGCCGAGGGTGGACCCCAGCACAGGTATACAGCCCTCAACAGTGTGGTATACAGCAGCCCCAGAGGTATATACAGCAGCCCCAGTGGTAGTATACAGCAGCCCCAGTGATAGTATCCAGCAGCCCCAGAGGTATATACAGCCGCAGTGGTAGTATACAGCAGCCCCAGAGGTATATACAGCCCCAGTGGTAGTGTACAGCAGCCCCAGAGGTATATACAGCCCCAGTGGTAGTATACAGCAGCCCAAAGGTATATACAGCCCCAGTGTAGTATACAGCAGCCCCAGAGGTATATACAGCCCAGTGGTAGTATACAGCAGCCCCACAGGTATATACAGCCCCAGTGGTAGTATACAGCAGCCCCACAGGTATATACAGCCCCAGTGGTAGTATACAGCAGCCCCACAGGTATATAGAGCCCCAGTGGTAGTATACAGCAGCCCCACAGGTATATACAGCCCCAGTGGTAGTATACAGCAGCCCCACAGGTATATAGAGCCCCAGTGGTAGTATACAGCAGCCCCAGAGGTATATACAGCCCCAGTGGTAGTATACAGCAGCCCCACAGGTATATAGAGCCCCAGTGGTAGTATACAGCAGCCCCAGAGGTATATACAGCCCCAGTGGTAGTATACAGCAGCCCCACAGGTATATACAGCCCCAGTGGTAGTATACAGCAGCCCCACAGGTATGTAGAGCCCCAGTGGTAGTATACAGCAGCCCCACAGGTATATACAGCCCCAGTGGTAGTATACAGCAGCCCCACAGGTGTATAGAGCCCCAGTGGTAGTATACAGCAGCCCCACAGGTAAATACAGCCCCAGTGGTAGTATACAGCAGCCCCACAGGTATATAGAGCCCCAGTGGTAGTATACAGCAGCCCCACAGGTAAATACAGCCCCAGTGGTAGTATACAGCAGCCCCACAGGTAAATATAGCCCCAGTGGTAGTATACAGCAGCCCCACAGGTAAATATAGCCCCAGTGGTAGTATACAGCAGCCCCACAGGTAAATACAGCCCCAGTGGTAGTATACAGAAGCCCCACAGGTAAATATAGCCCCAGTGGTAGTATACAGCAGCCCCACAGGTAAATATAGCCCAGTGGTAGTATACAGCAGCCCCACAGGTATATACAGCCCCAGTGGTAGTATACAGCAGCCCCACAGGTAAATATAGCCCCAGTGGTAGTATACAGAAGCCCCACATATATATGCCCCAGAGGTATATACAGGCCCCCCCATCTATATACAGGCCCCCCACCGCAATCCTGTAAAGGAATAGATTAGTATACTTATCCATCCGCTGCAGCTGTCCCGCCGCCATCGCGATTCAGCATCTTCCGACTTCCAGCGTCTCGCGTCTTCTTCCGGTTTCCTCCTCGGTCGCACAGGCAATGACGTCATTGCCTGCGACCATCGGAAGAAGACGCGAGTCGGAAGATGCTGAATCGCGATGGCGGCGGGGCAGCTGCAGCGGATGGATAAGTATACTAACCTATTACTTTACAGGATTGCGGCGGGGGGCTGTATATAGATGGGGGCACTGTATACCTGTATACATTGTATACAGGTATACAGTGACTCGCGTATAAGCCGAGGGGGGACTTTTCAGCCCAATTTTTGGCTGAAAAACTCGGCTTATACGCGAGTATATACGGTAATATTAATATAAAATAATCATTATAATTAATATGTTTTATATTAAAATTGAGCAGAATTAATTTCATTTTATTGATACGGCCCTCCACAACAGTCACGGTCTCTCATAGGGCCCCTAAGGAAAATTAATTTTCCACCCCTGGTTTATAATCTTAATACAAATAGAGAAAAATGCAATATATTTAATCACTAGATTTTTTCAAATAATTGTGTGAATCGAAATTTGTTTTCCTTCTTTTAAAATAAATAATATTTCTAAAAAAAATACAATAAGTCACACCAATTATGGGCATGTTCTCATACCCATTTCATTTAACTCCCTAGGTTACAAATTACCTTGCTTAAAAATTGAACAGAATTCTTTATTAACTACACTCCTAAAATGGTATGGATGAGATTTGAGGATTTATTATGTTATTTTCATTCTAAAAAAAGAGTGATGTTTATTTTTTGGAGACCAAAAATGTTTAGACAGACTACTATTAAATATCCAATTTTTTACATTGTGTCTTTATTTATCCTTTCTGTAACCTCTTCATTAATTATGATGGATAGGTACATCATAGGTCACCTCCCTCCCTTTGATGCAAGATCACGTGCTCAGCTCACCTTATCCCCCACAAGTCAGCTGATCTGATCAGCTGACATGTGTAGCTGGTTTGATCATATGGCATGTGTAGCTAACAGTTTCAATTGGATCAGCAAACTGATCGGCACTGTTAACCCTTTGGATTGCACTGTTAATCACTGACAATGTGATCCAAAGCACCGTGGCAGGGATCTTGATATTCCCCACCAAGTATCAGAGTTTCCATAATGTGATCACGGGACCTCTGTGCATTGCCATGACAGCCCGGGAATGCCTGCAGCCACAGAAAATGATAATTTCTCTTGTTCATAGCCATGCAGCAGAACAGCTGTGAACAGGAAAAGTGATCACACTGTGCAGTGCTGATGAACCCTAAGGGTACCTTTACACGCCACCACTGCATGGTAGCAACTGCCTGACAATCGAAATTTTTGTGACTGTTGCCTTGAAATTGCTACGAAGTGGCGGCGTGTAATTTGGGAAAGTGATCGGGTTTCTCGCAGTTGCTTCGGGTAGCTGTTTCCGAGTCGTGTTCTAAAATCCAAGGCAACACAAAGGGACAATTGCCATGGTAGTGGCATGAAAACGCTTGACAGGGATGGAATCTGCGTCGCCTAGTGATTTCCCCGGGGCATGCCACAGCGTGCTGGATACTGTGCCCCATCAGCGATGATTGGTGGAGGCTACTCTGTGTAACCATTGGCTGTCCCTTCACAGGGCGCCATATTTAAAGAGCTGGCCATTCACACTACACAATTGCAATGGCGTCATGTATTAGCCAGCCTTCCTGCGCAGGCTGGCCAATCATGACGCTATTGCGTTGTCCAATCAGCGTGTTAGTGTCACGGAATACACAACTCCGTCACGCCTATGTTTTGGCCCCGCAGAACATGTACGCCCACATTCCCCTACTGTTTGCGGCGTGTGAAGGGGCGATGGGAATCAACAGAAAGTTATCCACAGGATCTGTTGGAACTTCCGGGGAACAACGGTACCTTGAGTTGAAAACGCAATGGCGGCGTGCACATGCGGCATCGGCGATCGTTGGCAACTGTTAAAAACGTGCGCGTGCACGTTCGGTTGATACCGGTTGCCAGTGATAGTGGTGGCGTGTAAAGGTACCCTTAGGGGTATTGTAAATGAAAATGGAAGTTAACAAAAAGTTTTTAAAATTCTAAAAAAAAAAAAATGTCACCCCCTTTGGCCCCATTGAAAATAAAAGTATTATAAAAATCACATACTATGCACATTTAGAAATGCTTGATCTATAAAAATATAAAATCAATTAATCAGATCTGTAAACTGAGTATCAGAAAAAAAATTACAAATGCTAAATTTAAATGCAATAACAGGTGATCAAAACATTGCATCCACCCAAAAATAGTAAAATGAAAAACGTCAGCTCAGGCCACAAAAAAAGCCCCAGTCCCGAAAAATGAGAACGCTACATACAGGTCATTTTTTTCACCACTTATATAAAAGTAAAATTATACTTGTTTGGTATCTACAAACGCCTTCCTACCTGAGGCATCATACTCCCATGTCAGTTCTAGCATATAGTGAACATGACGTATGAAAAAAACCCAAAACCATCATTTAATTGTACTTTTTTTTGTAGTTTTGTGCCATTTGTTAATGTTTTTAATTTTACAGTAGATTATATGGTAAAATGAATGATGTCCTGCAAAAGATAAGTGCTAATATGTCTATTTTGACAGAAAAATATAAAGTCATGGCTCTTGGAAGAAGTGGAAAGAGGGAAAACAAAAGGAGTGAAGGGGTTAAAGGTCTATATTATGCTTCTCTCAGATTAAATAGCAAAAATGTGCTCACAGATTCCTTTTACACTTGTATGCCTAAAGTTTGGGGTTCACTTTTTCTCCTTTTTTAAATAATGTGACCACTTTGAAATGTGTTTGCTTTATTATTATTACTATTTTTTGAATGTCATTATAGGGTATTACATATAATAAGTGTGTCACATAATATGTAGATTGTGCTTAAAAGTTTTCTGAGATATTTATAATGTACTTTCTACAATGCCACATCGAAATCACTAAAAAATGTATTTTACTATCTGTATTGATTAATGTATTATACCCTTGCCACCAGCAATGCTCACGGCAAGTAACCTCAATGAAATTTACTTTTTCAAACACTGTATTGTTTTAAATATACATGATGTGTCTCTAAGCTGTGATAATATAAGCACAATCATTTAATTTTAAAGGACTGATATCATCAGATTATCATTGACATATATGTTAACAATTTTTTTTTTTTACTAAAATAAACAAACATTATACGTTACCTTTGGTGTCATATCCGTAAGTTTTTAAGGTCCAGTTAAGTAGTTTAACCTTTGCTAATAACTAAAGATGAGCAAATATGTTGAAAATTCCTGTTTGCCAATTTTGCCAAATTTTTCCCCAAAATTTGATTATCACCAATTTCCATGAAAAATATGTGTACAAGGCTAAATTCACACTATGCAAGATGTATGGGTTACCCAGCCCTGCCCCTACCTCTCTGAATAGGAGAGTGGAGCTGCAGAGAAACACAATCAGTTCTGAGAGCTGGCGGACAAGTTGGGTGACTCATGCAACATGCATGCAAGATACTTACATGCAGCTCGCATAAGTGTGTCTCTGCCCTTAGGCTCCTGGGTACACTGTAGGTACACCCTGCTCCATGTTTCCTCGTTGTTTCATTTGCCATCAGGTCATCTTGCTCTGCTTTGTATCTGCTCCAGTCTAAAAGTACCGTACCTTCACACGTGAAAATATTGCAGGGAGATATGCTAAGCAATCTCCGAATGCGGCAATATCGCTACCACATCGCCTGTGCATTGCAGAATGTGACAGGGCTATTTTAAGGTGAGAAATCGCCAGTGGTGCGTCGCCTGATCACCCTGCTCTGCTGAGAAATCAGGCGATTTCCACCAGGCGATTTCTGCGTATCATGGCGTGTGACTGGGCGAAAGCGATGTAGAAAGCGAGCGCAGACCATCAGGAAGCAATTCCAGAGGCATGCCTGAGCATTTTGTTTGGCGCATCCCGTCTGTCGCGATTGGTGGTCGCTCCTGTGTTCCCATTGGCTAGCCATGGCTAAGGCGCCATATTTGAATAGCGATATAGTAAAAAGGACACATGCATCATTTAGTGTGCAGACTTCCTGACAAGGCTGACCAATGGTGACGCAGTTGTGTTGCCAAATCGGAGTGGTAGGGGCGCGGTGTACAACACTCTGACACGCCTGTCTCCTGGCCGCGCTCACACTCTACGCCCACAATCGCTGATGAGGTGGTGGCATGTGACGCGGCGATTTGGCGGCGAGGTAAGAATGTGAATTTGCTTCCGATCTGCGCCAGGCGATTTCCAGAACACAGGATCGCTGAACATTGCATGTGAGATGTCTATGTGTGACAGGGCGACGGCGATGTGCAAAAAAGTGCCCAGAACGTGCGCGCTCATGTAAAATTGCCAGCCATATAGCGGCGATATTGCTACGTGTTACGGTACCTTCAGCTATGCCATAACGGCTCAGGTCCTATTTTTTACAAAGAAATATGAATTGAGAAATACATAGGAATAATTGAATGTGAAATATTGCAAGACTGAGGAGTATCGCTAGATTTAAAACAGGTTTAGGCTGATGTTTATAGAGAATAGTAAGTCTTAGCGTAAAACTTTACCTAAACGGTTGAGTGAGGAGGGTTAAGGGAGGGAAGGAATCACAGCCACAGGACGAACTACATCTTGAGCACCAGATCACCAACAAGCTTTTACAAATACTTTTTTTTTCTTTTCAGCTATTTTGGGGAGTTTTCATTGCAGCAATACTTTGCAATTAAAATTAAATACTCAGCTTTTTTTTTAGCAAAAAACACAAATAATTTTTATCAGGAATTGAGCGCAGACTAATTCACTGTACATATTGTTTCAAAAGTATGGTTTTTTTGTCATGGTAATCTCAATTTAAAAGAAAGTAAAAATTGTGTGAATTTAAAAAAGGTCAAAAGGAAAATGCATTTATCATTAAAATGGACTAAAAATTATTACCAGTAGCATTCATTTTAGTGCTTTCTATAATTTTATATGCAAACGAGGGCTCTTGAGTATGCACTTTGGCCTCTAGACTCAATGCACTGCTACACACTACAATTTACAAATCCAGCCCTGTCCCTGATTCTGGATGACAGTGTTTGTTTGCCAAGAGCAAGAGCTGACTAAGCTTAAATTATTATTGTAATGTATGCAATGTACAGGCGCTCTAATGTACTGATCACCACAAAGGCAGATTTCCATATTCAATCTGCAATATCCATTGTTGCCACATCAAACAAATTCCAAACGGAATCAAGGGTATCTTTAAAATCACAATTTTTATTATCAAGCTTAAAACCAAGCGTAATAGCTTAATGACGTCAACAATTGTTTTACAAAAATGGAGACAATAAAGAATGGTATGGGGGCTACAGGGGCCACAGATGAGCACTCTCTACACTGCTTTGAATGTAGGTATTACTTCACCATAGGATTTCCAGATTATTTGCATCATTTTTCCACTGGAACAGGTTCACTTCTGTGCAGACAGAACTTTTAACCACCCTGGCTGTAATATAGGCTGTATTGTATCTCAGCAAAGGACCAATTTTAGGTACCTTGAGCTATGGTATACCTAATTAAATGTGTACTAAGGTGCAGGGTTGAAGGTATGAGTCTGCACAGGTTTAGCCTGTAACCCCATTTTGGGCATATTGGAAGTACAGGTGATCTGGGCATTTGAGATAGAGTGTTGAAGGCTACTTGTTCTCACAGTTTGGACAATATTATATGTCCAATATTTGTGAGATTTTGATAGTAATCTCATCATAGCTAAACAGGTGTAACCGGTTATATACTGCAGATTTTTGAGTGTTGCTCCTCCGGCCCCTTCAGCATGCTGTGAGGCGCTGTCCTCTTTATAATAAGAAAAACTGTAATTAATTTCTCCATATTCATACCATTCTTTATTGTCTCCATTTTTGTAAAACAATTGTTGACGTCATTAAGCTATTACGCTTGGTTTTAAGCTTGATAATAAAAATTGTGATTTTAAAGATACCCTTGATTCCGTTCGGAATTTGTTTGATGTGGTAACTAGGTTAGGGTGGATTACACCTATGGATATTTGATTAACCCAATATCCATTGTTGCTTGTTTCTGGAAAGCACCCAAGGAGAAAAAATTATCAGTACACCTGTAAATAAATTCCCAAAGGGGGGTTATTTCCCAATTGGGGTCACTTGAAATAGGTTCCTTCTGTTCTGGCACTTACGGCTTAGTATATGGAGTCCGCAAATTATTCTAGATCTGTGCTCCAAGTCTAAAGGCCACGTTACACACACAAATATCTGTGACCAACATCTGAACAGATCTCTGGTTGCAGTGAAATTATGGACACATTGTTACATCTGTACACAGCCACAAAATGGAGCAATGTGTCCATGATTTCTCTGCAACCAAAGATCTGTTCAGATGTTGGTCACAGATATCTGTGTGTGAAACGTGGCCTTTTATCTTCAGATCTAAAATCTGTGCTCCTAAAGTCAAATATCACTCCTTCCTTCCCACTTGAGTCTCCCCCATGTGACTAAACAGTGCTATACAGTCATATATGGGGCATTGCCAGATTTACAAGAAATTGTGTTACAATTATTGAGTCATTTTTATTTATTTCTATTTGTGAAAATGTTAAATCAGGGCAGAAACCAGCATTTTAGTATTAAAATAATTTTTTTTTCTTCACTTCCAAATGGTATAATATTTGTGAAACATATGTGTTGTCAAAATGCCCATTGCACAGCTAGATGATTGTTATAAGAGGTGTAGTTTGTGAAATGGGGTCACTTATAATAGTTCTGCAGTTTTACCACTTCGCATACTCTGCCATTGAGTCATGGCACACTATACCAGACAAATGTGCACTCTGATATGACGATCCTTTGCACGTGTCTGAAATGTAATTTCCAACCACATAAGAGAGATTGTTGTGCTCAAGAGAAGTTGTACAGACCCTCATTCACAGTCTATGCTATCAGTATTTTGTGCACATTGTGACCTAAAAAATCTACAATTAGTAGCAGAAAGAAATTACCGTATATACTCGTGTATAAGCCGACTTTTTCAGCCCAAAAATTGGGCTGAAAAGTCCCCCCTCGGCTTATACACGAGTATATACATAGTGTGTGCTGAGTGTGACGGGGACGGGGGCTCTGACTGGGGGCAGGAGGAGGCAGGAGGGGGCTGCAGTGACACCGCGCGGTCATGTGGGCCCGCCTCATTGATATGCACGCATCCCCCTGTCCATCCCCGGCAAGGGGATGCAGTGCATATTGCCGGACACAGCCCCTGGCGGCCCCCGGCAGTGGTATACAGCCCCCCCCCGCCTAGTACCGGGCCCCCATGCTGCGGCACAGCATACAGTAGTTCATACACTACGATCTCTCCCTGCAGCGCGCGGCTCCTCCATGTCCCAGCCGGCATCTTCCTGTAGTGTCATGTGACTGGCACGTCCGCTCGTCACATGACACTACAGCAACAAGCTGGGCGGGAGATGGTAGTGTATGAACTACTGTATGCTGTGCCGCAGGATGGGGGCCCGGTACTAGGCGGGGGGGCTGTATACCACTGCCGGGGGCCGTTGGGGACCATGTATACCGCTGCTGAGGGGCCCTGTATACCACTGCTGAGGGCCCTGTATATCACAACCCTGGGGGCTGCTGTATACACCTGTGCTGGGGGCTGCTGTATACACCTGTGCTGGGGGCTGCTGTATACACCTGTGCTGGGGGCTGCTGTATACACCTGTGCTGGGGGCTGCTGTATACACCTGTGCTGGGGGCTGCTGTATACCACAATTCTGGGGGCTGTATACCTGTGCTGGGGTCCACCCTCGGCTTATACGCGAGTCAATAGGTTTTCCCAGGTTTTGGGGGCAAAAGTAGGGGGGTCGGCTTATACACGGGTCGGCTTATACACGAGTATATACGGTAAATTGAACAATCTCACCCATCTGTTGTGGCTGTTCAATTTACTTCCCCATACTCCATCAGCTATAGGCTATCAAACAAACCTATTGGGTATTACTGACCATCGCCTCCCTGATGACAATTACCTGAAATGCGTTGGGAGCATTTTGGGAGCCTGTTGCATAAAGCTGATCTGGGTTGAGGTTATATATAAGATGGCGGGACACCCCCTCACCTGGTAAGACTAAAAGATCATGTTGTATGGAACAGCCACAACAGATGGTTGAGACTGTTCCTTTTATTTTCTTTTTGCTAACAATTGTGATTTTTTTAGGTCAAAATGTGTACACAGTACTGATAACATAAACTGTGAATGAGGGTATGCATCTAAAGGTACCGTTACACACAGAGATATTGCTTGCAACTCGCTGGTTGCAGTGAAATCATGGACACATTGTTACATTTGTACACGGCAACAAAATAGAACAATGTGTCCATGATTTCACTGCAACTAGTGAGTTGCAAGCAATATATCTCTGCGTGTAACGGTACCTTACCATATGTGTGGCATTTTACCTTTAGGCAAATTCCCTATGTCTTTAACTGAGGGTACTTTATGTTATTTGCTGTGAGTCTGTATTTTGTTCCTCTGAGGGTAGCTTTACACGTCGCAACATTGCATGCAATTTCACTTACAACTTACTGGTTGCAGTGAAATCATGGACACATTGTTCTATCTTGTTGCTGTGTACAAATGGAACAATGTGTCCATGATTTCACTGCAACCAGTAAGTTGTAAGTGAAATTGCATGCAATGTTGTGACGTGTAAATCTACCCTTAAGATTTTTTTAGAGGATATGTTTTAGTATAGTGCAATACTCTTACCTTCTTAAAATTCTAAACATTGCTATTTTTAGTATCTGTTTGCTATACTTTTGGTTCATTAACTTTAGCCATTTTATTATGACACTAGCTTTAGTACCCGGCTACGCCCGGGTTAATAAATAAGTGATGTTAGCTATAACAAAATAGAATTTGAATATGTCATATTAATGACCTGTAAGAAAATAGAAGCTGAGCTGTGATTGATTGCTATAGGCAGCCTTATAAATCTCCAGCCAACAGTAAACCCTCCCCCTGGCCGGGCAGTATATGTTACCTCACACATACATATAATAGACAGCTCATGTGACTGACATCTGCCTTAATTCCCTACATGGCACATGTGTTGCACATTGGCTGTTTTTAATCAGATGTTTATGTTTGGAAATTAAAGATAGCACACGTATGAGGCGAGTTGTGTGAGGTGATTTGTGCACATCTGTGTCTGTCTGTGTTGTGTGTGTGTCCCTGGGGTGTGTGTATGTGTGTGTCCCTGAGGGGTGAGTGCATGTGCCCCTATAGGGTGTGTATGTGTGTGTCCCTGTGGGAGGGGGGGTCTGTGTGGTGTGTGTCTCTGTTGTGTGTGTCTCTTTGTGGTGTATGTGTGTCCCTGTGGGGTGAGTGCATGTGTCCCTATAGGGTGTGTATGTGTGTTTGTCCCTGTGGGGGGGTCTGTGTGGTGTGTGTGTGTCTCTGTGTTGTGTGTGTCTCTTTGTGGTGTGTGTGTGTCTCTGTGGGGTGAGTGCATGTGTCCCTATATGGTGTGTGTGTCCCTGTGGGGGGGTCTGTGTGTTGTGTGTGTCTCTTTGTGTTGTGTGTGTCCCTGTGGGGTGAGTGCATGTGTCGCTATAGGGTGTCTGTGTGTGTCCCCGTGGGTGTGTGTGTGTGTGTGTGTGTGTCTCTGTGTTGTGTGTGTCTCTTTGTGGTGTGTGTGTGTGTGTGTTTGTTTGGGTGCGTGGTGAGTATCCAATGTTGGGGCTTCACCTTAGCGACTGTACACTGTTACTCTTTGTGTGCAGGTGGTGTGTATACATGTCCCCGTGCGTGGTGAATATCCCATGTTGGGGCCCCACCTTAGTGACTATATGCTGGTATATGCTGTTAGTCTTTGGCGCTATCATTAAGCCCCTCTCATTCACAACTGTCAACTGGTAACTGTCACTTTTTCCCCATTATGTAGATAGGGGCAAAATTGTTTGGTGAATTGGAATGCGCGGGGTTAAAATTTCACCTCACAAAATAGCCTATGATGCTCCCGGGGTCCAGACGTGTGACTGTGCAAAATTTTGTGGGAATAGCTGACAGCTGTTGATTTTCCTCCAACACTTTTCCATTCACTTTTTCCCCATTATGTAGATAGGGCCAAAATTGTTTGGTGAACTGGAACGCGCAGGGTTAAAATTTCGCCTCACAACATAGTCTATGACGCTCTCGGGGTCCAGACGTGTGACTGTGCAAAATTTTGTGGCTGTAGTTGTGACGGTGTAGATGCCAATCCCGGATATACACACATACATACATACATACATACATACATACACACACACATTCAGCTTTATATATTAGATTGTCAGCAAGGTAATAGTAACTTTTCTGTATTTATATAAAAAAGCCCTCCAAGCTTGGCGGTATGGAAGTTCTATTGTATTTCAAGCAGCGCACCTACACATTTAGGCACTTCACTAGACTAGCTATTCTTAAAGTACCTCTCTGCATCGTCACAAGTTTTTTTTTAACTGTATCTGAACAAATTATAAGGTTCATTTTTTACTGAAACCCTCATAAAAAAATCATTTGGGGCTAAGGTAACATTTTTTGGGGAAAAATTAGACTTTTTTTTTCACAACTTAGCAGTATAAAATTCTGTTTAGCACATGCAAGTTTGATGTGTTCATCACACATCTGTATAAATTCCTTGAGGTGCATAGTTTCCAAAGTGGAGTCACTTTTGGGAGTTCCCACAATTTAAGCACATCAAGGTCTCTGCAAACACGACATGGCATCTGCTTTTGATTCCAGCCAATTTTGTGCTACAAAAGTTAAATGTCGCTCCTTCCCTTCCGAGCCCTGCCATGCACCCAAACAGCAGTTTTCCACCACATATGGGGTATTGGCATACTCAGGCACGATAAATAATAGCATTTTCTGCTATCTTTTTAAAAATGCTAAATTTGTGACAACATTTCTGTGGGACAAAGCAAAATGTTCATTTTTCCTTCCACATTGCTTTTTTGTTCTGTGATGCACCTAAATAGGTAAATCAACATCTTAAATGTGATTTTCAGCACCTGGAGGGATGCATTTCCTATAATTGTGTCATTTTTTGGTATTTCTTCACATAAGCCCCCAAAGTCAATTCAAATGTGATGTGGTCTCTAAAAACACTTGTCTTTTAAATTTTGTTGGAAAAATTAGAAATTGCCAAAATATTTTAAACTTCCTAGCAAAAAATATATATATATGTTTCAGCACTCCCAAGAAATTTGGAACAATAAGATAATGCTCTTTTCTATCCCAAGGGGGAAAGAGCTGTGAAGAACTGTGAAATCTATATCTACACAGTGGATACATCAAATATTGCTATTTAGCAGGACTCCATGTTATATACTGCATGTGATAGATGCCCTAGCTACTCTAGACTGTGTAATGTGAAATCTTCAAAACATCATGGGGATGCACATCTGACCATGCTGGATGCAAACAGCCCAGTCTCTGAGTTTCCATTAGGGTACCTTTACACGCCGCCACTGCGTGGTAGCAACTGCCTGGCAATGGGGATTTTTGTGCCGGTTGCCTTGAAATTGCAATGAAATGGCGGCGTGTAAATAGGGAAAGAAATCGGGTTTCCTGCAGTTGACTCGGATACCTGTTTCTGAGCCGCGTTCAAAAACCCAAGGCAACACGAAAGCACAATTGCCATGGTAGTGGCGTCTAAACGGGACACATGGATTGAATCACCGTCACCTAGTGCATTCCCAGGGGCGTGACACAGCCTCATGGATACCGCACCCCATCAGCGATCATTGGTGGGGGCTACTGTGTTACGATGGGCTGTCCCTTCACAAGGCGCCATTTTGGATGAGCTGTCACTTCAGCATTAGACGCATCAGACCCGTCTGAACAATCCAATACATAAGTGCAATTACGCGGCCACTCAATTGCGCTGCCAAATGTATTGTGTTGGTTGTGATGATATACTGTGCACATTCTCGTGCCACACACGACTGAATAAATTAGCCTACACAGCACACATGGCTGCCATACATAACGCACTGCAATGAGTGATTTTGGTCACGCTGAAGTGTTTATTTAGCGTCTCACATTGCTTGAACGGCGACTCTGTTGTTTAGAATTTAGTTAAGCGCCACAAGTGGCTGTTCTGACGTCATGACGCTTCTTTGACTTTCATTCTGCCTGCAAGGTGCCTGGCCCTCCCCTGCACATAGCAGCAGAGTAATGGCTGCCACACAACGCGCTGCAACGTGGGGTATGGCGGATCTCTTGGTCCTCATAGACCATTGTGAAGGCCACGACTACTGGTGCCACCATCACCACCGGCACCCACGGTAGCGCAAACGCAGCATCCTGAGGTGGATCCAGCGGGCCCTGCTCCACAAACTGGGGGTGGAGAGAACTTGCAAAATGATACAAAAAAAAATTGATGACCTCAAGCACAAATGCCCAGGCCACATTGTGGACATCCGTGCCAGGATTGCCAGGCTGCGTGGTGAGTATGTTTTGATGGCAAACACACACCTTCACACGTACATGTACCAAACAACACACAAATGTATGTTTATTGGGCCACATAACTAAATGTGTATTTAGCCACCATGTTGATGTGTCAACAATGTGCATTGCCTTGTTGATTACACACAAACATGAAGATGTAGTAAACAGTCATGTGGTCCACAAATGGTGACGCCTACACACAGCCTGGACCTCACTAGATTGGCCCTAAAGGAGTGTCCAGAGTGGAAATGTGACAAGGAGATATCACTACGATGTTGAACACACACATAACACACTGCCCCACAGATGTGTCACCTGACACACAGAACAATGTAGCCACACAATGATGTAACAACTGGACACACACTATTACATGTATACTAGGTGTACGCAGCCATGGTGCAAACACCAGTGGCTTACTGGCATTTCTAAAATCAAAAACACAATCACCTACCATGTCAAGGCCGGGTTGGCGACAAACAAACATATCTTGCCACTGTAGTTGGGCTCCTGGCACTAACCATAGTGTGCCCTACCCACACTACATGCCTACCACATTACCTTGTACCCTATCTGTCATGCTGGAACTACATAGCCCAACACACACAAGTTGTTCTCTCTATGTTGTTTTCCTTTGTACTGAAAGCTCTGTGCTTGTGTTTTTAGATACAGATGAAGATGAATCGCCCTCAGGAGATATGCCCCAGTCCCTACCGGCACCTGGACCAGCTACACCACCGGCCCACAATGCCCCAGCCACACCATCCCCACCTGGGAATGCACCTTTCCCAGGGCCCAAGGATGATCACATGCCCTCACCTGCAGGGCCCTAGGATGAGCACCTGGCCTCACCTGCAGGGTCTGAAGAGGAGCACATTGCCTCACCTGCATGGCCTGAAGAGGAGAACCTGGCCTCACCTGCAGGGCCTGAAGAGCAGCACCTGGCCTCACCTGCAGGGCCTGAAGAGGAGCACATGCCCTCACCTGCAGGCACGGAAGATGTGGCTCCTTTAACAGCAGGCCGCCTTGTGCCTCCAAGCCCCATCCTGTGGCCACACACCCCCAGCCCTGGAGTAACACCACCACCCACTGTCTCCAGCTTAGTGGCGAGCCCTAGGGTGGGCATGTCCTCTCACCCTCCAATGGAGCCAGCCTTTGTGGGCTGTGATGGTAAGTGTGTTTTTTGGGGCATCGGCCTTTCACACTGTAATTAGTGTTGTGTTGTGTGGCTATCAGTATTTGCAAACTAATATGTGCTCATTCCCAAAACAGGAGTCCCTACCATTGATGAGGTGATCTTGGCACACCAGGACTTGGCCCAACACTTCTACACGGCACACCAACACGGGCAGCAAGAACTTGCCCGGTTGGGTGCCATGCTCGCCGCCCTCCAGCAAGCACATGGTGGCATGGGCTCAAACCCATCCGCCAATCCTGAATAATGGGCTAACATGCCCATATAAACTTTTGTCCATGTTGGACATTTTGTTACCCATGTTGCCCTGTTGGCATATTTTCTGTTTGTAGGCCCCGTTGGCCTCTTTTCTTATAGTGTCCCACATTGGGACCGTGGGGAGTGTGTTTTGGCTACTCCTCAACAAACCCAGCATTGTGTTGTGTTCGTCCACTGTGTGGCACACATGGTGTTGGTGAATAAAAGTTTTAGACAGAAAATCCTGTCTGGTCCTTGCTGACAACACACACATGTGTGGCTGAGACACTGAAAATGGGCCTAACAGTCTGAACCATATTTGGCTTCCTGCTTGATGTGGGTACATATTTCACCAGTCAACATCGTGTCCCATCACTCACGCCATTGTCCACAATGTGGGCTCAATGTACCCAATATGTTCCACACATACAGACGCCCACTCCACACTCTTGTGTTGTTAAACACAGATAAGGAAATTTTGCAAGTCAACTGAATTTTATTTATTTTTTATTTTTTCGAAAGAATTACCATATATACTCGTGTATAAGCCGAGTTTTTCAGCCCAAAAATTGGGCTGAAAAGTCCCCCCCTCGGCTTATACACGGGTCAATACGGTAACTCAGGCTGGAGAAGGCGGGGGGGCTGCTGTATGAGCGGCCCCATCATGTGGGGCCGCTCATTATATATGCACTGCTTCCCCCTGTCAATCAGCGGCAGGGGGAAGCAGTTCATATATGGCCCCCAAATGCTGGCACTCGCCCCCCTCCTTGTAAGGCCCCCACCTGGCTGCTTAAGTTACCATCCTTGCTTTTCTGATCCGCGCCGTTCTTCCACGGTCCCGTCCTCGGCTGCATCCGGGGTCATTGTTACTGGCCGGGGACCCCGGATGCAGCAGAGGACGGGACCATGGAAGACCGGCGTGGATCAGAAGAGCAAGGATGGTAACTTAAGCAGCCGGGGGGGGATGCTTATAACGGAGGAGGACGAGTGCCAGCATTTGGGGGCACATATCACTGCTGGGGCCTGTATATACCTGTGGGGCTGCTGTATACCCCTCTGGGGCTGCTGTATACCCCTCTGGGGCTGCTATATACCCCTTTGGGGCCTGTATATACCTGTGGGGCTGCTGTATACTCCTCTGGGGCTGCTGTATACCCCTCCGGGGCTGCTGTATACCCCTCTGGGGCTGCTGTATACCTATGGGGCTGCTGTATACCTCTGGGGCTGATGTATACCTATGGGGCTGCTGTATACAGCTCTGGGGCTGCTGTATACCTATGGGGCTGCTGTATACAGCTCTGGGGCTGCTGTATACCTATGGGGCTGCTGTATACATCTCTGGGGCTGCTGTATACAGCTCTGGGGCTGCTGTATACACCTCTAAGGCTGCTGTATACCCCTCTGGGGCTGCTATATACCCCTCTGGGGCTGCTATATACCACTGGGGCTGCTGTATACCCCTCTGGGGATGCTCTATATCCCTCTGAGGTTGCTGTATACCTCTGGGGCTGCTGTATACCTCTGGGGCTGCTGTATACAGCTCTGGGGCTGCTGTATACCCCTCTGGGGCTACTGTATACAGCTCTGGGGCTGCTGTATACCTCTCGGGCTGCTGTATACCTCTGGGGCTGCTGTATACCTCTGGGGCTGCTGTATACACTCTGGGGCTGCTGTATACAGCTCTGGGGCTGCTATACTGGCTGCTGTATACCTATGGGGCTGCTGTATACAGCTCTGGTGCTGTACTGGCTGCTGTATACCTATGGGGCTGCTGTATACCTCTGGGGCTGCTGTATACACCTTGGGGCTGCTCCTGGTGCGTATACCCTCTGGGGCTGCTTATACCTCTGGGCTGCTGTATACCACTGGGGCTGCTGTATACCCTCTGGGGCTGCTGTATACCTCTGGGGCTGCTGTATACCTATGGGGCTGCTGTATACGCTCTGGGGCTGCTGTATACCTATGGGGCTGCTGTATGTATACCTATGGGGCTGGCTCTATACAGTCTGGGGCTGCTGTATACAGCTCTGGGGCTGCTGTATACAGCTCTGGGCTGCTGTATACCCCTCGGGGCTGCTGTGTACCCCTCTGGGGCTGCTATATACCCCTCTGGGCTGCTATATACCTATGGGGCTGCTGTATACCACTGGGCTGCTGTATACCACTGGGGTTGCTGTATACCCCTCTAGGGCTGCTATATACCTATGCGGCTGCTATATACCCCTTTGGGGCTGCTATATACCTTTGGGGCTGCTGTATACCACTGGGGCTGCTGTATACCCCTCTGGGCTGCTGTATACGCCTCTGGGGCTGCTGTATACCTCTGGGGTCGTTCATTGGCTGTGTATACACTCTGGGGCTGCTGTATATACACTCTGGGGCTGCTGTATACCCTCTGGGGCTGCTATATACCTATGGGGCTGCTATATACCCCTCTGGGGCTGCTATATACCACTGGGGCTGTATACTGCTCTTATACCCTCTGGGGCTGCTATATACCTATGGGGCTGCTATATACCCCTCTGGGGCTGCTATATACCTCTGGGGCTGCTGTATACCACTGGGCTGCTGTATACCCCTCTGGTGCTGTGTATACAGCTCTGGGGCTGCTGTATACCTATGGGGCTGCTGTATACAGCTCTGGGCTGCTGTATACCTATGGGGCTGCTGTATACAGCTCTGGGGCTGCTGTATACCTATGGGGCTGCTGTATACCTATGGGGCTGCTGTATACCTCTGGGGCTGCTGTATACATCTGGGACTGCTGTATACAGCTCTGGGGCTGCTGTATACAGCTCTGGGGCTGCTGTATACACCTCTGGGGCTGCTGTATACCCCTCTGGGGCTGCTGTATAGCTATGGGGCTGCTGTATACCTCTGGGGCTGCTGTATACCTCTGGGGCTGCTGTATACAGCTCTGGGGTGGCTGTATACCTATGGGGCTGCTGTATACAGCTCTGGGGCTGCTGTATACCCCTCTGGGGCTGCTGTGTACCCCTCTGGGGCTGCTATATACCCTCTGGGGCTGCTATATACCTATGGGGCTGCTGTATACCACTGGGGCTGCTGTATACCCCTCTGGGGCTGCTGTATACAGCTCTGGGGCTGCTGTATACCTATGGGGCTGCTGTATACAGCTCTGGGGCTGCTGTATACCTATGGGGCTGCTGTATACAGCTCTGGGGTGCTGTATACCTATGGGGCTGCTGTATACCTATGGGGCTGCTGTATACCTCTGGGGCTGCTGTTATACATCTGGGACTGCTGTATACAGCTCTGGGGCTGCTGTATACAGCTCTGGGGCTGCTGTATACACCTCTGGGGCTGCTATATACCTATGGGGCTGCTATATACCCCTCTGGGGCTGCTATATACCACTGGGGCTGCTGTATACCACTGGGGCTGCTGTATACCCCTCTGGGGCTGCTATATACCTATGGGGCTGCTATATACCCCTCTGGGGCTGCTATATACCTCTGGGGCTGCTGTATACCACTGGGGCTGCTGTATACCCCTCTGGGGCTGCTGTATACAGCTCTGGGGCTGCTGTATACCTATGTGGCTGCTGTATACAGCTCTGGGGCTGCTGTATACCTATGGGGCTGCTGTATACAGCTCCGGGGCTGCTGTATACCTATGGGGCTGCTGTATACCTATGGGGCTGCTGTATACCTCTGGGCTGCTGTATACAGCTCTGGGGCTGCTGTATACAGCTCTGGGGCTGCTGTATACACCTCTGGGGCTGCTGTATACCCTCTGGGGCTGCTGTATAGCTATGGGGCTGCTGTATACCTCTGGGGCTGCTGTATACCTATGGGGCTGCTGTATACAGCTCTGGGGCGGCTGTATACCTATGGGGCTGCTGTATACAGCTCTGGGGCTGCTGTATACAGCTCTGGGGCTGCTGTATACAGCTCTGGGGCTGCTGTATACCCCTCTGGGGCTGCTGTGTACCCTCTGGGGCTGCTATATACCCCTCTGGGGCTGCTATATACCTATGGGGCTGCTGTATACCACTGGGGCTGCTGTATACCACTGGGGCTGCTGTATACCCCTCTAGGGCTGCTATATACCTATGCGGCTGCTATATACCCCTTTGGGGCTGCTATATACCTTTGGGGCTGCTGTATACCACTGGGGCTGCTGTATACCCCTCTGGGGCTGCTGTATACCCCTCTGGGGCTGCTGTATACCTTTGGGGCTGCTGTATACCTCTGGGGCTGCTGTATACCTATGGGGCTGCTGTATACAGCTCTGGGGCTGCTGTATACCTATGGGGCTGCTGTATACAGCTCTGGGGCTGCTGTATACCCCTCTGGGGCTGCTGTGTACCCCTCTGGGGCTGCTATATACTCCTCTGGGGCTGCTATATACCTATGGGGCTGCTGTATACCACTGGGGCTGCTGTATACCACTGGGGCTGCTGTATACCCCTCTAGGGCTGCCATATACCTATGTGGCTGCTATATACCCCTTTGGGGCTGCTATATACCTCTGGGACTACTGTATACCACTGGGGCTGCTGTATACCCCTCTGGGGCTGCTGTATACCCCTCTGGGGCTGCTGTATACCTTTGGGGCTGCTGTATACCTCTGGGGCTGCTGTATACCTATGGGGCTGCTGTATACAGCTCTGGGGCTGCTGTATACCTATGGGGCTGCTGTATACAGCTCTGGGGCTGCTGTATACAGCTCTGGGGCTGCTGTATACCTATGGGGCTGCTGTATACAGCTCTGGGGCTGCTGTATACCTATGGGGCTGCTGCATACCACTGGGGCTGCTGTATACCACTGGGGCTGCTGTATACCCCTCTGGGGCTGCTATATACCTATGGGGCTGATATATACCCCTCTGGGGCTGCTATATACCTCTGGGGCTGCTGTATACCACTGGGGCTGCTGTATACCCCTCTGGGGCTGCTGTATACCCCTCTTGGGCTGCTGTATACCTATGGGGCTGCTGTATACCTCTGGGGCTGCTGTATACCTATGGGGATGCTGTATACAGCTCTGGGGCTGCTGTATACCTATGGGGCTGCTGTATACAGCTCTGGGGCTGCTGTATACCTATGGGGCTGCTGTATACAGCTCTGGGGCTGCTGTATACCTATGGGGCTGCTGTATACAGCTCTGGGGCTGCTGTATACCTATGGGGCTGCTGTATACCTCTGGGGCTGCTGTATACCTATGGGGCTGCTGTATACAGCTCTGGGGCTGCTGTATACAGCTATGAGGCTGCTGTATACCCCTCTGGGGCTGCTGTATACCCCTCTGGGGCTGCTGTATACATCTCTGGGGAGGCTGCTGTATATACCTCTGGGGAGGCTGCTGTATATACCTCTGGGGAGGCTGCTGTATATACCACTGGGGAGGCTGCTGTATACTACCACTGGGGAGGCTGCTGTATACTACCACTGGGGAGGCTGCTGCATACTACCACTGGGGAGGCTGCTGTATACTACCACTGGGGAGGCCTGTATACCACACTGTTGGGGGCTGTATACCTGTGCTGGGGTCCACCCTCGGCTTATACACGAGTCAATAGGTTTTCCCAGGTTTTGGGGGCAAAAGTAGGGGGGTCGGCTTATACACGGGTCGGCTTATACACGAGTATATACGGTATTTGGAAACAAAATCAAAAGTAAAATGGCCAAAATTGAGACCATATAAAAACAATAGTACAGCGGTCTCAGGGAGCGCCAAAGGAATACTGGACAAATTAGTGGATAAGAACCGACCTTTATTCTTCCTCCAATACCACTGCCACAACGCGTTTCAACGGTCTAAGCAGTCTTCATCGGGTGACCTGATGAAGACGGCTTAGACGCGTTGTGGCAGTGGTATTGGAGGAAGAATAAAGGTCGGTTCTTATCCACTAATTTGTCCAGTATTCCTTTGGCGCTCCCTGAGACCGCTGTACTATTGTTTTTATGTGAGTTCTCTCTCTACGGAGCCAAAGCGGCAGGAGCAGCCTGGAACATCTGGAGTGTTGAGGACCTGTGGTTACCTAATTACCGGGATAAACATACTGAGGACCTGCGGTGACACGGTATCCGGTCTGGTAGGATTACGTGAAAATCGCGGAGCACAGATTTGTGAACGCAAACACCGGCAGGACAGCAGCACTAATAGAAAGAGGCTACCCGGAGCCCCATCACCCACACGTTTAATCTTGGTTGTGTAGACGTACACAACCATTATAGGTGAGTGCACTGGCACTTTTTATTTATACAAATAGCCATGTGTGTCTACACATGTGCCCTTTTCTTTTTCTTTCTGCATGAAAATTGAGACCATGACACAAAACAAAACAAATTTAACATCAAAATGGAAATGAATCTAGCCAGTCCATTAGGACAAGATAGTGCATTGGCTAGTAGTGTCCGTTCTCATCATCATCCTCTGCTGGATCTGACAATGGCTCCTCCCCCACCCTCTCATAGTAGACCCACCCTCCCTGAGAGGGTGCTTGTCTTCTTGAAGATCGTCTTGGGGGAGGTGGAGTATCCGGAGGTTGGGTCCTCCTAACCCTGCGTTGGGCGGGCGCAGTGGGCCAAGGAGTGTTCTTTTGGGGCAACGTCATCAAGGAGCCCCATCGGAGGGACCCATTTACGCCCGCCTCCAGGACACGAAACATGGCCCTCTCCGCGATATTTTGCTGCTCTGGCTCAATTTGGGCCAGCATTTCGCTGGCGATGTACCCGAAACCAGAGCCGGGTACTCTCTCACGGTCAAGCAGTGTTTTGCCTAGGTACCCAGCTCCATATTAGGTTGGGCAGGTGGTCTTCTGCGTCGAATTGCAGAGCTGGGCCCTGGGCCCGGCCCCCCACCACTGGTATCGGGCACTGGCTCTCCCGCAGATGTTGAAGGGAGAGCCTCGCCAGCTGCTGACTCGTCTTCACTGGAGCCAGGCAGCTGAGGGGCCTGCAAAAAAAAAACAAGAACAAAACAACATCAAAACCACGAATAACTATCATTGCTGTCAATCGCAAAAGCCCATACCCCAGCAAGGGCACCACACAACAGAGCATGTCCCAAAGCATGGAAAAAAAGAACAAGAGAGAGCTTCAAATGGCTAACAACTGCACTCACCTGCGCCTGCAAACAATGTTGGAAAATAAGAAACAAAACAACAAGCGCACACATACAAAAAAACTAAAGGGTATGTGCACACAGGAGCTTTAAGCTGCCTTTTCCCAGCTGGTAGGCCATGCTGCACAGCCTTCCCTTGTCAATAATTAAGGTAACTTGTAACTGCATTTCACAAACAGTGAATGGGGCAAAGGCATGAAACATGGCTGTGTTCCATTGGTCATTTGTGTCAAATAGGGCAAATATAGCAGAAATCATCCTGAACTTTAGACTAATCCACCCCCAAAAACAAAAGACACCTAGCTAGTGTAATGTGAAGGACGGTGAGATCCTCCGGTTTAGGTGGGTCACTGAATGTGTTAAAATCCCACTGTGGGCACATACCCCCAAATAAAAAATCTACACACCAGATCACTCCTAAGGTAACACCAATAGACAAGTGTGGTTAGGAAATGCATGCCGGCAATCACACCTGTGTAGTGAACATGGTGGCCACCCCCCAACACCAACACAATTACCCACCTCCTGTGGCAGGGATATTTCTTGGGCTGGGCCTACAGAGGTCTCGCACCGGCGCAGGCTGCGCCGCGTTCCACGCGAGCTCTCTTGGCCCAAGGTGAAGGTGAGGAGGTCATAATACCACAAATTGGGCTTTGGGACTTCCTCACCTCCAGCCCCAGACCGTGCCTCAGTGTATTGCTTGTGAGCCCGCTGGAGCGCAGAGTGCAGGCCTTTGATTTTGTCGTATATTTTGCATGCGTCCCACCTCTTGTGGGGCTGGAGGCGTTTCGCCAGCTCCACAAGAGGCTTGTAGGTCGCAGCCTGCGCTGCCGCATCATGGTAGTCAGGCAGTGCCATCCGCCACATGCATTCGTGCTCCTGATACAAGGCAAGGAGTTGGGTCACAAATTCCAGATACCCAGCCATCTGTGAAAAATTATAACATATGAACATTGATGGACAAAACATGGCCGGCATACATCATACAATTCTGAGTCTCATCATCCACTGGGGTTGGGCAGGAATAACATGTAGGACACCCTTGCTGAAGGAAGCATCAATAAGCTGTGATTTGAATATATGTATGGCTATCTTATATTATAATGTAACACACATCAAAAAGGGCCAAGATCATTGGACAAAACACACCTCCTACACAGAAGTAGTAGACCATCACAATGTTCTGAATTGCCCCTACACATGGCTACATAACTAATTACCAATGTGTGGTGCAGATAGGTTTGATTCTTAAAAACTATTCTCAACACACTAAATACACTTCGACATGGTTTGCTCTGAGCTGACTTACAATGTGCCTTACCTGTGGCACCTAACAGGTGTTGGCAATAACTAAATCACACTTGTAGCTAGTTGACATGGCTTAAAGTTGACTCAACCTCTGTCCTGTGTCCTTGTGTGTACCACATTGAGCATGGAGAAAAGAAAGAAGACCAAAGAACTGTCTGAGGACTTGACAAACCAAATTGTGAGAAAGCATGTGCAATCTCAAGGCTACAAGTCCATCTCCAAAGACTTGAATGTCCCTGTGTCTACTGTGCGCAATGTCATCAAGACGTTTAAAGCCCATGGCACTGTGGCTAATCTCCCTAGATGTGGACGGAAAAGAAAAATTGACAAGAGATTTCAACGCAAGATTGTGCGGATGGTGGATAAAGAACCTTGACTAACATCCAAACAAGTTTAAGCTGCCCTGCAGTCCAAGGGTACAACAGTGTCAACCCATACTATCCGTCGGCGTCTGAATGAAAAGGGACTGTATGGTAGGAGACCCAGGAAGAACCCACTTCTTACCCCGAGACATAAAAAAGCCAGGCTGGAGTTTGCCAAAACATACCTGAGAAAGCATAAAACATTTTGGAAGAATGTTCTCTCTTTTTGGGCAAAGGCATCAACATAGAGTTTACAGGAGAAAAAAAGAGGCATTCAAAGAAAAGAACACGGTCCCTACAGTCAAACATGGCGGAGGTTCCCTGATGTTTTGGGGTTGCTTTGCTGCCTCTGGCATTGGACTGCTTGACCATGTGCATGGCAATATGAAGTCTGAAGACTACCAACAAATTTTGCAGCATAATGTAGGGCCCAGTGTGAGAAAGCTGGGTCTCCCTCAGAGGTCATGGGTCTTCCAGCAGGACAATGACCCAAAACACACTTCAAAAAGCACTAGAAAATGGTTTGAGAGAAAGCACTGGAGACTTCTAAGGTAGCCAGCAATGAGTCCAGACCTGAATCCCATAGAACACCTGTGGAGAGATTTAAAAATGGCAGTTAGGAGAAGGCACCCTTCAAATATCAGGGACCTGGAGCAGTTTGCCAAAGAAGAATGGTCTAAAATTCCAGCAGAGCATTGTAAGAAACTCATTGATGGTTACCGGAAGCAGTTGATTGCAGTTATTTTGGCTGAAGGTTGTGCAACCAAGTATTAGGCTGAGGGTGCCAACACATTTGTCTGGCCCATTTTTGGAGTTTTGTGTGAAATGATCAATGCTTTGCTTTTTGCTTCATTCTCTTTTGTGTTTTTTCATTGAAGACAAATTAAATGAAGATAATAATACCAAAGAATTTGTGATTGCAATCAATTTCAGGAAGAAACTGAGTATTATCTGACAGAATTACATGGGTGTCAATACTTTTGGCCAACACTGTACATTGATGTAATTTGATGCAAAGTAAGGTTTTAATATTAGAGGATTAGGGACTGTCCAATTTCGGTTATACCTTGTCATGATGGGAGGATGTTACGCTTTTGTTTTGATAAAACAAACAATGTGTACAAAGAATCCTAAGTTATTTATATGTACTAATATTTTTTACTTATGTTGTATAGCAGGTTATATGATAATTTTGTTTCTATCCTAGGTTTTGTTAGTTAAATGGCCACAGTGTATATATATACAGTCATAAGAAAAAGTTTGGGCACCCCTCTTAATCTTACTCTTTTTTTAAAAAAAAAAATAGTTTTTTTTGCAACAGCTATTTCAGTGTGATATATGTAATAACTGATGGACACAGTAATATTTCAGGTTTGAAATGAGGTTTATTGTACTTACCAAAAATGTGAAATATGCATTATTTAAAAATTTGACAGGTGCCAAAGTATGGGCACCCTTCTGATTTTAATGATTTGAATACTCCTAACTACTTTTTACTGACTTACTGAAGCACTAAATTGGTTTGGTAACCTCATTGAGCTTTGTACTTCATAGGCCGGTGTGTCCAATCATGAGAAAAGCTATTTAAGGTGTCCACTTGCAAGTTGTTCTCCTAGTTGCATCTTCTCTGAGGAGTGGCATCATGGGCTCCTCAAAACAGCTCTCAAATGATCTGAAAAAAAAGATTGTTCAACATAGTTGTTCAGGGGAAGGATACAAAAAGTTGTCTCAGAGATTTAACCCGTCAGTTTCCCTTGTGAGGAACATAGTAAGGAAATGGAAGACCACAGGGACAGTTTTTGTAAAGGTCAGAAGTGGCAGGCCAACAAAAATATCAGAAAGGCAGAGAAAAAGAATGGTGAGAACAGTCAAGAACAATCCACAGACCACCTCCAAAGACCTGCAGCATCATCTTGCTGCAGATGGTGTCACTGTGCATCGGTCAACAATACAGCGCACACTGCACAAGGAGAAGCTGTATGGGAGAGTGATGCGAAATAAGTAGTGATGAGCGAGTACCAAAATGCTCGGGTGCTCGATGCTCGGGCCAAGCATCCCAAGATACTCGTGTACTTGACCCGAGCACCGAGCCCAATGTTATCCTATGGGAGACCCGAGTATTTTTATGAAATGACCGCCGGCAGCATGTAGAAACCCTAAAAATGTCACAAAAGTCTCAGAAGAGTGCTCAAATGACATGGCAACACCATGGGGAAGACCCCTGTAAGCATTTCTCACTCAAAAGTCACAGCTGTGAACAATGTTGTCCGAGTTTCATGCCAATTTTACGGAGTCACCAGAAAACCTTCCAAAATGACACCAAAATGAATATTCAGGGTGGAAATGTTAAATGCACATACCCAATAGTGAGATACAGCTGGTGTATGTTACTTTTTGTGATTACATGAAAGATTTTACGTGAAAACATTGTGCGGCACTCCGATGTCCCTGAGAAGAGACGTACATGAAGCCCTGTCTTGACATAATGTGCCCATTTTGAGGAAGTGGGTGTATTGTAGTATTTTCCTTTACCAGGGCAGTCCAAAATTGTGAGGTTCACCAATGACCCATGCATACAGACATGGATGAGGGCCTGTAAACCTGAAGTGGGTGTATTGTAGTATAGCCCTCTGGAAGGGCAGCTAAAAATTGGGAGGTTCAACAATGCCCCTGGATACAGACGTGCATGAGGGCCTGTAAACCTGAAGTGGGTGTATTGTAGTACAGCCCTTTGGAAGGGCAGCCAAAAATTGGGAGGTTCAACCAATGCCCCTGGATACAGACGTGCATGAGGGCCTGTAAACCTGAAGTGGGTGTATTGTAGTATAGCCCTTTGGAAAGTCAGCCAAAAATTGGGAGGTTCAGCAATGCCCTGGATACAGATGTGCAGGAGGGCCTGTAAACCTGTAGTGGGTGTACTGTAGTATAGCCCTTTGGAATGTCAGCCAAAAATTAGGAAGTTCAACAATGCCCCTGGATACAGACGTGCATGAGGGCCTGTAAACATGTAGTGGGTGTATTGTAGTTTAGCCCTTTGGCAGGGCAGTCAAAAATAGGGAGGTTCAACAATGCTCCTGGATACAGACGTGCAGGAGGGCCTGTAAACCTGAAGTGGGTGTATTGTAGTATAGCCCTTTGGCAGGGCAGCCAAAAATTGGGAGGTTCAACAATGCCCCTGGATACAGACGTGCAGGAGGGCCTTTAAACCTGAAGTGGGTGTATTGTAGTATAGCCCTTTGGCAGGGCAGCCAAAAATTGGGAGGTTCAACAATGCCCCTGGATACAGACGTGCATGAGGGCCTGTAAACCTGAAGTAGGTGTATTGTAGTATAGCCCTTTGGAAGGGCAGCCAAAAATTGGGAGGTTCAACAATGCCCCTGGATACAGACGTGCATGAGGGCTTGTAAACCTGAAGTGGGTATATTGTAGTATAGCCCTTTGGAAGGTCAGCCAAAAATTGGGAGGTTCAACAATGCCCCTGGATACAGACGTGCATGAGGGCCTGTAAACCTGAAGTGGGTGTATTGTAGTGTAGCCCTTTGGCAGGGCAGCCAAAAATTGGGAGGTTCAACAATGCCCCTGGATACAGACGTGCATGAGGGCCTGTAAACCTGAAGTGGGTGTATTGTAGTATAGCCCTTTGGAAGGGCAGCCAAAAATTGGGAGGTTCAACAATGCCGCTGGATACAGACGTGCATGAGGGCTTGTAAACCTGAAGTGGGTGTATTGTAGTATAGCCCTTTGGAAGGTCAGCCAAAAATTGGGAGGTTCAACAATGCCCCTGGATACAGACGTGCATGAGGGCCTGTAAACCTGAAGTGGGTGTATTGTAGTATAGCCCTTTGGCTGGGGAGCTAAAAATTGGGAGGTTCAACATTGTCCCTGGATAGAGACGTACATGAGGGCCTCAAAACATTTTTCCCATTGAAAAGGAGCGAGTCTCCTGTCGTTGTAATGCCCATTCAAAAAGAATGGGCGAAAAAATTTACCACTGGGGGTATACCTGAAACAACAGCCTAACTATTGTAACGGTCATCATGGTGGCACATGAGGAGAAGGACGAGCAGTACAGCGATTAGCCAAAGGCCAGAAGTGTGTACCCATGGGTGAGTGGCGGTACATGGGAAATTCCCATAACAAAATTTAAATTCCGCTGACATTTGCTGGTGGTGTGGTGAAGTCTGGCCCAATCCAACCCTTGTTCATCTTGATCAGAGTCAGCCTGTCAGCATTTTCAGTTGACAGGCGGGTTCGTTTATCAGTAATGATTCCACCTGCGGCACTAAAAACACGTTCTGATAAAACGCTAGCGGCAGGGCAGGCCAGGACTTCCAAGGCGTAGAGAGCCAATTCATGCCACATGTCCAGCTTGGAGACCCAATAATTGTAAGGCACAGAGGAATGTCGGAGTACAGTTGTTCGATCTGCAAGGTACTCCTTCAGCATCTGGCCAAACTTAGCATTTCTTGTGGCACTACCCCGCACCTCAGGGGCTGTGGTACGTGAGGGGCTGAGAAAACTGTCCCACATCTTAAAGACTGTTCCCCTACCTCTGGCGGATTGGACTTGTGCCCCTCTCGGCCGTACGCCTTGGTTGTCCACCGATTCCTGGCCTATGCCGCTAGCGTTTTGTGAGGGGAAAGTGTCAGGCCCCACGGGACGGGGGTACTCGGTACCGGACCGGATGGTGCCGGGAAGTCACGGGTGGCTTGGTCCGGACCGTGTCCCTGGCTCGGCAAATAAAGGGGAATATTTACAGGGGAAATGTCACTCGTGATGCCACCCACTTGATGCGGCCAGTGATGGGGCCGCCGCTGCTGCAGAACCTCCGGGGGTGATGGAGTGGCAGCGGAGATAGTATAGTTGCAGTGGGAAGAACTGTATCCCCCGGGGCAGTAAGAGTTAAGGGTTGTGGAATTGTCCAGGACACTTACTTTGCAGACGCTGCAGGATCTCTCTTCCTTGCTGGTGCTGACAGGCTTGTAACTCTGTAGGTGGGAATCTGCTGCAACCTGTATGGGAGGAATAGTCTGCAGATAGAGACTGACAAGAGAGGCCAATTCAGGGTTTTCCGTGTCTTTTACTCTCACTTTTTCAAGCAGTTTACAAGTCAGTTGCAGTTCTTACAGTTCAAGCACAGTTCTTAATACACGGGTACATTCTCCCTCTCCGGGTTCCCTTTGCTCTGCAGCCAGGTCTCTCTCTCTCTCTGACCCCTCACACAGTCTTTAGTGTCCTTTCCGGGCTGCCTACGGTCTCCGTCTGTACGGGTAGTGTGTGGTACGCTGGACAATATGGCAGTGACTCGGACCCCTGGTGGGTCCTCCTGGTTGTCGCTGAGCTGCCTGTCCTTTGGGTTGGGGACCCTAACATGGAACTGTGGTCCCCCGTCGTGTTGTTTGGGGATTCCGGGTAAACTGTGGTCCCCTCTAGAGCTGACACTCTACTCAGCCCAGCCTCCAGCAGTCCTCTGGTGTGAGGCTCTACCAGGCTCCTTCTCTCTGTTCCTCTCAGTATCATAGGAGGGACTTCTCTGCCTGCAGTCAGTGGCTTTAGCTGCTGTCTAGGGCACGGGTTCCACCGTCCCTCTCTGTTCTGTCACACTCCTGGTGGCATCAGCGTCGGACGGGCTTTCTCTCCCCTCTGGCTCACACTGGCTCAGTACGGATTCTGCGCTCCTAGCCTTGCACTCACAGAACGTGTGATTGTCTTTCTGTCTTTACAGCTCAGCTTCTGGTCTTTGCATCTCGGCTCACTCCGGCCTACTAACTTCCTTCACTCCTCCCCCTCACTATATACTGTCAAGTCACCTGACCTCTGGTGTGCCCGACCCACTCCTCTGATCCACCACCCCTCAATCTCATAGAGTTCTAATCTCAGGGCTGGATGTTAACCTCTTCCTACACATGGGTTGTGTGGGCTGTGAGGGTGTTGGTGTGCAACAAGTGTCCTACCTGCCTGGCTGCAATTCCCTTTGTGGCCTCCTGGACGCAGGGGCGCCACAAATGCTTTGCCTACTTCCGTGACTATGGCCTTCTGGAACTGCTGCATTTTGGCTGACCTCTCCGCCTCAGGAATAAGAGACATAAAGTTCTTCTTGTAGCGTGGGTCTAAGAGTTTTGCCAACCAGTAGTGATTGTCGGCCAAGATGTTCTTAACGCGAGGGTCACGAGCCAGGCAGCTTACCATAAAGTCAGCCATGTGCACCAGACTCTTAACAGCCATCACTTCAGTATCCTGACCAACACGATGACTGAACATGCTGTCCTCCTCCTCCTCCTCATCTCCCCTTTCCTCTAGCCAGCCACGCTGAAGCGAGGGTATGACTGGTGTGCATGTCATATCCTCAATTTGGCCAGAGAGTTGCTCCATGTCTTCATCCTCCTCCTCCTCTTCCTCGTCATAGTCCTCCACTGCACGTTGTGATGAGATGAGGCTGGGCTGTGTGTTATCACCCACACCCACTACTGTTTCTTGCTCCAACTCATCGCGTTCCGCCTGCAATGCATCATCTTTGTTTTTCAGCAGAGACCATTTTAGAAGGCAGAGTAGCGGTATGGTGACGCTAATAATGGCGTCATCGCCGCTCACCATCTTGGTGGAGTCCTCAAAGTTTTGGAGGACGGTGCATAGGTCGGACATCCATCTCCACTCCTCAGGTGTTATGTGTGGAGTTTGACCCATTTCCCGACGGCTTAGGTGATGCAGGTAGTCAACAACTGCCCTCTTCTGCTCACATATCCTGACCAACATGTGCAGAGTTGAATTCCAACACGTGGGGACATCACACACCAGTCTGTGGGCTGGAAGACACAAACGGCGCTTAAAGCCGGCAAGGCCGGCTGAAGCAGCAGGTGACTTGCGAAAATGTGCAGACAGGCGGCGAACTTTTACCAGCAGATCAGACAGCTCTGGGTATGATTTTAGAAACCGCTGAACCACCAGGTTGAGCACATGGGCCACGCATGGAACATGCGTCAGCTGGTCTCGCCTCAAAGCTGCCACCAGGTTCCGGCCATTGTCACACATGACCTTTCCTGGCTTTAGGTTCAGAGGTGTGAGCCAGTGATCTGCCTGCTGTTTCAGGGCTGTCCACACCTCTTCTGCATTGTGGGGTTTGTCACCTATGCATATTAGCTTCAGCACAGCCTGTTGCCGCTTCGCAGAGGCAGTGATGCAGTGCTTCCAGCTTGGGACTGGTGTGGAGGGTAAAGTGGATGAGGATGCGCAGGAGGAGGAGGATGAGGCTGAGGAGCATGACATTCCGGAGCTGTAGAGTGTGGGTGAAACCTGACTGAGGTAGGGCCTGCAATCCTTGGTGTGGGAAGGACGTGTTCCGTCCCTCTCTCAGACTGGGTCCCAGCTTCCACAATATTAACCCAGTGTGCCGTCAAGGAGATGTAGCTGCCTTGCCCACAAGCACTTGTCCACGTGTCTGTGGTTAGGTTGACTTTGGCTGAAACAGCGTTGTTCAGGGCACGTGTGATGCTTTGTGACACGTGGTTATGCAATGCGGGGACGGCACACCTGGAGAAATAGTGGCAGCTGGGGACCGAGTAATGTGGGACAGCAGCCGCCATCAGGTCGCGGAATGCCTCCGTCTCCACCAGCCGGAAAGGTAACATTTCTAGCGCAAGCAGTCACAAATTTGAGCATTTAGAACTGTGGCATGAGGGGCGTTGGCAGCGTATTTGCGCCTGCGTTCAAAGGCTTGCTGAATGGATAACTGAATGCTGCGCTGGGACAAGGACGTGCTTGATGGTGGTGTTATTTGTGCGTGGGCAACTTCAGGTGCAGGGCCAGAGGCTTGTTCGCAGGCAGCATGGACAGGGGATTGGCTCGCACGCACAACACACGAAGACATAGCAGTGACATCTGTTGTACTTCCCACAAAGTCGGGTGCTTGGCTGACATGTGCCTGATCATGCTGGTGGTGGTCAGGCTGCTAGTTTTAGTACCCCTGCTGATGCTGGCATGGCAGGTGTTGCAAATGGCCTTTTTAGAGTCATCTGGAGCCAACTTAAAAAACTGCCAGACTCGAGAAGACCTAACATTTGCACAGGCACCTTGTGTCGTGTTGTTGTTCCGGGGAACGGTTGCCTGACTTCTGCCTGGGGCCACCACCCTGATTCTTACTGCCTGTTGGGATGCTACGCCTCCCTCCCCCTGTGCACTGCTGTCCTCGTTCTGCATATCCTCCTGCCAGGTTGGGTCAGCTACTGGATCATCCACCACGTCGTCTTCCTTTTCCGCACCCTGATCCTCCTCCTGACTTCCTGGCAATTGTGTCTCATCATCGTCCACCCCTTGTTAAGACACGTTGCCAACGTGCCCTTCGTGAGAATGTGGCTGCTCAAATATTTGGGCATCTGTACATACACTCTCCTCATGACCCACTTCAACAGGAGCTGGCGAGAGGCCAGATTGTGCGAATGGATACATGAACAGCTCTTCCGAGTGTCCAAGTGTGGGATCAGTAATGTCCGTGGACGTGTACTCGGCCTGGTGGTAGGAAGGAGGATCAGGTTGGGAAATGTGCGGTGCAGTATCACGGCTACTGACACTTGACCGTGTGGAAGACAGGGTGTTTGTGGAGGTGCCAATCTGACTGGAAGCATTATCCGCTATCCTAGTAGAAACCTGTTGACACTGGTCTTGGTTCAAGAGTGGTGTACAGCTGCGGCCCCAAGAATTTGGGACAGGACTTGCGAGTGAGTAGATGTGGCACGAGTAGATGTGTGCGAAGTTAGTGCTTTCACACGACCTCGGCCTCTGCCTGCACCACCATCACGTCCACTTCCTTGTTCCTTGCCAACGCCCTTGCGCATTTTGCCTGTATACAGCTACAACAGTCTCCTGACTGTTCTGGTCACAGGAAAGCTGGATATGGATAGCCTGCCTGTATACAGCTAGTCAGCTACAACAGTCTCCTGAGGACTGTTCTGGTCACAGGAAAGCTGGATATGGATATTACACCCTGCCTGTATAGAGCTAGTCAGCTACAACAGTGTCCTGACTGTTCTGGTCACAGGAAAGCTGGATATGGATAGCCTGCCCGTACACAGCTTGTCAGCTACAACAGTCTCCTGACTGTTCTGGTCACAGGAAAGCTGGATATAGATAGCCTGCCTGTATACAGCTAGTCAGCTACAACAGTCTCCTGAGGAATGTTCTGGTCACAGGAAAGCTGGATATGGATATTACACCCTGCCTCTACAGAGCTAGTCAGCTACAACAGTGTCCTGACTGTTCTGGTCACAGGAAAGCTGGATAAGGATAGCCTGCCTGTATACAGCTAGTCAGCTACAACAGTCTCCTGACTGTTCTGGTCACAGGAAAGCTGGATATGGATAGCCTGCCTGTATAGAGCTAGTCAGCTACAACAGTCTCCTGACTGTTCTGGTCACAGGAAAGCTGGATATAGATAGCCTGCCTGTATAGAGCTCGTCAGCTACAACAGTCTCCTGACTGTTCTGGTCACAGGAAAGCTGGATATGGATAGCCTGCCTGTATACAGCTAGTCAGCTACAACAGTCTCCTGACTGTTCTGGTCACAGGAAAGCTGGATATGGATAGCCTGCCTGTATAGAGCTAGTCAGCTACAACAGTCTACTGACTGTTATGGTCACAGGAAAGCTGGATATGGATAGCCTGCCTGTATAGAGCTATTCAGCTACAACAGTCTCCTGAATGTTCTGGTCACAGGAAAACTGGATATGGATAGGTTGCCCGTATAGAGCTAGTCAGCTACAACAGTCTCCTGACTGTTCTGATCACAGGAAAGCTGGATATGGATAGACTGCCTGTATACAGCTAGTCAGCTACAACAGTCTCCTGACTGTTCTGGTCACAGGAAAGCTGGATATGGATAGCCTGCCTGTATAGAGCTAGTCAGCTACAACAGTCTCCTGACTGTTCTGGTCACAGGAAAGCTGGATATGGATAGCCTGCCTGTATACAGCTAGTCAGCTACAACAATCTCCTGACTGTTCTGGTCACAGGAAAGCTGGATATGGATAGCCTGCCTGTATACAGCTAGTCAGCTACAACAGTCTCCTGACTGTTCTGGTCACAGGAAAGCTGGATATGGATACCCTGCCTGTATAGAGCTAGTCAGCTACAACAGTCTCCTGACTGTTCTGGTCACAGGAAAGCTGGATATGAATAGCCTGCCTGTATAGAGGGAGTCAGCTACAACAGTCTCCTGACTGTTCTGGTCACAGGAAAGCTGGATATGGATAGCCTGCCTGTATAGAGGGAGTCAGCTACAACAGTCTCCTGACTGTTCTGGTCACAGGAAAGCTGGATATGGATAGCTTGCCTGTATACAGCTAGTCAGCTACATCAATCTCCTGACTGTTCTGGTCACAGGAAATTTGGATATGGATAGCCTGCCTGTATAGAGGGAGTCAGCTACAACAGTCTCCTGACTGTTCTGGTCACAGGAAAGCTGGATATGGATAGCCTGCCTGTATACAGCTAGTCAGCTACAACAGTCTCCTGAGGACTGTTCTGGTCACAGGAAAGCTGGATATGGATATTACACCCTGCCTGTATAGAGCTAGTCAGCTACAACAGTGTCCTGACTGTTCTGGTCACAGGAAAGCTGGATATGGATAGCCTGCCCGTACACAGCTTGTCAGCTACAACAGTCTCCTGACTGTTCTGGTCACAGGAAAGCTGGATATAGATAGCCTGCCTGTATACAGCTAGTCAGCTACAACAGTCTCCTGAGGAATGTTCTGGTCACAGGAAAGCTGGATATGGATATTACACCCTGCCTCTACAGAGCTAGTCAGCTACAACAGTGTCCTGACTGTTCTGGTCACAGGAAAGCTGGATAAGGATAGCCTGCCTGTATACAGCTAGTCAGCTACAACAGTCTCCTGACTGTTCTGGTCACAGGAAAGCTGGATATGGATAGCCTGCCTGTATAGAGCTAGTCAGCTACAACAGTCTCCTGACTGTTCTGGTCACAGGAAAGCTGGATATAGATAGCCTGCCTGTATAGAGCTCGTCAGCTACAACAGTCTCCTGACTGTTCTGGTCACAGGAAAGCTGGATATGGATAGCCTGCCTGTATACAGCTAGTCAGCTACAACAGTCTCCTGACTGTTCTGGTCACAGGAAAGCTGGATATGGATAGCCTGCCTGTATAGAGCTAGTCAGCTACAACAGTCTACTGACTGTTATGGTCACAGGAAAGCTGGATATGGATAGCCTGCCTGTATAGAGCTATTCAGCTACAACAGTCTCCTGAATGTTCTGGTCACAGGAAAACTGGATATGGATAGGTTGCCCGTATAGAGCTAGTCAGCTACAACAGTCTCCTGACTGTTCTGATCACAGGAAAGCTGGATATGGATAGCTTGCCTGTATACAGCTAGTCAGCTACATCAATCTCCTGACTGTTCTGGTCACAGGAAATTTGGATATGGATAGCCTGCCTGTATAGAGGGAGTCAGCTACAACAGTCTCCTGACTGTTCTGGTCACAGGAAAGCTGGATATGGATAGCCTGCCTGTATAGAGCTAGTCAGCTACAACAGTTTACTTACTGTTCTGGTCACAGGAAAGCTGGATATGGATAGCCTGCCTGTATACAGCTAGTCAGCTACAACAGTCTCCTGACTGTTCTGGTCACAGCAAAGCTGGATATGGATAGCTTGCCTGTATACAGCTAGTCAGCTACATCAATCTCCTGACTGTTCTGGTCATAGGAAATCTGGATATGGATAGCCTGCCTGTATACAACTAGTCAGCTACAACAGTCTCCTGACTGTTCTGGTCACAGGAAAGCTGGATATGGATAGCCTGCCTGTATAGAGCTAGTCAGCTACAACAGTCTTCTGACTGTTCTGGTCACAGGAAAGCTGGATATGGATAGCCTGCCTGTACACAGCTAGTCAGCTACAACAGTCTCCTGACTGTTCTGGTCACAGGAAAGCTGGATATGGATAGCCTGCCTCTATACAGCTAGTCAGGTACAATAGTCTCCTGACTGTTCTGGTCACAGGAAAGCTGGATATGGATAGCCTGCCTGTATACAGCTAGTCAGCTACAACAGTCTCCTGACTGTTCTGGTCACAGGAAAGCAGGATATGGATAGCCTGCCTGTATAGAGCTAGTCAGCTACAACAGTATCCTGACTGTTCTGGTCACAGGAAAGCTGGATATAGATAGCCTGCCTGTATACAGCTAGTCAGCTACAACAGTCTCCTGACTGTTCTGGTCACAGGAAAGCTGGATATGGATAGTCTGCCTGTATACAGCTAGTTAGCTACAACAGTCTCCTGACTGTTCTGGTCACAGGAAAGCTGGATATGGATAGCCTGCCTGTATACAGCTAGTCAGCTACAACAGTCTCCTGACTGTTCTGGTCACAGGAAAGCTGGATATGGATAGCCTGCCTGTATAGATTTAGTCAGCTACAACAGTCTCTTGACTGTTCTGGTCACAGGAAAGCTGGATATGGATATTACACCCTGTCTGTATACAGCTAGTCAGCTACAACAGCCTCCTGACTGTTCTGGTCACAGGAAAGCTGGATATGGATATTACACCCTGCCTGTATACAGCTAATCAGCTACAACAGTCTCCTGAGGACTGTTCTGGTCACTGGAAAGCTTGGACTCCGATCTGGATCACCCATGCCTATATCCTCCTAGATTAGTCCTGAGAAGCACTGTTCTGGTTAGCAGCAGTTTGCAGCCCCGCTCCGGATCTACCTATGAGGGCCGCAAATCTGTCCCTTAAGCAGCAGCAGACACTCTCCCTACACTGACTGTCTGGATATCTGTGTGCAGAGCACATCGTGGCCGGGTCTTATAAAGGCTCGGTCACGCTGTGTGGGCCGGCCAATCACTGCAATGCCACAACTAACAGGACTGTGGCATTGCAGTGACTGCCAGTCAATCCCTGCATGTGGGCTGGCTCTCTAAAGAGCGCCAACATGCAGGGATGAGGACCCCGAGTACAGCACGAGTATCGCGAGATTACTCGGTACCCGCCGAGTAGCCCGAGTACAGTAATACTCGTGCGAGTACCGAGTAGTCACAAGCGTACTCGCTCATCACTAGAAATAAGCCGTTTCTGAATACACGCCACAAACAGAGTCGCCTGAGGTATGCAAAAGCACATTTGGACAAGCCAGTTTCACTTTGGAAGAAGGTCCTCTGGACTGATGAAACAAAGATTGAGTTGTTTGGTCATACAACAATGCGTTATGCATGGCGCCACAAAAACACAGCATTCCTAGAAAAAGACTTGCTACCCACTGTCAAATTTGGGGGAGGGTCCATCATGCTTTGGGGCTGTGTGGCCAATAACGACAGAGGGAATCTTGTTAAAGTTGAGGGTCGCATGAATTCCACTCAGTATCAGCAGATTCTTGAGAATAATGTTCAAGAATCATTGTCAAAGTTGAAGTTACGTCGGGGATGGATCTTTCAGCAAGACAATGATCCAAAACACCGCTCCAAGTCTACTCAGGCATTCTTGCAGAGGAACAATTACAATGTTCTGGAATGGTCATCCGAGTCCCCAGACCTGAATATCATTGAACATCTGTGGGATGTTTTGAAGCGGGCTGTCCATGCTCGGCAGCCATCAAACTTAACTGAACTGGAATTGTTTTGTAAAGAGGAATGGAAAAAATAACTTCATCCAGGATCCAGGAACTCATTAACAGCTACAGGAAGTGACTATGGTAGAGGCTGTTATTTTTGCAAAAGGTGGATCTACTAAATATTAATGTCACTTTTCTGTTGAGGTGCCCATACCTTTGCACCTGTCAATTTTTGAAATAATGCATATTTCACATTTTCAGTTAGTACAATAAACCTCATTTCAATTCTGAAATATTACTGTGTCCATCAGTTATTACATATATCACACTGAAACAGCTGTTGCAAAAAAACAATTTAAAAAAAAGAGTAAGATTAAGAGGGGTGCCCAAACCTTTTCATATGACTGTATATATATATATATACCAACTTATACTCATGATCTGCCAAGTCCAAGACAGTTCAAGAGGTAGAAACAGAAGTGTATTAGCCGGGCATATGAGCGCTCCTACATTCGGATCCAATCAATTGAACTTCAATTTCTTTCCTCTTTCTGAATTTGGGCAGCCATCAATTTCTTATGGTTAACTTGTACAAGTTAACCATAGGAAATTGATGGCTGCCCAAATTCAGAAAGAGGAAAGAAATTGAAGTTCAATTGATTGGTTCCGAATGTGGGACAGCTCATCTGCCTGGCTAATGCACTTCTGAAGTATATCCACGGACTCCTGGCTGAGAGTTCCGCTTTCCCCTGGACTGGAGCAGCACATCATAGGAGCCTTACCAGATCCTAAGAGATCGATGTGCCATTGTATAAAGATAAACTATAGGTAAGTGCGCTTGCCTATAATTTACATATATATAAAACCTCTACACTTAGGTGTGCGCCTTCTGCTTTTTTATCCCCTCTATCCTACAGCCTAAAGTCTCATGTGTACAAAGAGGTAGAAACAGGAATTCACATCAGGCAAAATCTGTGATGATTGTGTATTGATTCACACATCAGAAATACACAGCGGAAGTCATGTAAACAAGTATTGCCATCTATTGGACTGATATTCAAGGGTAGAAACTAATGAAAATTATATAGGAACTGAAAAAGGAGAAAAGATTTCTGAGGGGTAGTGAGTGAGAAGGCACAAAGATGTGTGACCTGTAATGCAGTTAAAAAATATGAAAAAATAATGGAACAAGGGCATCGGAGGAGTTACCATCTAGACTTGTGTCATGTCAAATATGCAGTGTTTGCTGAAATGGGTTTAAAAAAAAACATTTCACAAAATGTGAGGTTAGCAGGTTGAGGTTCTCAGCCCCAACTAAGAAACCTGATTAAAGAATCAGAGAACCACAAAGGTAGTGCGGTAAGGTGTGGTAAGCTGTTAAAGGCAGGAGAGCAGCCAGGCCAGTAATGCCCTATTAAATAGATTGTAACACTCAGGAAAGTAGCATGGCCAAGAAGGCCCAATTAAAGGGACATTAGAACTCTGGAGAGGAGTGATGCCAGGTATGCCAAATTAAAGGGATGTTAGAACTCAGGAGAGTAGTGTGATTAGGATGACCTAATTAAAGCAAAAGTTGACTGTGTGATGTGAAGTGGTAAGAGGCCTAATTACAGGGAAAACAATTGTGCAGGCTGAAGGGCCAGGAGGCCTAGTTAAAGTGATAGGAGATTCATGGTGCTGTCACACCTGGCGACATCGCTAGCAACATCGCCGAAAAAGTGACGTATCAGCGATGTCGCTAGCGACGTCGCGCTGTGTAAACGAGCGGCGCGACCGCGTTTTAACTGGTCGCAGGTTGTCAGGTTTACAGGAAGAACCGTAAACCTGTCAACCGGCGACCTGCGGTAAGGCTGGATCGCGCCGTTTGACATCGCCAGAGCGATGTCTGCGGCGATCCAGCCTATACCGCAGCGTTGCTGCGGATCGCTCGCTGGGCTGAGCCCAGCCCAGCGAGCGATGTCACCGCCCGCATCGCTGCGGCATCGCCGGCCGCAGCGATGCTGTGTGACAGCTGGCCAGCGATGTCGGAAGCGAGCGGGCACCCGCGCATCGCTTCCGACATCGCTGGCCAGATCGTGCTGTGTGACGGCACCATCAGACATCTGGAGACCTGAAGGCCTAGATAATGGTATGGAAGGGACTTGATCTGTGCTTGAGACTAAGGAAGCTGGAATAGTTTGTGGGTGCAGGGAATCAATAGTTTATTGTAGTGTTGGATTTGCAACTTGATGAGAAAATAGAGCAGACTCCTGTTATGGTGGGTTTACACACATCAATTTATCTGGTTGTAGTGAAATCATGGACACATTGTATCATTTGTACACAGCCACAAAATGGAACTATGAGTCCATGATTTCACTGCAACCAGAGATCTGTTCAGATATTGAACAGATAAATTGGTGTGTGTAAACCCACCATTAGAGCCTGTCTCAATTACCTCAAGCAATTGTTCAACAAGTTGTAAAGGCCCTCACAGCAGCAGTATATTTTTTGATGAAAACAGGCAGTGCATTTTTCCTAAATATCATTTTGTGAATTTCATAGCTAGAATCTGTGATTTAGCTTGTATTGTATTGCAGTTTCTGTGATATGTGAATTGTAATTTGCTCAAAATTGTGTTTTGACCAATGAAATTTTAAATAGTCAATAAGAAGCAAACTTGTTTTGGTCTGATGTTTCAGTGAATCTGCATTGTCTGTGCTGTTGCATCCGCCCACCTGTTTACAACTGTATAATAGCAGCAACCCCATTTTCAGTTCTTATAGAACGCTAGCTGGGACAAGAATAGATCATACTTAAAAATATATACATGTCTGAAATAGTATAATAAATAGCATAATATATAAAGCATCCAAAAAAGTACAATAAAGTAATAAATAGCAAAAATCATAAGTTGTATCATTATATTTTAATATGTTATAATTCAAGTATTAAAAAAAAAAAAATTACTTCCATAGGGACAAAGACGATTTGCCATTTTGTAAGCCTATTTTCAGGTCTTGTTCCCCTTTAATCCAAATGAAATTCATCCATAATATAATGATTTTGCTCTAAAGTACACAAAATATTTATGTGAAAATCTTCATCAGACTCATATTATTGGAAAGCCATAACCTTATGCCAGACAACCAATAAACTTGTCTGTTGGTTCTATAAAAGTACCTGCTGCCTAATTACCAAGATATATATCTGAAGTATTACTCCGGCAATATAAACATTTTAAATACTTAAAAAAATGCAGATGTAGAGGAGACATTTGACTGATCCATTAAAATTAAATTAGGTAGTCAACATGTCTGTTTCATGACATTACACATGTTAAAATAACAGACCCGGCGTCACTATTGCTTAGAACAATGCAATTATATATATGTTATTGTACAGCTGGGAAGATAGGGCCATTAAAATTTATAGATATGATTTAATGGTCAGAACTTGTTCTGACCTTTCCCTGACTCTGTATGCATAAAAATTTTCCTTTTAATCATCTGCATTTGCATAAAATCTATAACAATTTGGATTTATTTCTCTGAAAGCAGACGGTCTATCTCAGTAGGAACCATCTCATTGTTTGTGGTGCAGAACGATAGTAAGAACCGTCAACATTATGACAAAAACTGCACATTACTATTGTTTGTAATATGCAACCAAAACTATTGTCTTTCATAAATAATGTAAATATATAAATAAATATAAATCAAAATCACGGCTTGTTCAAAGAGCACAATTTTGCATGTTTTGTGTTATTATAATTAACATTTTCCACTCTGTATGTTTTGTACATAAATAAATTCACCAATCTCTACTGAATTTACATTATTATTATATTTATTTGAGTGAAGATGAACTCCACTTAAATTCTATAAAAATATGCATTTTAGAAAATTAAGCTTTTTTTTTAATTTAGTCTGTGCATGTCCAGCAAAATGGCGCCCAGATGCAGCCACCATCTAGGAGAACGGAAGAAGGCTGACAAAAAAAATACACCTCACCCTACCAATAACCTCTCTGGTCCACCACCCTTCCTTCCCATTGTTTACTGCCAACTGGTTGGTCGTAGAGTGAAGGCTGGACTGGAGATGCATATTGAGGGGCTGTAGAGTCAGATAGAGAGGTGATCTTTTTGTCAAGTATGTTTTTTACTTCTTTTTAACCTTTTGCTTTCTACCGATCTTTAAATTCTTTCTGGTCCTTTATGCTTTGTAGCATTCAATCTCCAGCCTTAACTTTAGGCTGGATGATAAATTGTGAGTAGACCCTATTGTTCACTGTATATACTCCAAGGCCTAATCTCGGCTGGAAATCTTGGCCTAGAGTAAACACCAGGCCATGACTTCCGGCTTTAGACCTCAGAGGTCATTGCACATGGGTCTTTATTATCTGCCTAATGTTTAAATCTTTGACTTACAGTGAACATAGAGACATTGATGTGATGGGCAGGTAGCAGCAGGAACAGTTATAGACATGAGCGGAAAGGTTAAACCAATGCATTCGAAATGGAGAGGCTTTCTTCTTCCTTCATTCACATTTGTGTGAGGCCCCACAAGGGGTGCGCGCCACCATCAAAGCTACCCGGAGTCCCCCAGGACCTGTTTCCCCGATACCGGATAACTATCCCCAGATCAGCCCGGTTGACCAGGTGGCACGATAACACCACCATGAGGAGTGGTGGCAAAGTGAGATGGACCTGAGCCGAGGCACGCCTGCGAATCCTGTTGCTCCCCAAGCAGAAGCCTGAAGGTATTATAGCCACATTTAATTAACACCTCGGGTGGGGGTTAGTGTGGGAGCCCGGCCTCTATTATGAGATCTTTGTGGGAAGGCAGGAGGGACCACGCGGGTGGTTTGCCATCAGTGTCTCTTTCATTTAAAGTGTTTAAAAAGAACATGAACATTACCGTTACCCGTTAAGTGTACATAGTTATATTGTGTGAAAAAAGTGCTTTCCTTTCCCATGAATGAGACTCATAGACTTTCATGAGAACTCTGCCCCTCTTCCCAATTATGTGTGCCTTGAAGCAGCCCAGAGGTGATAAAGGATGCTGTGCAAAGTGTAGGACAATTACCGCTTGGCTTGCAAATGAGTCCCAGCCCCGTTAGGCTGATGTTAAATGGTTTGCAATGTTTTAAGAAGGTACCTCCCATAAAGGGAAGAAACATGATTAGTGATGTTTGTAAATAAAACCTGTTATTGTTTATATGATAAAAATATAAAAAGACTCTATACCAGGTTGCGGTAGTAACACTTGGGGACAAGTGTGTTTCACCAAGGAGGAATGTGGAGCCCCACTGGTCAGTGCGCCACAGTAGGGGTACTGCACCCACAACAGTGTGTGCTGTATTCCTGTCATTGGGGAGTGTAAAATCAACCTGAGGCTCCCACCCCGGCATCCTTACACCTAGACTAGGGGACCTATTGGCCACCTGTTACCAGGGTAACCGATCCTGGGGAGGAGAGTTAGGAGTAAGAAGAAAAGCGAGGAGTAACTCAGTTGGATGTAGTCCGTACTAAGGAGGGAAGCAAGGAGGGAGCCAAGAGAGAGAGGTCTCCCAGGGATGGCGCCTGAGAGAGAAAAGGGCGGCCCAGGAAAAGAAAGAGGAAACCCCGTGCTGGACCTTCCATAGTCCATGGGAATCCTAGTCCGCCAACGGAGTGCAGGCTCCGAGGAATGGTACAGGCAAGTTCACCCCTGAGTAGTGATGAGCCACCACCTCAATGTTCGAATTCGGTTCGATTCATCGAATTAGTGATTTGTTCATTGAATGTTCGTCAAATGTTTGTCAAACACCGCAAACCCTATTGAAATCAATGGCAAGCTACAGCAAGCATATAGAAAACACCTTCAAAGGTCTCCAAAAGCTGCCAAACTACTCAGAATGAACAACAAACACCAGAAAAAGTGACAACAATCCAAACACAGTACAAATAGTCAGAGGCAAAGTGGCATTCGGTTTCTACATTAAGTAAAAAGAGGTGGAAGAGTGAAAGCA
Source organism: Allobates femoralis (assembly GCA_033576535.1). Lineage (NCBI taxonomy): Eukaryota > Metazoa > Chordata > Amphibia > Anura > Aromobatidae > Allobates > Allobates femoralis. The sequence continues at coordinate 573,538,828 of JARQOC010000002.1, forward strand.
GGATGTGCACTGGTATGGGCATGTCACACCCTTCTTAAATCATGTAAAACATAGCAAGGGGACTACAACAAGAATCCTAACACTTTTCAAAGGGTCTCATCTACAGCAAAATGGCATCAATTGTCCCAGACCAAAAATTGCTGAATGGCCCAGCTTGCATGCATGGCACAAGGTCTAGAACATGACCTGGCCTAGCATTTTAAGGTTAAACATTGCTCAGCAACTATAAGTTTTGTGGAGTATTACAGTAAAAACTAGAGAGGTAGGTCAGTGACCTGAATAGGCCTAGTGGGCCGGATCCCCTCGAAGCTCATGCAAGCGCTCCGGTTAATGTTATGCCCCGCCACACACAGGTGGGACCACCATCAGTTTCGTGGAATATTACAGGAAATAATAGGGAGGTCAGGGACCTGTTTGGGCCTAGTAGGCTGGATAAAGTCAAAGCTCGTGCAAGCGCTCCCATCAAAGTTATGTCCTGCCACACACAGGTGGGACCACTATCAGTTTAGTGGATTACTACAGGATAGAAGAGAGAGGTAAGTAAGTGACCTGTTTGGGTCTAGTGGGCCAGTAAAATTCAAAGCTCATGCAAGCGCTCCCATCAATGATATACCCTGTCACACACCGGTGAGACCACAAATCAGTTTCATGGAGTACTACAGTAAATAATAGAGAGCTAGGTCAGAGACCTGTGTGGGTCTAGTAGGCCGGATAAACTCAAAGCTTGTGAAAGCATTCCCATGAAAGTTATGCCCCGCCACACACAGGTGGGACCACTATCAGGTTTGTGGATTATTACTGAAAATAACAGAGAGGTAGGTCAGAGACCTGTTTTGGCCTTGAGGGCCACAAAAAGTCAAAGCTCATGCAAGCGTTCCCATCAATGATATGCCCCACTACACACAGGTGGGACCACCATTAGTTTTGTGGAATACTACAGGAAATAATGGAGAGGTAGGTCAGAGAACTGTTTGGGCCTAGACGGCCACATAAATTCAAAGTTCTTGCAAGCGTTCCCATCAATGATTTGCCCCGCCACACACAGGTGGGACCACCATTAGTTTTGTGGAGTACTGCATGAATTAATGAAGAAGTAGGTCAGAAAGCTGTTTGGGCCTAGAGGGCCACATGAAGTCAAAACTCATGCAAGCGTTCCCATCAATGATATACCCTGTCACACACTGGTGGGACCACTATCAGTTTTGTCGAGTACTACAGGAAATAATAGAGGTAGGTCAGAGACCTGTTTGGGCCTATTAGGCCGGATAAAGCCAAAGCTCATGCAAGCATTCCCATCAATTATATACCCCACCACAGTTTTCCTGTCATTGGGGATGTAAAGTCAACCTGAGGCTCCCACCCCGGCATCCTTACACCTAGACTAGAGGACCTATTGGCATCCCATTAACAGGGTAATCGATCCTGGGGGGAGGAGAGTTAGGAGTAAGGAGAAAAGCGAGCAGTAACTCAGTTGGATGTAGTCCATACTAAGGAGTGAAGCAAGGAAGGAGCCCAAGAGAGAGTGGTCTCCCAGGGACGGCGCCTGAGAGAGAAACGGGTGGCTCAGGAAAAGAAACAGGAAACCCCGTGCTGGACCTTACATAATCCGTGGGATTCCTAGTCCACCAACAGAGTGCAGGCTCTGAGGAAAGGTACAGGCAAGTTCACCCCTGAGTAGTGATGAGCCACCACCTCAAGGTGGAACCACCATTAGTTTTGTGGAGTACTGCATGAATTAATGGAGAAGTAGGTCAGAGACCTGTCTGGGCCTAGAGTGCCACATGAAGTCAAAGCTCATGCAAGAATTCCCATCAATGATATACCCTGCCACACACTGGTGGGATCACAATCAGTTTTGTGGAGTACTACAGAAATAATAGAGGTAGGTCAGAGACCTGTTTGGGCCTTTTAGGCCGGATAAAGTCAAAGCTCATGCAAGCGTTCCCATCAATTATATACCCCGCCACAGACCGGTGGACCCACCATGAGTTTTGTGGAGTACTACATGAATTAATGGATCAGTAGGTCAGAGACCTGTTTGGGCCTAGAGGGCCACATAAATTCAAAGCTCTTGCAAGCATTGCCATAAAAGTTATGCCCCACAACACGCAGGTGGGACCACTATAAGTTTTGTGGATTACTAAAGGAAATAAGACAGGTAGGTAAGTGACTTGATTAGGCCTAGTGGACAAGGGAGATTGACTGAACAATGCTTTTAGGCACCCAAAAATAGTGGATGTGAATACAGCTAATTTGTTCATCACTGGTTTGATGGACAAAAATGTTGAATATTCAGAAACAGGGGCAGGAGTGTCAAGGATAGGTATTGAGCTCAGAGGGCCCTACTCAAGTCAAGCGACAAACAGCAAGGTGACCCCAACAACAGTCTCCATTTTTTTTATAAAATTATGAACAGCCACCACTTAAGTGGCATCAATTGCCCAAGAGTAGAAATATGGAAATGTGGAGTGTAATGCAACACATTGTAAAGAACACAACCGTTCAGTCTCCCCAGGCTGACACAGGGGTAGCAAAGTCCTTGCGGATCCATGACTTGTTCATCTTGATAAATGTTAGTCTGTCTACACTGTCATTGGAGAGACGTGTGTGCTTATCCGTCTGGGCACTACCTGCAGCGCTATAGACACAAACAGAGAGAACGCCTGCTGCGGGGCATGACAAAATCTCCAAGGCATGAGTGGCAAGCTCAGGCCATTTTTCCAGTTTGGAAGCCCAAAGTGAACAAGGGTCTAGTTGCCCAGTCATGGCATCAATATTGAGCTGTAGATACTCATGTACCATCCTCTCTAGGCGTTCACTATGTGTTATACTTGTTCTCTCTTCTGGCGTTGCATCAAATCGTGTAAAATATTGGTTAAATGATTCCACAAAATTGCTGTTACTAGATAGACTTACTATTAACATTTGAGTGATGATGACGACTCAATGTGGAAAATTAGAACTGCGATATTCACTATGTGTTCCACTGGTGTTTTGGGGAAAAGCAGATCTAAGATTAAGTAAAAGTTTCTGTTGATACTCCTGCATGCGTGAATCCCTTTCCAGGGCAGAAATCATTTGGCCAAATTTACTCTTTTTCCGGGGATCTAAGAGTGTGGCAACCCAGTACTCGGCATTATTTCAGATTCTAAGAATCCGTTGATCAAGTTGCAGGTGCAAGCAAGAAGGTGCTCATGTGCCTTGCGCATCCAGGAGGACCAAGTCCTTGTTGTGTTGGTGGCAGTGAGGTAATATTCACGCTTCCTTCCTCTGCCCTGTCTCCCCAACCTCTCACAACAGAAATGTCATCCAGATCTCCTTCATCTTCTGAGTCTTCCATGCCCATCGCCTCTTCGTACTCCATTTCTTCCTTGGCTCCTGCACCTTCATCAACAGTTTGGCTGCTACCATGCACCCTAGTTAATCCATCTCGCCCACCCTCACTTGCCAGCCACCTTGGTGCTGCCGATTGTCTGGACCTTTGAGATCTTGTTATCCCTTCCGCATACGCCTTCTCCTGTACTTCCTCCTCTTCCTCTTGGCCCACCACCTGACTCCGAATACGGTTAAAGTATGCTCCAGCATGTAGGTGACCAGAATTGTCATGCTGATAATGGCATCGTCAGCACTAAACATCTTAGTAGCCATTTCAAAACTGTGCAGAAAAGTGCAGAGGTCCTTGATCTGAGACCACTCCAGCAGTGTGATTTGCCCCACCTGTGGATCGCAATGACCCAGACTATATGTCATAATATACTGCACCAGGGATCGTCGGTGCTGCCACAGTTGCTACAACATGTTCAGAGTAGAATTCCATTGTGTCGGCACATTGCATTTCAGTCGGTGAACCGGCAGGCTGAACGACTTCTGTAGAGATGCAAGTCGTTGAGTTGCGGGATGCAAACGGCAGAAGTGAGTACACAGCGACTGTGCAGAAGCGAATCTAGGCCACGATAGTGGGCTAGAAACTGCTGGACCACTAGGTTCAAGACGTGAGCCATACAAGGCACCCAGGTTTGCAGAATTGTCGCACACAGCCTTCCCTGGCTGCAGGTTCAGTGGAGACAACCATTCATTAAACTCTGTCTCCAGTGCTGACCACAATTCCTCAGCTGTGTGACTCACATTTCCCAGACATTTTAATGTAAACGCCGCCTTTGGGCGCAGGTGGAGGACCAAGAAGAGGTGGAGGAGGCAGAAGCAGTGGAGGAACATCTGGATACAGGGGTTTGATGTGCAACCCATGGGGATGGCAAGACTTGTAGAGGAGCCCCTTCTCCTGCTGTCACCATAGTCAACTAGTGCCCAGTCAGTGACATGGAACGCCCCTGTCCATGCTTACTCGTCCAAGTGTCAGTGGGAAATACACCCTGTCACACACAGAGTCTCTCAAGGAAGCCGTGATGTTGTGTGCGACATGCTGGTGTAGCGCAGGCACAGCTTTCTTTGAGAAATAGTGGCGGTTGGTCATCTGGTACTGGTGGACTGGCATGGGTAGGAGGAAATGGTATGGGTAGGAGCAAATGGTCTTTTACTTATCCACATCTGAGGGACCAAGGGCTGGCTACTGTGCTGAGACAGGGTTAAGTAGAACTGCTGGTCTGTGAGGGAGGTGCAGGCGGATTTATTACGCTGCATTCATGAAAAGGTGGTGCTCTTGATGTCTGACAGCGCTCAACATCAGCAGGCGTTTCCACTTCCAAAACAGCTGACAACTTGTCAATCACACTGGCTGTTGCAGGTAAAGAGGTGAAAGTTCTGCGGCCGAAAGCCTGTCTGACAGCTGTCTCCACAGTCACAGAGGATGAAGAGGCTGCAGATGCACTTGATGGAGCAGACAGTCCCTGGCCAGGTCCGCTTGGCCGCATTGTAGCACAGTGAGCATCCCACTGTGACTTATGCTCAAACTATTGATTTTTTGACCTCTACTCAGTTTTTGTTTACAAAAAGGCCCAGGCTAGGCAAGGCCTAGCACCTATGCGACCTGCAGAGCCACCACGACTTCTGCACAGAGGCAGAGTTGTGGCTGAGGACGCAGTTGTTGACATGCTTCCAGGACTTCGTCTCTTTCCAGGAAGCCGCAACCTAACCTCGTCACTAGCATCCTCCTCCACCTCCTCTGATGAGCTGCCTGCCTGTGGGTTGATAGTAAGTGGGATCTCCAACCTCATCATCACCCTGTGTTTTGTCACACTCTTCGTCCTCAGAGCCAACCTTTTCTTGCCCTGAGCACAAAGTCAAGTTGTCAGTACAATGAAGTATCTGAGTCTCATCATCATCTGCCTCATTATCTCCACCAACAGGGGTTACAGTTTGCGAATGAGGGTCTACATTATGATTGGACCCTTGTTCATCTGGATCTGGATCCGTCTCTTAAAGTTTTTGGGCATCAGTGCAGATCTTTTCCTCATCTTCACTCAATGAAGGTTTTGAGCAGACCTCTGATTCCCAGGCTATAGTATGAGTGAACAGCTCAGCAGACTCACCCATCTGTGTTTACCCATAGTCAATAGGGCGGTTGGAGACTTGTGAGCTGTGAGGAAGCAAGTTTGATTGGGGTGACACCTCTGAGGACTGGAGTGTTTGTGATGTTGAAGTTGAGGTGGAGGAGAGCCCACTTAATGGAGTGCTTGATATCCATTGAAGCACCTGCTTTTTTTGGGCCCCATCTACAAGTTTTAGAGATGCTCTGCTGCATAAGAAAGGGATGATATCAGATCGTCCACGAAAAGAAGTAGACATTTTAGTTTGGCTTGAAGACGGTATTTGTTCACCAGATGTTTCTGTTACTTTAGCACCTACCCCATGGACACAAAGTTTTTTACCCTTTCCACCAAGCCTATTCCCTTTTCCCACTCATATTGGAGGGTAATTGGCAACTCTGTAGTTGTTGGTACAAAAAAACAATGGATGCAAAACTAGCTGAGTTGAGTGGCCAAACAGTGGTACTAGCCTAAACAGGTTTTCGTAATTAGTTTTTGCAGATGTAAAACAGTGGTACTAGCGTCAATAGTTTTGTTAACTAGTTTTGGGCAGATGCAATACAAAAGTGTTGTCGGCACTGTGTGGCGGTACTTTTAAAAAGAACACTGAAGTACAGATACTTAGTAAAACAGTGGTACGAGCGTAAATAGTTTTAGTAACTAGTTTTGGGCAGATACAATACAAAAATGTTTTCTGCACTGTGTGGCGGTACTTTTCAAAAGAACACTGAAGTACACCTACATAGTCAAACTGTGGTACTAGGATCAATAGTTTTGGTAACTATTTTTGGGCAGATGCAATACAAAAGTGTTTTCTGCACTGTGTGGTGGTACTTTTCAAAAGAACACTGAAGTACTGCTACCTAGTCAAACTGTGGTACTAGTGTCAATAGTTTTGGTAAATAGTTTTGGGCAGATGAAATACAAAAATGTTTTCTGCACTGTGTGGTGGTACTTTTCAAAAGAACAGTGAAGTACAGCTACCTAGTCAAACTGTGTTAGTAGCCTAATAGAATTTGCTTGGCTATATGCACTAAAAAATGGCTATTACAGACAGGCGGTGTAAGTTTCTTCACAACAGTGCTACACTAATGCCTGCCACACACTGCTACTAGCCAATATGGATTGACTGGGCTAGTAGCAGTTTGGATGATGCTTCTTCCTTGTTTAGTACAAATTAAACTTACAAATAACACAAGCCAACAAAATTTAACTTTTTGTAATCATCAGAGATGAGAATACCACAGTTTTAATCATTTTTTCGTTCTGGTTTCAAATATGTTTTTATTTCTGCTTCATCACGTCAACTTTTTTATGATGAATTATAAATTACAGCATATTATTAAATGTTTGCACATATTCGCATCATATTTGTGTCCTGAAATCTAATTAATTAATTACATTCAAATAATATTAATTAAATAAAAAATGTACATGTGCAGCGTAATTTCCGTTTCCGGATCTGGTTTTGAAAATTGCAAAAATCCTCATTCCAAAACCGGATGCATTAATGCATCCAGATCCGGAATGAGGATTGCATTTTCACAACTTTTATGAAGTATGAAGGCACAGTCCAAAACCGCATCCAGTAATGGATGCGGTTACTGGATTGTGCCTTCTAAGTGGGACCCTAGCTTAAGCCATTTTAATCAAAATTGTTTAGTGGATGATTTTCTTTAAGATACGTTTTCAGAATTGTCACGGGATAACATCCAGCAGTAGTCTGCCATCATGCCTGCATTCCAGAACCCTTGGTAGCGCCACTCCATCACCTGAATATCTTGGTGGAAGCGTTCTCCTGGCTCACCGCTCACCATGCCAAGATTTTCAGCAAAAAAGTCAAGATGGGAGTGCAAAAAGTGAATTTTTAGGGACATGTTACCACCTAGTTTGTATGCGTCAAGCAGATTTTAATTTCTTCTTTATATGCTGGAGACCTGTGGTTTCCAAGAAAGTTTTCACAATGCCACTTGAATGAATCGCATATATAGCAGAAACTGTCCGGATGATTTAAACAATTTCTCGGCATGGTGACACTGTTCAATGGAGAAGGATGAAATAAGACTAATGGAATAAAATAAGGCTGTTCTTTATTTTAACAAAATAAATTCTTTGATTTAATGAAACAAATTCTTCGTTTTAACGGAATCTGAAAGACTAAACATAAAAGCAGTCATTGATATTAGCGCATAAATGAAATACTCAAGTAGCCATATCTCAAAAACTATATGTGATGGAGAAAAAATAAACACAGATCTGAATTTAGCGTCATAAATACTTTAAGAATGACATAAAATTGTTTCTGATGAAAATTACTTGTTAGCTTGTGTAATGTTTCTCTAAAGGTACCGTCACACGCCGCCATTTCGCCGGTGAGATCGCTGACAATTCCTGAATTCGGCGATGTGGAAACCACATCGCATTTGCATAGAGGCATGTGACTGGGCAATTCTATGGCGAGAAATCACCGGTGGAGCGTCGCCTGGTTGCCCTGCGCTGCAGTGAAATCAGGCGATATCCATCAGGCAATCTCAGCGGATCATGCCGTGTGACGGTGATAGCAACATACACAGCGATCCTGAAATAAATCCCATAGGCACGCTTGGATGTGTATTTTTTCGCACCGCATCTGCGGCGATTGGTGGGTGATACTGCGTTCCGATTGGCTGGCCTTATTTGATGACCCATGCATTCACGCAAGGCTGACCAATGGAAATGCAGTTCTGTCCACCAGTCTCCCTTGGAGATAGAGGACAGCCCTGTCTTGTCAACTTACTTATTTCAAAAAGGGCCGAAAAGATCCCTTTCACCTCCGACCCTAGCTCATATAGTGTCATAATAGCTTCTATAAAGGGGGCAGAAGGCAAACTTTTGCAAAGTACAATCCATATAATTCCAGTTATGCTATTGAACACCTTCTTGGCATCAGTAGAAAGGAAAGTTAACGTAGTTGGGGAGTGCATTACATATGAGATGGCTTAAAGAATCTTTAATGAATTGTGTTTTCTCTCCTGTTCCCTTACAAACCTCACTTGATCCGGGTGAGTCAAATTCTCCAGAACCATATTGATTCTCATGGCTAGGAATCGGATCATTAACCAAAGTTTCATAACTACATTAAGTAGCAAAATGGGACAGTAGTTACTACATAGGCTGCCATCTTTTCCCTCTTTTGGCATTATGGCAATGAAAGCCTCCAAGGCCTGTTGGGGCGGGGCTTTCCTCTCAAGAAGGAAGTTGAAGAGGTTCGTTATATGGAGAAGAATTTCAGAGAAATTTTGTAGTATCCAATAGGGCACCAGCTGGGGCCAGGTATTTTGCCATTGGGGGTCAATTGTACAGTTTCCTTGATTTCATTGAGTGTGACTTTAGAAAACAGGGTTTCATAGTCAGCGGGGAGAATCGTCAGTAGGGACAGTGGAGCAAGGAATGGTTGGTCCTAGCTGTGGCATCTGCGTAGGTCTTCATAGATTTAGGGTGGTCTAAGTTGTATAGAGAGTCATAATATTGGCAGAATGCCTTAGCGATCTCACTTTACTCAATGACCCTTCGATTTGCTGAAGTGTAAATACTTTTTATAAAATTTTTCTCTCTTTATTTTTTGAGCGATTGTGAAGTGATATTGCTACCCTTGATTACATGCATATAAAAACATTGTCTGCAACACATGTACAGTTTAGCTGATCTCAAATGTAAGAAGTCTTTAAGCTGATTTCGAAGGGCCTTGAGGTCAGAGTGAGAATCGCGAGACTTAGTGTTTTTATGCAATCGCTTTGCGGTGTTTATTTGATGCACAATGGACAGAATCTCTTTTTCTTTATGTTTCTTAATATAAGAGCTCATAGCGATGAGTTCTCCTCTGAGAACTGCTTTATGAGCCTCCCAGATGTTTGGTGTGATTTGCCCCAACGTGATTGTATGAAATAAGGCATATTCTGACCTATTCCTACAGCAACCACCTTGTTCAGGTGTCACCATATTTTCCCTTACTCCACGGAGAGAGCCCCTACCTTTTGCCTGTGGCTAAATCAATCTCCTGGAATATGTTAATGAACCTGAGGAAATCATCTTCCTGGCCAGTTTTTGCAACACAATGGAATCGCCCTACCAATTATACAAAACGAAGACCACCCTGTGATTTTGCAGTGGAATGGGAAAAACCAATTTCCCTCTACTAGAAAATTGAAAAGAAGCATCACACTCAGCCCAGGGACACAGAGCTGAAGAATAACTCCAAATATTTCACGGCCCTTCACGCATCTAAATATAAAGAGTATAAATATTGCATTTAGAGATGTAGACGATCATAGTACATATTTTTACATAATTGTGCAACCTTCATAAGTACCCCAAACTTGATATTGGCCGGTGGGATGACCACAAAGGGGTGGTGTGTCCCACCATTGGAAAGCTCAACTCATAACCAATAATATGAGAGCATCGTCTTCCGCCTACGATGCTCCCTTGCAAAGTTATGACCATAATAACTTTTGAATAACTCATATCACAGCCCAGGGGGTGAGTACTGTAGGACATCCTAAGGGCAGGAGATGGGCAGTAGAAGGACAAGCATATTACAGTATAAGAATTCCCGACCTCAACTGAATGTTGGTATTCTTCTTAAGAAGCATTGTTACATTGCAAGCCAGAGTATACCCCAGGAACATGGTTGGCTCCACGCTGCCCATTGTGGTGCCACCAACACAAAGGAATCGGTTATTGATCACATGTGTATGTAATTCTGTATGCATCCCATTTATCTTTCATTTGCATAACTGACTGTAATATCTGTAATATCTTTATAATACTTGTAAATATTAATATTAATACCTAGTGTGCCCATAAAGTGATTAAATATATAAATTTAATCTTGATTTGCTCTTTATCTTGATCACAAATCCCCACGTCTGTTAGCTCATTTAACGTTAACGCTACCTGGGTTGGTTTCTTACCCAATATAAGCCCTATTGCAGACCGGAATTATAACAAACAAGAAACTGGTGGCAGCAATTGGTGCTTTTTTAGTTAGGGCCTCTATCAGTGATGGGGTAGACAGTCAGACTGCAAATATAAAGGTGTGTGGGTGCATCAGGTCATAAATGTGTGTCAGTGACCAGGGGTTTCCAAGCTGGCCCAGGGTGCCAGAAGCCAAGTGCTACAGAAGAAAGAAGTAGTGGAGGACAATGATGGACTAGGCGAGGAGGAACCCATCCCTGGGTCCTCAAGGAGCCAATCACTGATAGTCAACTTTACAGGGGGCGAAACACTCCCTATCCTCAGCACCACAGCAGGCAGATCACCACCTGCTTGTTTCATTAGCCTGACAGGTCCTCAAGGAGCCAATCACTGATAGTCAACTTTACAGGTGGCGAAACACTCCCTATCCTCAGCACCACAGCAGGCAGATCACCACCTGCTTGTTTCATTAGCCTGACGGGTTTGGATGTCCTTCTTTCAGCTGCCCTTGCTTGATGCAAGGTTGGTGACCAGGGCACTTTCGAAACCTTCCTGGTAGCTACAGAGCAATGTGCAGAGCATGAGTCTGCAGAATATCATGAGTAATAAAAAACTCCAAACAACACTCATACACATGTTCGGATTAATACAATAATACAATTCACAATGATATATAGTTCCCAAACGTGTATTTGGACAATCAATATTCGCAATACCCACAACTACATCAACAACAAACTTGCGCGACACAACTCATGAATATTAATGAATTCAGCTTTATTAAAGTGCAAGATAAAGTGCAACAGTGCTTTACAACCACGGTAAACAGGGTAAGTAGGACTGTTCAAAATTATACAGCAGAGGTCACATGATAATATATATATATATAGGAAGGGCGCCACTTATGATGATGTGATGTAATATACGGACCCCTTAATGGATGTGTAAACATCCTGCCCTCGATATGTTACAACACTAAGGGTACCTTTACACGCCGCTACTGGCGGGTGGATACAACCAGCTACTTCACGTGCACGAGCACGCACAAACGGTTACAAACGGTCAACGCACCATCTTTACACGCCGCCACAAGGTGCGCTACGCTACGGTACATCTATCTCTGGATACACCGCCGGGTGCCATAAGTCACCTTCTGTAGCTCACCGTACCTCATTTACACACCGCTACAACAAGCTAATATGGGCGGACCTGGTGCAGCAGGGACAGCACATAGGCGTGCCACAATTGTGGATTACGAGACGTCCGTACGCTGATAGGACAAAGCAAGAAACCCATGATTGGCCCGGCATCGCAGGAGGCTGTTTAATACATGACGCTCGAGCAATTGTGGAGTGTGACTGGTCAGCTCCTTAAATATGCCGCCCTATGCAGCGACTACCAATCGTAATGCAGGAGCTTCCACCAATGAGCGCTGAAGGGGGGCGGTATCCCGGAGCCTGTGTCACGCCTCAGCTACATACCAGGTACATTGCCTGGTGTCGACACATCCCTTCTGTTGCTTCTTTACACGCCGATACAGCTCGCTACAATCGCCTGTACAGCCACCTGTTTCCGGGCAGTGCTCGGAAACAGATGTATCTGTTGCCGGGTGCCTCCTACCGTCTTTACACGCCGCTACTACGGGGTATTTTGCCGCTACAAGCTACATTTTTAGCGTGTAGCTGGTTGTATCCACCCGCCAGTAGCGGCGTGTAAAGGGCCCCTAAGGGAGCTGGTGTGCCCGTAGCGTATAAGCTGAACTGAGTAAGGAAGGAGACTGCTAACAATATGAGTAATGTGACCGGCTATACGTTCATGCACTTTGCTAGTTACTATTGCGACTTGCTGTGCTGGAGAGCCCATGTGACAGATCTAAATAAACGGTCACATGACTCTAGTGGGTGGGGTTACTACAGACGTGTGCCGGCAGTCCAGAGCATGATTGTGCATTCTGATGACGACTTGATCATGTGACACTGACGTTATGCCCGAGCGACCGACATATACAAATGATCACATGAGGTCGGTGGGCGTGTTTGTGACGTAGTGGGACCGAACTAGGATGATCATTCTTAGTGGTTGCCCTGACTATATGGGACACTAACATGGAACCCTGACAGTCACATGACAGGAAGGGGGCGGAGCAACGATACGAGCTACTGACTGCAATGATACTGATATCCATAGGTAAAAGCTGATGGGATAATCACATGGTTTAAGCACCTTACCCAATTGGTTGGGGCACTCTTTTTATAGCACACACTTTCTCATTTGTGTCACGGCCCCTCATGAAGGAGTGACCGATATGCGCATTGGGGCACACGGACTAGGGTGTTAGGACCTGATTACTAGGATCTCTCCAGCCACCTCCAAGGTAAACAAATTAATGCTATTTGCACTTTAACCCCTCACTGGTTGCCCCATTGATTCACACATGGGGAGTGGGTGGTTTATACTACTGAATAGACGTAGGGTTATGAGGTTGTGGAGGGTTGACAAATAATACTTTTGAAGGTGGTTAACTAACAATAGGAGGGTCCAGTATAATTTAGGACTGAGCATGTCACTATACTGTGTTACCTCTTTTGTATGAATGATTGTTACCATATTTAAGTGGGCTTATTTCACAGATAGGACAGTATTGGTCTACACTTAGATATATATATATTATCATGTGACCTCTGCTGTATAATTTTGAACAGTCCTACTTACCCTGTTTACCATGGTTGTAAAGCACTGTTGCACTTTATATTGCACCTTAATAAAGCTTAATTCATTAATATTCATGAGTTGTGTCGCACAAGTTTGTTGTTGATGTAGAATGTCATGAGGCTGCAGAGCACAAGTATCAGCTGGAGCTGGCTCAGCTCAGGTCCCCACCACCCACTTAAGCCAAAGAAGACAAGAGTCCAAGCCCCCAAAGGTCTGAGTCGAGTACTTTCAACTTCTGGAGAATGATGGAGACCTGGATTCCTGTCTGCTGGCCTTTGAGCAGACGTGCTAACAGCACCATCTGGCCCCTAACCAGTGGTTCAAGTACCTAACCCCCGCTTTGAGGAGTAAGTCCCTAGGAATCATTGGGGACTTACCTGCCAGGGGAAGCAGGATTATGAGAGCATCAAGTGGGCGATGATCCAGCCATTGACCCTCACCCTGGTTTCTTACCTTCTTACCGCATGACGTTCCGGAGCCTGCAGTTGGGTCCAGAGGATACCTGGACCGACCACATGTGATTCCTCTTGAGAGCAGCTAATTGAGACAAAATAAATAGAAAGAGGAGGGAGCGATCCTGGAATGATACCCGGTGGTCAAGTGGAGGAGATTGAGGGCAGATTACACTAACCTGATGTGGTTATGCTAGCTGCACAACCACAGAGAAAGAGTCTGCAGCGCTTGGCATGCACCACTCGGCATCCCTGCTTCTTGGTTTGTAGGTTTGGCTGGTCACATGGGTCATCACAAGGGGGTGATGTCACCGCAGGTCCTCTGTCTCTCTCCTGATCACCTGATGAAGGCGGATTATATCACCAAAACGCGTTGTGAGAAGTCTGACCAAAGTAAATGAAGTTACATTTCCACCCTTAATATTTGTCTGCTACTCTCTGAGCGCCTGCTGTCAGCCCCGTTTTTCTCTTTCTATATTGCAAATGCACTCCTGAGAGCAGCTGACCACCAGGTCAAGGGGTTTGAGAGCCACACCAGCCAGGAGATCAAGGTGTTGTTTGTCATGGAGCAATTCCTGTGGTACTGCCTTGAGGACCTCCAGCAGTTCATCTGTGACCAGAAACCTAAGGAAGCCTGTGGTACAGCGGCCCTGACTGATGAGCACACCAACAACCGAGTAACTGAGACCAGGAAGACCACCAACAGCACCTGGAGAGAGGGTAAGACCAACCCTGCACCTTTTTCTCCAGCCGCAGAATGCAGGGGATGGCCCCTCTATCTCTCCTGCTCCCCTCTCTAGGCCAGCAGTAGAACCTTGATGGTGTCACCTCTGCAATCAACCAGGACACTTCAAGGCCATATGTCCCCAGCACCAACAGGCCCCGTCCTTGACCCAGCAACCAGCCACTGTTTTGTGTGAGGGTGGTGGTAAGTCCCTTGACAATTTCGAACCCAACACCATAGGCTGCTCAGTGGCCATGGGACTGCTGGACACCTAGGCTGAGAGGTCTAAGGTTTGACCCAAAATGGTATCCTTCCAGGAATTGATCCCTGGAAAATACCTCATCGTCTCCAAAATTGGAGGCTTTGAACTTATACTGCCTGTTGCCAGGGTATATCTGGACTGGGCGCGGGGAGTGAAGTGAAACCTGAATTATTTTCTGACCCGATATAAGCCCAATTCCGTACCGGACTTGTATCAAACAAGAAACTGGTGGCAGCAATTGGTGCTCTTTTAGTCAAGGCCTCTATCAGTGACAGGGTGGCATTTTATATATATACGCTTCTGGTCATGGGCCGGAAGGCATTTATCACACTCACTGAGGGATGCCTTGATAAACCAGCACTGACAAGGCATCTGCAGTCCTTCTTTTATCCTCAGGCAGTTCCCTGTCCAGGGTTTAATAAGAGGCGTTATAAAGCTGCCAGGTTTGGTGGCAAATTCGTCACAATGATGTTTTCATTGAAGAACTATGAGATGAGAGTGCGCAATTTCTCTATGTTTTTTTGATTTTCGAGTAAGCATTCATGGCTGGGCGTGGCAATGTGGCAATGAGAAATTAAAGCAATATGGGGGCGTGGTCTGAGATTGTAATCGAGCCAATACTTATTGATCTAATTAAACTGAGGGCTCATGACTGCAATAAAATAAAATCTTATCTATGATATGAGTCATGAGGTGGGGAGAAAAAGGATGAAAGATATGCCAGGTGTCACCTAGAGATAGTGAATTCAATTTGTCTGGAAGGAGGTGTCTCAGTTTCAGAGAGAGAGGGGATGAACCTCAAGAGGTGTCAACGGAGGGTTGGAGTGTTAAATTAAAGTCACCCCCTACAATCTGCAGTCCTTCCCTAAGAAGAGTCAGCATATCAAGAGTTTTAATCACCCATTGAACCTGGTTATTATTAGGGGAATATATGTTGGCAAAGGTCATCATTGTGTTCGCTATTAGGCTTTTCACAAAGATGTATCCCCCTTTATGGTCACTTAAGCTATGTATGTATGTAAACAGGAACCACACCAACCCCCGTTGATGCCGAAGAGCTGCAGCTGTTATACCAAGTGGAGAAAAAAAAGAGTGTGACATGTTGGGGACCCTACCAAGCTTAAAATGGGTTTCTTGCAAGAAAGCTAGATGTGTCTTTTGTTTCTTATGGAGAGTGAGAATTTGGCTTCGTTTTAGCAGGGGAATTAAGTCCTTTAACGTTAAAAGATGCCACAGTAATTAAGCACGGACTCAACATACTAGCCATGTCGAGTATGTACACTTCAGCCCACCGTCACATCAATGATCCTGAAAAAAGGCAAATAGGGAAAAAGGGGTAAATATCCAACTTTTTATATTGATTAACTTGCGCATATAAGGGGGGGGGGGTTTCAAGCACCAATCATAGGCAAGGTAGTTCAGATAGTGTCGTAAGGAAAAACCATGAGACGTAACAATTTCTCAAGGAGGAGACCCAAAGGAAGTCAAATATAGGTACCCCGGACTAAAAAGGGTCCTCCCACACCCAGATACCTTCCATTCCTTGATGCTAAAAGACAACCTTTGAAAAGAATAGATACACCAGCAGAGAATATTGAAAATGGGATAAAGAGAGAGAGAAAGTAGAAGCAAAATGAAGGAAAAGAAAGAAAAAGAGGAGGGTCAGAGTTAAACTTTCAAAAACTCAACGTATCCTCTCCCTCTTCCTGTTAGAAAGAGAGTTTTCCAACAAAACTTAGTCCCAGCCAAACTGGGTGTCATCTGGAGCTTAAGTTTCTTGTGCTTTGGAGAAGCATGTTTCTTCTTAAGAGACCACTCTTGTGGTTTTGGCAACTGGGGGAAGCTCCATCCTGCGTCGGCCAGCATCCAGGATGGGATATCAATTGGGGGGATGTCCAATACCTCTCAGGTCTTGGCCAGGTCTTCTGGATTACGTATTGTAATCTGATGGCCTTTTGCATTAATTGTGAGGCAGAAGGGGAATAGCCACTTGCAGGAACACTCATTAGCTTTTAGGGCCAACAGGAGGTGTTTAAGTTTCCGTTCCTTTGGAGGGGGCAAAGTCCTATAACAGCTGAACTTAGGAGTTCTCATAGAGTATCCTGTTTTGGTCTCTGGTACTCATCAGTATGGCAGACGTATCAACATAGCTTAAGAGGCCACCTATGATATCTCTAGGAGGGTCATTCGGCTTCAGTTTTGGCCTCAGGATGCGGTGTACACATTCAATGATGATTGGATTGGCTCTTTCTTGAGTAAGGAGCTTGGCAAATATTTCCCTTGAAACGTTCTCTAGGGTTTCACTTGCAAAGGACTCAGGACCTCCTCTTATTCGGATAGTGTTCCATCTACTCCTATATTCCTTGTCTTGCGGCTGCCAAGAAAGCCATATTAAGTTGATGTTGCTGTTGTGTTATGGCAATAAATCGTTAATAATTTATATGAATTATTGGAGCCATTCAGAAACCTTCCAACAGTATGGTTATGTGAATCCTCCCTTCCTGCTCAGGAAATTCTTCTGTCTCAAGATTATGTAGCTGTGCTGAACCGTTCTTGTCAGCATTGGACTGAATGTACACTTCAAGGCTAAATGAAATACTAACTCACAGAATATAATTGAATGTTTTTTCAGAATAAAATGTAGATTCAGCATAATATGATGCAATTACCTAGTAACACCCCTTTTAACATCCCTTTAATGATAAGTAATAAAACTGCTAACCCCTCCTAAAATAAAGGTCTTTGTCATTAAGCTCTACATTGACATGGCTGTCAGCGTGGTTCTTTCGATGGTGTGCACACACTTAGACAAAGCATCCAATTTGGCGGCAGACAATTAAGATGACAGTCTCACCCGAAAGGTGTGGGGGTCATCCATTACAGTTGGAGTACTTGTTTACGGAAGCAGTTTACAGCATCTACCAATTCTACATTCGCAGACTCCAAAACTTTAACTCTCTGGCCCATTTGTTGCAAGTCTTCTCTGATGCTCAATATTTCTTCCAGAAAAGGTTTCATACTCTGTGCCATAAGGTTTGTTTCATGAAAACTCAAGATATCGGGGTGGAGTACAACAGTGTGGATTCGTAATCAGAGCCTTCTCTGCTGGAGTCTGACTTGACCATATTGTCAGAAGAAGCTCGTCTCTTAGGGTGCTTTCACATCACGTTTTTGTTGGATCTGTGGCTGTCCGTTTTACAATGTTATCCTATGGGGGGTCGGATCGGATCGGATTTGGCCTAATTGCCATCCTATTTTGCGGGATCTGATTTGTGTCCGACTTTTTGCTGTACCCAAAATCGGAGACTGCTCCGATTTTGGGCACAGAAAAAAATCGGATCCCACAAAATCGCATGGCAATTAAGCCAAATCTGATCTGATCCTTGGCCTTTAACATGGGAGCCTATGAACCCAGGTCCGAGGAAACAGCTGATCGTTCCTCAGACCCGATTTTAGTGTACTGAGCATGCTCAATACACTAAAATTGCTCCTAACCATCTACTTTCACTTCTGCAATGTATAATATGCATTGCAGAAGTCAAATTAAGTAAAAGAAAGAGTTAAAAATAACAAATCTGTATGCTCACCTGTCCGAGATCCACTGCTGCCTCCCAGCAAGGTCCGGGTGCTTATAGGACCTGCCGTGATGTCACAACCCAGCAGCGTCATCGGGTCACATAACCGCAATTACCACGGTAACTGTGGTCATGTGACCCGATCAGCTGATCAGGTTGTGACGTCACCGCAGGTCCTATAAGCACCCGGACCTTGCTGGGAGGCAGCGGTGGATCCCAGATAGGTGAGCATGTAGATTTTTTATTTTTAACTCTTTCTTTTTACTAAATTTCACTTCCGCAATGTATATTATACATTGCGGAAGTGAAAGTTTCCCGCTGTGTCCGTATCCATGATAATCACGGACCCGGACACAGAATAGGTCACCCCCTGCCGTGTCCTTTCCTGTCCATGGGGTCCTACAAAAAGTAGGATCCCACGGTCAGGATAAAAATGTTATGTGAAAGCAGCCTTAGCTGAAAGTCTAGAGGTAGTCTGTGTAACCTCTGACCACCTCTGTAAATATTTATCGAGATCACCGTGGGCTTTGACCTGTTGGTTGTCAGAAGAAATTTTGTTCGCATATTTTGAATGCTCTTTATTTGTTTTGACCATGGTAAGGCTTCTAGTAGCATGAAGTGCTTTGGACACTACATGAACAAAGTTAGTAGCAGCTATGTGCACATTTCAATGGAAGAATTAATTTTGTTGAATGAAAATAACTACCATCAGGATTCTGAGCGCAGTTACCCTTACTGGGTAGTAGGTATCACTGAATTCTTATTGACTTTGCTGGCTTCAGGGAAGACATGCAGATTTTGATGCAGATTCTCAAAATCTGCTTCAAAAGAAACATCAAACAATGTACTATGGGTACAGAGCCTTACAACAATATGGTGGGGTCACATTCACAGAAAGCATCCCTCATATGCTGTGAGAACAGACATGCAGGCACTGGTGAGAGCGTGACAAGCACTCCCATGACAAATATTACTGCAGTTCAATGTCACCACTGCTCCCATACGAAGTCTCATGATACCATTGAGATATACTCGCTAAGACTAGCAAGATATCGCTGCTCTCACAAGACAGCATCTGTTACAAGCTCTGATGCCACTAAGGTTATCTCAGGTCACACAGTGGGATTTCCTGCTGCATGATACCCTCTATGACAACATCAGGGAAGTCACGGCTTGTCACATTGCTGGGAGCCGTGCAGTGCCTGGTGTCCTACCATATGGGGGATGCAGTCACGTATCTTTCCTCCCATATGCTATGACAACTTCAGCATTTATTTGGGTTTCATTTTTGTAGAGAGGTTCTAATTAATTTTTACATCTTTGTTTTGGTAGGTTGGGTGGAATTAGAGACTTTAAACAAATGGATTTTAATGGAGAAAATGGTGAAAGAGGAATGTATTAGGGTTATTTTTTAAATAAGATATTTACTGGTGTGGTTATTTGGGTCCTTACTGACTTAGTGAGTAATATTGGGTATCTTATTAATGCCTCGACATTACTAACCTGTGGTCTTGCTTCCAGCTGATATTACACAACTGGCATCAACTCTAAATACCTTTCCTCTGTTTGCCAATGTACATGGGCAGTGAGAGAGCCGAGATGAGGGCACCACTCCTGGGGGAGCTGTTGCCTTCTAATTTTTTTTTCAAGATTTTAAACTCTTTTAAGATTTTAAAGATTACTCAACTTTTCACCTGTTTAAGTAGATGGCTAAATAGATTTATGGATCTAAAGTACAGATACAATTTTAGATAGATTGAAAAAATAGATTTACCAGCTATTTAATGTCACATCCCCTGTATATTGCAAGCTTGCACCCTTTACTGCCTTTCATGTTGCACTAAAGGGTGCTTTAGCCTTGTATTTAGCCTTAAAAATTCAATTATTAGAAGTAAAAAAAAAAGGTGTGGGGTACCCCCTATTTTTCTTTTCCAGCTAGGGTACAGCAGACAGCTGCAGCCTGCAGATGACAGTTTGTGGCTTATCTTGGCTTATATCAAAATTGGGCAGACCCCACAAACATTTTTTTAAATATTTATTTATTTTTACAGTAATCTGACATCAGTTTGGTTGCCATACTGGAAACCAATCACAGATGATGGCAGAGAGGGTGGGCTGGGCTAAGTCTTTCTGTAATCAATCAAGGATGGAAAGTAGTCAATATGACTGAGGTTCATGACGCTTTGTGACAGCAGCACTGAAGCTTGCTAAGTAATAGTGCAGGAAGATAATGTCTGTGCCAAAACGGCGGCGCTCCACTGTAAAACGGATACAGCTGTGTTTGGCAGCTTTTGAGACCCTTTGAAGGTGTTTTCTAGGCCCTTGATTTTTACTTCCATTGATTTGAATAGGGTTTCGAAGTTCAGTGAACTGTTCGTCGATCAATTCTACAAACATATGCCAATTTGGCGAACTGAACTCACACTTTAAAAGATTTGCTCATCTTTACTGGTTAGCTTGGGAATTTTAGGTACATATGTCACTGCTGCTAGGTTACAAATCA
Source organism: Allobates femoralis (assembly GCA_033576535.1). Taxonomy (NCBI): domain Eukaryota; kingdom Metazoa; phylum Chordata; class Amphibia; order Anura; family Aromobatidae; genus Allobates; species Allobates femoralis. The sequence continues at coordinate 573,559,495 of JARQOC010000002.1, forward strand.
TAAGGAAACTGACAGGTTCCCTTTTAAAAGCATTTTTTTTGCTGCTCAGCCTCTTTAATTAGTTTAGCAAATCATTGTACATGTTCATGCACATGTCCTAACAGACTACATAGGCACATTAGTACGGTGCTCACATGCTCATATTTCAAAATAAAATGTAAATGTGTGGATTTTAATAGAAGAGCCCACTCATTGGAGCAATCACAGCAATATTTTTGGGTGGATTGTCGATCATATATAAACTTCAACAAAAGACATATATATCACTATGATTTATAAACATATATTTCACTATAAACCAAAATAGATAACTATTTCCTTAAATACTAATTATGACATCCTGAGAATTTCTAATTAATGCAGTAGGATGGTAGAAAAACAAGAACTAAATACGGTAGATAATTTGTTTTACCACTGGAAAGACATCGCTATGCTTCATAAATTTAAAATTTTGGAAGCAGACGATTGACCTTCTCTGTGTCACAAATTGTTATATTAAATTTGTTTCATGCAAATAAAAATCTAAATTTATGTGTATCCAGAAGAGCACATTTTTCCAAAGTGTGTGTAACATTTTCTCAATCAGCTGATGACTGTATTAATGTCAGGACACACCAGACTGCATTCTGAATAAACATCCGGATGGTAAAGTCACAGCATGTAATTTTTATTGAGACATTAAGATGGGCCTTATCTATGCTAGCACATTACCTGCACTTTAAAATGATCAAAATGACCTTTGAATGATAAAATAAAACATTTGTTAGGATCCAGTAAAAACATTTAGTAACTTAATGTATCACAATATTGATATTGAAAGGTTCAGTGTAAACCTAATTTTTGCTGATCACAGGCAATCAAAAAATGGTATTAGGATACAATGCTAGAAAAACTATTGAACTTATTATGGTCTTCAAAAAGGGTTATCCAGAGAATAATAATGATTGTGAAAATTCACCAGACTGCCAAAAAAGTAAAGGAATCATTACTAACCGTGTAACTGTCAGTTCCTACCAAGAGGGTCTAAAGAAGGACAACTGATGAACCGGTTACAGGGTGTCCAAGGCTCAATCATACGTGCCCAAAGTTCACTCATGTGAGTTGTGAATGACAATAACCTCGGGGTTAATCCAATATCTCAGCATTTGTAGCACTAATTTTTGAAAAATGCAATGCTGGGAATATTTTGAAAATGCTTTATTTCCCAAAATGAGGCAGATTTACCCTCTCAAACTGTACACTATTTTCTCATTCTTTATAGCACCAGTGCACTGCTTTTGTCTAAATACTGTTGAGCAGCATCATTCAAATTGTATGGTGTCACTCCTAGCTGTGTTAAGGTAAGAAATGACACCTGAGAAGGTTCTCAGATGCTGGTAGCCATAATGGTTACATGTAAGCAATGGCATAATTCTTGGTGGCTACACATAAATGTCAAAGCGTTAAGCTAGGCGATAGCTTTGTGATAGCAGGAGACCTGCGCTGCTGGTGTATAAAGTGAAGGGAATAATTATTTGATCCCTTGCTTATTTTGTAACTGTTCTCACTGACAAAGACGTGAACAGTCTATCATTTTAAGGGTAGGTTCATTTTAACAGTGAGAGATAAAATATCAAAAATAAAATCCAGAATATCATACTGTTTAAATTATATAAGGTTATTTCCATTTTCCATATAGAAATAAGTATTTGATCCCTCTGGCAAACAAGACTTAATACTTGGTGGCAAAACATTTGTTGACAGGCACAGACTTTTTGTGGTTAATGATTCGGTTTGAGCACGCCAGGAGGAATTTTGATCCACTCCTCTTTGCAGATCATCTCTAAATAGTTAAGATTTTGAGGCTGTTCCTTGGTAAATCGAAGCTTCAGCTTCCTCCATAAGTTTTCTATGGGATTAAGGTCTGAAGCCTGGCTAGTCCACTCCATGAACTTAATGTTCTCCTTTTTGAGACACTCCTTTGTTGCCTTGACTAAATGTTTTGGGTTATTGTCCTGCTGCAAGACCCAGCTACGACCCATTTTTAATGTCCTTGCAGAAGTAGTTTGCCACTGAGAATTTTACAGGAAGAGAGAGAACTTCCGTAAAGAGGCGCACACTGCTTGCAGTGGATCAAAAACAATATTTATTGAGTGAAAGGAGTAAGAACTGGGGACAGGGGATAATAAAATTAATTAAAATGTTACAGAGTAACAAGGAGCTGTGGATGGCACACACAATATATGAGAATATGAATTTGCATATAAGGGGGGGGCACTGATAAAAAATTATGATCATATCATACTCGCAATAGTCTAAAGGGTATAATGGGTAAGCAAGAGTATTCAAGACCTTAGGCAAAAGAATAAATACCCACCAGCACACAATGATAGTATCAAAAAAACATGCATTAGTATAAATAGGCAATACAATGGAGAGGGCAATAAAGCAATCAATAACCCAGTTAAGTTGAATAATATACCAATTGTTGCAATCTGTGATACAGTTATAGACCCATTGGGCAATAATTTTTTGAACCCCCAGTTTTGAACCCCCAGAAACGTAATGTAGGGTCAATGATACCTAAGTGCACCAGATCAAGATATGGCGTAGCCCCCCAGCGTGTGGGATCCACAGCACGATCCAACATGTGTCACAAAAAAAGACATCAAGAAAAGGCTTCCAAAAAAATAGCAACCATAGCACTAGTGGTGCTATAGTTGCTTTTTTATACCAATGCATGTTTTTTGATACTATCATTGTGCACTGCTGGGTATTTGTTCTTTTGGCTAGGGCCTTGACTACTTTTGCTTACCCATTATACTATTCAGGGTATGATATGGTTATAATTTCTTATCTGACCCCCCCTTTTATGCATAGTTATGTTCTCATATAGTCTACAGCTGTTTACTACTATGTAACTTTTGAATTGATTTTATTATCCCCTGTTCCCAGTTGTTTCTCCTTTCACTCAATAAATATTGTTTTTGAGTCACTGCAAATAGTGTGCGCCTTTTTACGGACGTTCTCTCCCTTCCTGTTCTAGATTTTTGCCACTTCTGTTGCTGCAGCACCTGTTGGTTACCCTTCTCACGAGTTGTGTCACCCCGTTACATACATTGGTAATCAGGATATAACGGCCCATGGCCCATCCTTTGCCCCATTAAGTAGTCCTATGTCCTTAACAGAGAAACAACCCCAAAACATAATGTTTCCACCACCATGCTTGAAACCTCAATGCCACTGGATATCTGAAATTGCTACAAGATTCAGGTATCCAGTGGCATTGAGTAGGGATGAACGAGTATGCTTGTGACTACTTGGTACTCACACGAATATCTCGGTACTCAGGGTACTCGGCGAGTACCGAGTAATCCCGCGATACTCTTGCTATGCTCGGGATCCACCTCCCTGCATGTTGGCGATCTTTACAGAGCCTGCACACATGCAGGGATTGCCTGACAGACACTGTAATGCCACAGCCATGTTGGTTGTGGCATTACAGTGATTGGCTGGCCGCACAGCGTGATCACGTTTTTATAAGACCTGACCGCGCTGTGCTTGTCACTGTGCTCCACAGACAGGCAGTGTAGGGAGAGGTGCTGCTGATTCAGGGACAGATTTGTGGCCTTTCAGCTAGTGTAGGTGCAGGGCTGCTAATCTAATACCACAACAGTCCTTCTGAGGACTAATACAGCTGTATACAGGCAGGCAGGGAGGCAGGGTATATAGCAAACGTCTTGTGCTAGTATACCAGCCTACATCACATCTGGGGCTGGTGTACAGGCTGGAAATCTCCAAAATAGTCTTTTTAAGGATTAATTTAGCTCTCTATATGCGGTAAGGGGTTAGCTCCAATTAGTATACGCCAAAATACTGTATATTCGTCACCGTTTGTGTCTGACCGTTCCAGCTGCCGGGTTTAAACCGCTCTAATCTGTAATCTCAGTGTGCAGCTAAAAAACAACTCTTGTCTGCATTCATTTACCATCTTAGTGTGGCAGGAGTGGCTTGTAGCTCCAAGTAGTATACGCCAAAACACTGTATACGCGTCAGCGTTTGTGTCTGACCGTTCCAGCTGACGGATTTAAACTGCTCTAATCTGTAATCTCAGTGTGCAGCTACAAACTATCTTTTGGACGCCTTCATTTAGCTGTATACAGGCAGCACAAAATTGAAAATGCGCAAGGCCGGTGGCACGGGACAAGGAACTGGACGTGATGGTGGTGCAGGCAAAGGCCAAGGCTGTGTGCAAGCTCAAATTGCGTCATGACAAATGCACATATCATCTCGCTCAACTTTCCTGTCCCAATTTCTAGGGGACCGCAGCAGTACACCACTATTAAACCAAGACCAGTGTCAACAGGTTGTTAGTTGGATAGTGGATAATACTTCCAGTCAGTTTGGCACCACCACAAATACCCTGTCTTCCACACGGTCATGTGTCAGTAGCCATGAGACTGGACCACACATTACACACCCTGATCCTCCTTCCTCCCACCATGCCAAGTGCCCGGCCCCGGACATAACTGATCCCACACTAGGACACTCTGAAGAGCTGTTCACTTATCCATTCTTAGATTCTGACCTCTAGCCAGCTCCAGTTGAAGTGGGTCATGAGGAGATCGTATGTACCGATACCCAAATATTTGAGCAGCCACGGTCTCATGAAGGCTACAGTGGGAACGTGTCTCAGCAAGAGGTGGACGATGATGAGACACAATTGCCAGAAAGTCAGGAGGAGAACCAGGGTGCGGAAGTGAAGACGACATGGTGGATGATCCAGTAACTGACCCAACCTTGCAGGAGGACAGGAATAGCGAGGACAGCAGTGCACAGGGGGAGTTAGGCATAGCATCACAACAGGCCGGAAGAAGCAGGGTGGTGTCCGCAGGCAGAAGGCAGGCAACTGTTCCCCGGAACAACAACATGACAGAAGTTGCCAGTACAACTGTTAGGTCTTCCTGAGTCTGGCTGTTTTGTAAGGTGTCTGCGGGTGACACCGCTGCGGCTTCCACTGTTGTGTGTGCAAGGCAATCCCCTGTCCATACTGCAGGCGAAGATGCCTCCTGTCCCTCACCTGTAGTTGCACAAGCAGAAATAGCACCATCATCAACCACGTCCTTGTCTCAGCGCAACGTTTAGTTATTCATACACCAATCTTTAGAACACAGGTGCAAATATGCTGCCAATGCCCCACATGCCACAGTTCTAAATGCACACATTTCGCGACTGCTTACGCTGTAAATGTTGCCTTTTAGGCTAGTGGAGGCGGAAGCCACGTTACTCGGTTCCCAGCCGCCACTATTTCTCCTGGTGTGCCGTCCCCGCATTACGTAAGCACGTGTCACAAAACATCAGACGTGCCCTTAACAACGCAGTTTCAGGCAAAGTCCACCTAATCACGGACACGTGGACAAGTGCTTGTGGGCAGGGCCGGTACATCTCGCTGACGGCACACTGGGTTAATATTCTGGAAAGCGGGACCCAGTCTGAGCTTGGGATAGAACACATCCTTCCAACAAGGATTGCAGGCCCTAACTCAGTCAGGGTTTCACCCACAGTGTACAGCTCCGATACGTCATGATTCTCAGCCTCCTTCTCCTCCACTTCACCCTCCACACCAATCCCTAGCTGGAAGCACTGCAGCACTGCCTCGGCTAAGCGGCAACAGGCTGTGATGAAGTTAATATGCGTAGGTGACAAACCCCGCAATGCTGAAGAGTTGTGGACTGCTCTGAAACAGCAGGCAGATCACTGGCTCACACTGCTGAACCTACAGCCAGGCATGGTCGTGTGTGACAATGGCCGAAGCCTGGTGGCGGCCGTTAGCGTCACCATCCCGCTTCTCTGTCTTCTAAAACGCTCTCTGCTTAAAATCAAAGATGATGCATTGCAGGTGGAGCACGATGAGTTGGAGCAGGAAATCGTACTGGGTGATAACACACAGCCCAGCCTCATATCATCCCAACGTGCTTTGGAGGACTATGACGAGGAGGATGAAGAAATAGAGCTAATTTCATGCGGAATTGATGGTAATACATGCACAACCGTCATACCGTCGGTTCAGCGTGGATGGCCAGGGGAGAGGAGGAGGAGGAGGATGATGAGGCCAGCATGGTCAGTCTTGCTGTTGGTGAAGACCCTGAAGTCTTGCCTGTTAACAGTCTGGCGCACATGGCTGACTTTATGTTACACTGCCTGTCTCGTGACCTTCACGTTATCAACATCTTGGCGCACACTCATTACTGGTTGGTGACACTTTTAGACCCATGCTACAAGGAGAACTTTATTTCTCTTATTCCTGAGGAGGAGAGGTCTACAAAAATACTGCAGTACCAGAAGGCCATAGTCGCGAAATTAATCAAAAAATTCCCTTCTGAAAACGCTAGCGGCAGAGGTCACGATTCGGTGGACAACCAAGGCGTCCAGCCAAGAGAGCCACAAGTCCAATCCAGCAGAGGTAGGGGAATACTCTCAAAGATCTGGGACACTTTTCTCAGCACCTCCCGTACCACAGGCCCTGAGGTGTTGGGTAGTGTCACAAGGACTGCAAAGTTTGCAAAGATGCTGAGGGAGTACCTTGCCAAAAAGTGCTCCTAGATTCCTCTGTGCCTTATAATTATTGGGTATCCAAGCTGGACACGTGCCAGGAATTGGCTCTCTACGCCTTGGAAGTCCTGGCCTGCCCTGCCACTAGAATTTTGTCAGAGTGTGTTTTTAGTGCCACAGGTGAAATCATTACAGATAAATGCACCCGCCTGTCAACTGAAAATGCTGACATGCTGACTCTGATCAAGATAAACAAGGGTTGGATTGCACCTGACTTCACCACACCACCACCAAATAATAGCAAAATAATGACGTTGGCTACTTGCTGTACTGCTCCTCCTTCTCCTCATCCGCCACCATCATATGATCAGTGCGACCGTGGTTCATGATGCCACAAAACCATAATTTATTTACATAATTTATGATGATGATGACCCTAACCATTCAAACGTTAGGCAGTCATTTCATGTATACCCCCCAGGGGTAAATGTTTTAGTCCATGCTTACAGAATGGGCATTGCAAGTACAGGAGACCCGCTCCTTTGTAATGGGAACAATATTTAGAGGCTCTCCTCCATGTTTCTTTCAGGGGCATTGTGGTAAGAAATCTTGCCATGTATCTTTCCAAAGGGCAATACTACAAAAGATCCACTTCCTTAAAATGGGCACATTATTTAAAGAGGCCCTCATGCACATCTCTATCCAGGGGTATCAGAGTGCCACACAATTTTTGGCTGCCCTGCCAAAGGGCAATACTACAAAAGACAAACTTTCTTAAAATGGGCACAATATTTAAAGAGGCCCTCATGCAAGTCTCTTTCATGGGGCATTGGGGTGCCTCCCAATTTTTGGCTGCCCTGCCAAAGGGCAATATTACAAAAGACCCACTTCCTTATAATGGGCACATTATTTAAAGAGGCCCTTATGCACGTCTCTTTCCAGGGGCATTGAAGTGCCTTCCAACTTTTGGCAGCCCTGCCTAGGGCAATACTACAAAAGACTAATTTCCTTATAATGGGCACAATATTTAAAGAAGCCTTCATGTACGTCTCTTCTCAGGGGCATTGGGGTGCGTCCCAATTTTTGGCTGCCCTGCCTAGGGCAATACTAGAAAGACCCACTTCCTTATAATGGGCACAATATTTAAAGAGGCCTTCATGTATGTCTCTTCCCAGGGGCATTGGGGTGCCTCCCAATTTTTGGCTGCCCTGCCTTGGGCAATACTATAAAAGACCGACATCCTTAAAATGGGCACATTATTTAAAGAGGCCCTCATGCATGCCTCTATCCAGGGGCATTGGGCTGCCTCCCAATGTTTAGCAGCCCTGCCTAGGGCAATACTACAAAAGACCCACTCTTTTATAATGGGCGCAATATTTAAAGAGGCCCTCATGCACATCTCTATCCAGGTGCATTGAAGCGCCTCCCAACTTTTGGCTGCCCTGCCTAGGGCAATACTACAAAAGACCTACTTCCTTAAAATGGGCGCAATATTTAAAGAGGCCCTAATGCACATCTCATTCCAGGGGCATTGAAGTTAGGGATGGGCGAGTCTACTCGCTAGGACTCATTACTCAGCGAGTAGTAAGGGACTCGCAGGACTCGGTACTCTGCGAGTTTCCCAGCGATTACTCGCACAGCAACAAGTCCAATGCAAATCAATATCAATCCTAGTTTTGTCAGAGACTCTGACAAAACTAGGATTGCCATTGACTTGCATTGGTCTGATTACTGTGCAAGTAATCGCAGGGAAACTCGCAAAGTAACTGCTGTTACTTTGCGAGCCG
>JARQOC010000002.1:573567912-573614224 GCA_033576535.1 Allobates femoralis
TGCAGCAGCCATCTGGTAATAAGCATTGAATACGCCTTCAAGCTAGTTGTGGGTGACACAACTGCCTCAGGTGAGTGAACCCCCTTTTTCACCACTTTGTACTCAGTGCCATAGTGATAGGGCAATATTGCGCCTCTTGTTCCCCCTCCTTCTTTTATTTGAGATTCTTTGATAGGGCGTTGATCCAGAGAATTAGTCTGATTGTCGTATGTGGAGTGAGGAAGGAATTATTTTCCCCAATGTGGAGCCACATGGGCTTTTTTTTGCCTTCCTCTGGATCAACATGTTAGGCTATGGGTTGAACTAGATGGACTTAAAGTCTTCCTTCAACCTTAAAAACTATGTTACCATGTTACTACCCTTAATAAGATAAATTATAAAGTATACTGTCTTCCCACGTACTATTCTTTTATAGAAAAAAATAAAAACGACAATTACTTATTAAATACTCATGAACAATGGTACATCTGTTGTCATAACAACAATTAATTCTCTGTCTAAATTGTTTCAGTGAGACACAGATAAAAACTGCTTTAGATTCTGGAGATGAAAAGCATGTTTAACATTTAATTAAAGCAATCTACTAATCAATAAGAATGTATTACAACAGCACTATTTCCCATGTGATTGTATTTAGAATTAATATGCATACTGCAAATCCATAGCCACTGCCCCAACCTATACAAGGGTATACACTAGAACGATATCATGATGTGGAAAGATAAAAGTGTGTTACAGAATGGGTTATCTTTTTGCATTGTAGTATGTTTGTCATTTTAAATATAGCCACAACTATATCTGTACAAATTCACCCCACAATAAGCATTTTTCTATCACTATAGTTCAATAATAGGGGATCACATTGCCTAGACTTCAAGAATAAATGAGCCATAATGCTAATTTAGGATTAAGGCACCTTTACTTTTGCTCCCTTTATAGCAGTTTCCTGCAGAATTTATGCTGTCTTTTTGCTCTTAACATTGGCAAGATTTTGGTTGGTTAGACCTCGATAATTACAATAAATACATATGAACGGATCAGTGAAAATTCAGCTTCACCTGTTTGCATATTTTTCAATGTAAATTTGATTTGCTGAGATGCTATTTTCCAGAAACTAAGCAATACCTTAATGTCCTTTGTGATTTTTCCAGACCCCAAAGCATAATAACATAATATATAATATAAAAAAAAAATTACATGCACCTATCTGCACACCTCTTTAGCCACTCGGCGCAAATGCTGGGGCCTCCAGCTGTCTGGGGGGCCCGGAGGTGCCTGGGCGCCCCAAGCCATCTGCTGCAGGACAGCATCTCCTGCCCTGCATCCTCCGATGGCTGTGGGACAGTGGGCGCTGTTAATGTGCCCCTGATAGTCGGCCCCCGGGAGCCCCCCTGTGTGCTGCTGCGGCCCCCTCTCCTCTCACTCCTAACCTGTCACTGTGTACAGCTATGTGGCAGACGCGATCATGATCTCTGAGGTGCTGGAGGACTACAGATCATAGACGTCATAGACATTATATATATCTAGAAAAAATTAGAAAAAAATTAGAAAAAAATATTCTGCAGCACTCAGCTACTACCAATGATGTACATTTGCTAACATGCTATATATATATATATATATGAGAAAAAAGTTTTTAAACTTTTTTCTCATATATATATATAGCTTGTTAGCATATGTACATCATTGGTAGTAGCTGAGTGCTGCAGAGTATTTTTTTCTAGTTATTTGATCCAGCATCCCTGCTGGCACCGGTTCACATTAGTCTGTGAGAGTTGTGCAGTTTTTTTTTCTGATATATATATATATATATATATATATATATGCAACCAGTATGTGTTAAAGGGGCCCACTGAGACTCTGTCCCCCGGGGCCCTCAAAAACCTGGAGCCGGCCCTGAATGCAGTCCTCGTTACATCATCAAATCAGCAACACCAGCACTGAAAACCTTGGGGCCTCCATCACTAGGTTGATGCTTTGAAGTGTGTTAAGCCCTGAAGGGTTCTGCATATGTGCTCACAAAGGCCTCCGTTCATCAGCCCGGAGCAGTGAGTGACATGAGCAGTCAGCTGATGTGATTGCAACAGCGATCCTGTCACCTGAATCACGTGACTTGATTACCATGGTGAAAAGATCAGGTGACCAGATCTGGCCAGGTGACGCGATTACTATGGCAATTGTATCAGCTGACTAGCGATGTTCCTCACCACCATCTCTGGTCTGAGTTTCTTTTTTTATCCTTTTTTTCTTAAATGATGTCTTGTGCTATTATACCTCTTGCTACAATCTATACTTTTAAATTCCCATTCTTTTCCCTGCACCTTCTCTGGCCATTCTTCTGTCTATTGTAATTGGGTACAACACTGCATACCTCTGCTACACATATTGTGGAAGTTAATAAAGCTGCCTCATATTTAGTTAGGCTGGCAGAAGATATATTTACTTAGATAGTTGTCTTATGGCATCTGTCACCAACGTCCATCTGCATGAAGCAATATCCCATAGTGATGGGTGTCACAATATGGCGCCTGCTGATGGTGCAGTCAACCAGAAAACCACTGTCCATGCTCCATCCTAGCGGCTTGCCAGCTCCCACCCACCACTTGCTATCCCACACCCCCCCACTCTAGATTCCTTCCTTCCCACCAGCCCATCTGCTCACCCTGTGTTGAGCATGCAGAGACTCCCACTGATCCTGCACAGACCCCCGCTGATCCTACACAGACCCCTTGCTGATTCTGCACAGGCCCCCACTGATCCTGCACAGACCACCTGCTGATGTTGCAGAGATCCCTGCTGATTCTGCACAGCCCCTGCTGATCCTGCTCAGACCCCCATGACCCTTCACAGCCCCCTGATTTCATGTATGGGCTGCCTTATGCACATAGATGCTGCTGTTGCTGTGGTTAAACTGAGCCTATTTTCCACATTCAGTTTGCGGCTCTGCAGGTGGCGGATGCTGAATGTTTGTTTGGTTGATGTGAGGCTTGGGTGTGACTCACCTGCAATCCCCTCCCCCTGGCCATTAAAGCGAACCTGTCACCCCCTCCAGGCATCTAAAGATAACATAGCCACCTTCTGCAGCACTAAGGCTGCAGTCCCAGAACGTGTCTATAGCATTTATGCTCCCTTGATTCACTGAAATAAAGACTTATATAAAATCTGTTTCAAACCTGATCCAAGACCGGGAGGCGGGTTTTCATGTGTCTGTCTCCCTCCTCTGTGGTGTCAGTCATCCCTCTCTGCTCTCTGTGCACCGCCTCCAGGGCCATCTCCTTGCATTACAGAGCTTTGTCAGCTCTGCTACAACATAGAGCTGCTGTTATAAGAGACCCCACAGTAGTAAATCTAGCAGGAGGATCCTTAGCAGACAAAGCACTGCCTGCTACGTAGCAGCCCCTGAGCTGAGCAGTTTTCACTTTCAGTTTCTTGTACCCAGCAGCATTGCTCCTCAGCCCCTGATCTAAAGCACAAACTCAACTCTGCTGCACTGCTGGCAGCTCAGCTCAAGGGCTGCTATGTAGCAGGCAGTGCTTTCTCTGCTCAGGGTCCTCCTGCTAGATTTACTACTGTGGGGTCTCCTATAACAGCAGCTCTATGTTGTAGCAGAGCTGACAAAGCTCTGTAGTGCAAGGAGATGGCCCTGGAGGAGGTGCACAGAGAGCAGAGAGGGATGACTGACACCACAGAGGAGGGAGACAGACACTTGAAAACCCGCCTCCCGGTCTTGGATCAGGTTTGAAACAGATTTTATATAAGTCTTTATTTCAGTGAATCAAGGGAGCATAAATGCTATAGACACCTTGTCAGACTGCAGCCTTTGTGCTGCTGAAGGTGGCTATGTTATCTTTAGATGCCTGGAGGGGGTGACAGGTTCGCTTTAAATAGCCTTCCCTCTCCCCTGTCAGATGCCATTGTTAGAGTTATTTACTCTTGGTCTCTGTGCTGTGAAGTTGCTTTGCTACCGGGCTGAAGACCTTCCAGGAGTTCCCTTGCCTTGGGAGTAGCTGTGCTTCCTGATCCGTGGGTGGAGGTAGGGGCCCTCAGTCTAGGGTTAATCAGGAGCTTAAGGCAAGAGGGTGGTGACTCGGATCTCCTTGCCATCAGAGGTACCTCTGAGATCAGGGCGAGCTAGAGACCCCCAGTTCCAGGGTCAGATTAGCTCCCCTTGAATCCCTTCACCCATCACACAAACCGGTCACCTGATTTCCTCATCTCCCAAGTGTGACACCTGCTGATCCTGCACAGCCTTCTGCTGATCATACACAGACCCCTGCTGATCCTGTACAGACCCCCGCTGATCCTGCACAGACCCCTGTAATCCTGCACAGCTCCTCGCTGATCCCATACAGCCCTTCCCCGCTGAACTTGCATAGACCTCCGTGATCCTACACAGCCCACACTAATTCTGAACAGAACCCCTGATGATTCTGCATAAACATCCTGCTGATCCTGCACGGACCCCTCTGCTGATACTGCACAGTCCCCTGCTGACCCTACACAGACCCCCCCTGCTGAGCCTGCACAGACCCCTCACTGAGCCTGCAAAGCCCCTCACAGACCTGCACAGCTTCGCTGAGCCTGCACAGCCTCCTGCTCATCAAGCACAGCCTCCGCTCTCCCCACTCAGCCTGTGCAACCCCTGCATAGCACCCACGCATCCTGAACAGGCTCCGCTTAGCCCAGCAGAGCCCTGTTCTCCCTGCACAACCCTTGCTATCCCCACACAGCTCTCCACTCTGCCTGCACAGCCCATGCTCTTACCCCACAGCCCCCACTCATCCTACACAGCCCACATGCTCCCTGCACACCCTCACAAACCCATTCATGCCTGCAGCATGTTCACTCACACACAATCCGCCAATATGCCCGTCCAGCCTTCGCTCACACTGCACTGCCCGACAGCCTCCTCTCTCCCCGCACAGCCCCCATTCTCCACACACAACCTCTGCTCTGCCCATACAGTCCCTGCTTTCCCTGCACAGTCCTCTGAACCCACACAGCCCACCACTGAGTCTACACAGCAGACCGCTAAGCTTGCATAACCCTCCTCGCTGAGCCGGCACAGGCCCATGCCTACCCTGCACAGCCCCCACTCAGATTGCCCAGCCCACCTTAGCCTGCATGGCCCCTGTTCTCCCTGCAATACCCATGCTCTTCCCAGACAGCCCCCACTCACCCTTAACAGCCCACATGCTACCTGCTCCCCCTGCACAGCCCACTCACACCTGCGGTATGCTCACCCCCACACAGCCCTCTGCTCTTCCTGCACAGTCCACTCGCAAACCCTGCAAAGCCCACACAGGCCCCACTCACCCTGCACAGCTCACCACCACAAAGCTCACTTGCTTTCCGCTAACTTTCAAACAGCCCATTCAAAGATGCAGCATGCTCCTTGCTCCACTCCTACCCAGCCCACTCACCCTTGAAGCATGCTCCCTGCTCACTTCCACACAGCCCACATGCTCCCCATTCACCCCTGCACAGCCCACTCACACCTGCACCACAAGCCCTGCTCACCCAGCACAGCCCAGTTACCCCTAGAGAGCACGTATGCACATTGTCACAAAGCTCCCCCGCCTCCCCCACAAGATTACAGTAACTACAGGATTAATTTGGAGGAGAACTTGGTGGGAGCTAATAAAGTTGATAACAAAGTGTCTATGTTGTATGCAATAAAGGATTTCTCTCGTTGTTGTGTTTACTCTTTGCTGAAAATATTGCTAATGGCCAGCTATCATACTGATGGCTGACATTGCAGTGGGGCTTGATGTCAGTTGACAAAAAAAAGCTGACATCAACTCCCTTATTACCCAGTCTGCCACCACTACACGGCAGCTGAAAGAGCAGAATAACTGCCAATTTTGGTATCTCTCATGGAGGCACAAATTCTCGGGCGGCTACTGGCTTCAATTTTCAGAAGGGGAGCCGAGAACCCTTGGGCTTTGCTACGCTGAGAATTACAGTCCCCCAGCTGCCTGGGTTACCTTGAATGGCAAACAAAAATTCAGCTAAGCCCATACCAATTTTTGTTTTAATTATTTTTTTAATTGAGATAAAAAAATATAGATCTCTCCTGTATTTTTCATTGCCAGCAAAAGTAACACCAGGCAGCAAAGGTTTGCAGCCAGTAACTGCTTGATTTACCTGCACTAGCAATAGAAAATACAGCAAAGCCCTACATATTTTTTTATAAGGAATTTAAACACTTTATTAATAAAAAAAAGCATATTAATTAAAAATACATTTATTTACGTACATTAGGAGAGAGAATGGGGAGGAGGGGGGTCAAGACAACTGAAACCCCTATCACCACAGAGCCTGCCACTATCATGCCACCACCATCCAGATGCGACAGCATCGGGCTCACATCTAGTATACATATATTGTTGAAGTCTGCTTGAGAAATTCATTCAAAGTATGTGGAACTTGTATGGTCAGTAGGTGATTTTGTTCTATGTCTGTTACCGCAAGACAGCAGCAGCTGCTGGTGCTCTGATACATGATGAGGATCTTCTGTTATAGAGTCTAATGAATTAAGTAGTATCGCACAATCTTCTATTTTAATGAAGTTGTGAGTGGGTACCTTGTGCATCTTCTTGTGTTTCACTTCAAAACAGGTTAAAATAGTTGCCTCAATATGGAAATGCCAATGCAAGATAAAGATTTTTAAATGGTGTGGTGATGTGGCCCCTGGCCGGTTGCATCACACGGGTTATCAATGCAGGTCTCTGTTCACATGGGCCGGTTTTCCTGATTGTGTGTGCTGTGTGAAACCTGTCCGATGTACAAGGGGTTAACAGCTGAAAGGTTTTCATGCGCTGAGTGAACAGCTGAGTGTGAGTGCTGAAGATCTGGGTTATTCCATGAGCCTAATGAGCGGCTGTGTCTGAACCTGTGTGGATGAGTGCTTTGCTGGGCTAAAGCTGAATGGTGCACAGGGGGTTAATCACATCTCAGGTCTGTGTGTGGGTGAGATGTGCTGATTGACTCACTGTGTTGCAGCTGTGAGTGAGCAGCCTGGATAAGAACCTGCCAGGTGTCTGAGTGAGGAGAGGACGATGGGAGTCAGAAGTCCAGACCACTGCCATGTGAGGAGGTGCTGGAAGTGATCCGTCCCCGGTGGGGGAAGTGATGGGAGCCTGCCAGCTCCATGCTGGTGGCACAAAGATGCGTGCATGCCAGCAAGTGTCCAGGACCGAGGACGGCTCAAGGGCCAGGCGGTCATATGTGTGATGAGGACCGAGGATGGCTTAAGGGCCAGGCGGTCAGATGTGCAGTGTGAGAGACCGAGTACGGCTCAAGAGCCAGGCGGTCACAGCCGACTTTGGGACTGACTGAGTGAGTCATGATATGGTCCCGTTGATCCAGATGTAAGTGTCCCGGATCCCGGTGGATCCGTGGAGGTCTTGTGTTTACTGAGTGACAGGGTTCCTGGTACTATTGTGGCCCCTTAGTATGTAGCATATGGGTTTATGTAAAAATGCCATGAATGCTGTGTCATGCGTGAGTCATAATGGTTCATGAAAAAGTGCCATGTGTGATGACTCGTGTGCAATAGGATGGGGAATGATCCCTGTCAGGGTGATAGACGGTGATAGCCGTATTTAGAACCAGACTGAGGTCTGCAAGGGTCGGTGGGTGACTCCTTGAAGTTCTGGGGAAAACGTATGTGAATGTCCTGTAATGTAATGTCATATGGGAATGTCATATAATGCAATGTAAGGATATGCATATTATATGTGAAAATGGAAATACAGTGTTATGGTTTATGTATTGAAAGCGATTTATGACAGAAATTAATAAATCCGCTGGCTATGTTACGTTGAAATGTAGTCGTTGCTGTCATTTTTCCCTGTGCCAAGTGGGTTCCCCTGGGGCGCTACCTCACAATGGTTAAACAATTTTTCTTGTCCTCTGAGAGGGTGACTGTACCCTGTTTGTTCTTGTGAATGCATTATACAGTACACACATACAGACAAAAATACAGACACATATATGCACACACGGAAGGTCACGTGACACAAATGGTCCACATATACACATACACACGTATTTACACACACATATACACATGTATACATGCACGCAGTGGGTCAGGTGATATGCCAGGGATTTACACATATATACCCACATACATACTGTAACGTAACAGCTCGCTGGCGACGTCAGGAAGCACGAGGAGGCAGCTTTGCATAGGTGAGACCAGAAGGGTTTATTTGCTCATAAACCATTCCACAGGGAAAAACACACAGCAAACACAGAATCCTAATCACTTTCCCCCTGTGCCTAAGTCCAACCTCCCTTACATAGCTTGACACCAAACCCCTGGGAGGGTATGTAAGTCCTGGACCCGCCCGTCACTCTCAGGACTCGTACGCCGGCCCTTTGGTTACTAACAACTCCCTCAGTGTTGCTCTCCACTAAGAGACGCTAATGCCGGCTTACATCACAGACCGCAGGTGGGCCTGTGACACATACCTGCCATCCACTATGCGCCCCCTTGCCCTCTTACAATACATACACGCTAACACATATATATATGAACAAGTATACATACACATAAGATAAACACACCCACATATATACACACACACACATACAATCCCGTGACACATATACCACACACATATAAACACAGATACATGCGGCCGGTCAGGTGGCGGGGATACACATATACACATACAAACACATAAACATACACATACATGCACACTTACTCATGCGGCCGCCATTATTATACACTCGGGTATAAAAAGATGGCAGTGGCATGACGCATCACACCACCACACTGCAAGATTACAGTACTTCCAGGGTTATGTCACAGGGGAACTTAATGGGAACTAATAAAGCAAATAACGAGCTGTCTCTGTCTATTTTGTATGCAATAAAGGATTTCCCTCTGTGTTGTGTTTTTTTTCCCTCTTTAAAGAAAGTACTGCTAATGGCCGGCAGTCATACTGACGGCTGACATTAGCAATAGGGCTCAGGGGTGCACATACCATGAAGCAACATGAGCTGTCTGCCTCAGGTGGTGAGCCACCTGCTGGCATACAGAGGGTGGCATCAGCGGGGTGCCCGGTGGTCACGCGGCCCCCTGCCTATGCCACTCCGGCTCCTATGATGGTGACATCACCACTGAGCACCCCGCTTTGCTGGGCCATGCAGACCAGCCGGGACTCAGGTTAATATGGCTGACAGCAGTGACCGGCAAACACACGCTGGGGAGAGGAGATCGGAGAAGCCAGTGAGGAGAGAGGTGAGTATATACTTTATTTTTTTTACACTGATGGGAGACTTTGGGGGTGCAGTGCATGGAAACATGGAACTGTGAGGTGCAGTGCATGGAAACATTGGACTGTAAGGTGCTGTTCATGGACACATGGGACTGTGGGGTGCAGTGCATTGAAAAATGGGACTGTGGGGTGCAGTGCATGAAAACATAGGACTATGGGGTGCAGTGCATGGAAATATAGGACTGTGGGGTGCAGTGCATTTAAACATAGGACTGTGGGATGCAGTGCATGGAAACATAGGACTGTGGGATACAGTTCATGGAAACATGGGAGTGTGGGGTGCATTGAAACATAAGACTGTGGGATGCAGTGCATGGAAACATGGGACTGTGGGATGCAGTGCATGGAAACATGGGACTGTGGGGTGCAGTGGATGGAAACATGGCACTGTGGGGTGCTGTGCATTGAAACATAGGAGTGTGGGAGGCGGTGGATGGAAACATGAGACTGTGGGGTGCTGTGCATGGAAACATGGGACTGTGGGGTGCAGTGCATTGAAACATAGGACTGTGGAACGCAGTGCATGGAAACATGGGACTGTGGGGTGCAGTGCATGGAAACATGGGACTGCGTGGTGCAGTGTATTGACAAATAGGACTGTGTGGTGCAGTGCATTGACACATAGGACTGTGTGGTGCAGTGCATGGAAACATGGGACTGTGGGGTGCTGTGCATTGAAACATGGGACTTTGACATGCTGTGCATTGAAACATAGAACTGTGGGGTGCAGTGCATTGAAACACAGGAATGTGGGATGCATTGAAACATATGACTGTTGGGTGCTGTGCATTGAAACATGGCACTGTGGCATGCTGTGCATTGAAACATAGGACTGTGGGGTACAGTGCATTGACACAACGGTCTGTGGGGTGCAGTGCATTAAAACATGGGATTGTGGGGTGCATTGAAACATAGGACTGTGGGTTGCATTGAAACATGGTACTGTGGGGTGCAATGCATTGAAACATAGGTCTGTGGGGTGCAGTGCATTGTCACATAGGTCTTTGGGGTACAGTGCATTGTACCATAGGACTGTGGGGTGCAGTGCAATTGTAACACAGAACTGTAGAGTGTGTGACACCCCAGGGGTCCAGTTGCCACAGTGGCATTGCCTCCCTTACTGGGGGTGATATCGTGCTTGGAATCAAGAAGGGGTCCCCTAATTAGGTAACACCAGCATCAGACACTTTTCCTGACTTTAAGCCAGAAATGGGAACTCTGAACCCGGATCCAGGGGAGCTTCCCTATAAAATCTGGCCTGGGGGAGGGGTTGAGTAGCAAGTCTTAGAGAAAGTCTGAGAAGAAGAACAGAACAGATGTCCTGGGGACTGGAGTTGGTTGGAGCGCGTCCCAGGACAGTGGAAGGCTAATGAAACAGAGGAATCAAGGAGAACCTGGGGAGTGGGGCTGAGACCAAGATTGCCGCAGAGGAAAGTAATAGAAACCAGACACCAGAGTCCATGTTTGTTCGGGTACTGAAGTCCTGGCAGCTAAATCCAAAGGGCAGAGGACTGCAAGTCTTCTAGCCCCACTAACTACCTGACAGCACAGCAGCATAACAGATTCTGGAGCCGCCACCGAGGAGCAACACCTGTAATAGACTCGAGCTGCCTGCCATACGGGCAAAGGCTAGACACACAGGAAGAGGGCCGCAGCATAGCTTTAGGCAGCGAGGTCCAAACAGCACCGCACAGAAGGAAGGCCTCCAAACCTACCTGGCTAGGTGGATACCCGATTGATTTCCGGCTGCCATGACCTCCATTACCATCTATTACCAGTGTCCCGGTGTGCACCATCAATCATTAAGTAAACGAAACTTCTATCTTTGCGTCCTCCAGTTTTTGCTCGCACCCTCAGTCCTGCACCCCAATGTATACCATCACCTCCATAGACTACCCTCGTTGCCCTGGGGCACCACTCCACCTGTGGGGAGCAGCACCATCCCAGCTGCATCAACATCTGCTCAAGCGGACCCCTCCAGCAGTGTCGGCCAATGCCAAACTCCACAGGTGGCGTCACGTTAAATCCCATATAAATATCCTCTATTATTAGCACAGCCAGGGCAACGGAACCGGCTCACAACCCCGTAATCTTCCCAGAGAACTGCCCAACTTAGTTCCGAGTACCCCACGGCCCTGGTGGGTGTGTCAAGTGCATTGTAACACAGGACTGTGTGGTGCATTGTAACACAGGATTATGGGGTGCATTGTACAACAGTACTGTGGGGTGCATTGTAATGCAGGACTGTGGGGTGCAGTGCATTATAATATAGGACTGTGGGGGTGCATTATACAGTTTGAAGTGGTGTAGGGGCCATTATACTGTATGTAGGTCCATTACACTGTATGGAGGGCTGTGTTGGGGGTCATACTGTATGTGGAGGATACTATGAAGAAACTCACTGTGGGGATCGTACAGTGTTTGTGGTGGGTCCTATGGAGGAATCACTGTGGGGGATCATACAATGGTGGGGGGCACTTTTATTGGCATCATACTTTATGGGGGCAATGAAAGGGGAATCCAGGAGCTTTTCTTTTGTGTACTATGTTCTTTTTTCTCTTTTTAGTTGTTATTTTACATACCTATTTATGTTATGATGTTAAACCTTCTTCCTATCTGTAGTATCTTGTTGCTTGATAGATCTGGTGAAATTCATCAATAAATGACTCTTACTTCTTTTTGTATTTTACTTTTATTTATTCTCAATATCTCTTATTGGATTTTACCTGCTAGAATTTTTCTGTATGTTTAATTCTTCTTGAGCCTGCCTCTTTTAAATCCTTTGCCTGGATCACACAAGAAATTCCATATCAAGGAATGATAATACATTTTTTGTGTTAATAAACTATAGTTCCTGGTTGCTCACACTAAACTATAATAACTTCTCTTTTCCTGTTTGTGATATTACTTCCTAGATTTTAAATTGCATCACTAGATATTACCCAAAATTTATATGAGCACAACTTATCTTCAGTATATGGATTAAATATAGTGGCTCCTTCACCTTATTAATCTCCTATCTTTAGGAGCCTCTATTAGGTTACTCTAAACCACAAATTACATTGAACAAGGTCAGTGTCTGCAATACCTTAGTTATGTGACTCTCCTCCTTGATATATGAATAACTGTCCATCCATGGTATCGCTGTATCGCTGCGGTTCTCTGCAGCCGACGCCTCGCGGTGTTTGTCTGGGCGTCTTCCAGGTTTTGCTGACAGTGAATCACCTGCGTGATCGGTCTCTCAGTCACGATCTGCCTCGTCACCGGCGCATCACGGTGTGTGTCTGGACGTCTTCTGGATTCTCCTGTCAGTGAGTCAGATGCATGCTTCGTCACAGTCACGGGCTGCCTCATCACTGGCGCATCATGGTCCTACGTCAGCAAGGGGCTGGATTTGGTCTGACCTCCGTCTCTGTTTGCGTGCAAAGCGCTGTATGTTGGAACTCGACAACTATTTTCGAAGGCTGTGTACGGCCTTCTTCTTCAGGGTGTCCTCCATACAGCACACCTTGTCCTTTTATACACTGGTTTCAAGTAGTCCTCCATATGTTAACCCCTGCTCACCCACTAAGCGTTCCACATTAATCCTCCAGAAGGCTATTTATTTACTACCTAGTCACATCTACTCTGATGCTGCTCGCAGGATTAAATACACTAACCAACCCTCCTTATTTTCTTGTTATTATATCAATATTTATATTTATGTTTCATAGATTTTTGGAAGTTTTTCAATAACAAACGCTAGCAGCGTTTCCCTTTCTGTTCGGCTTAAGCGGACACTAGGCAGCCTTGTGTGTGAAGTGGTTACCACGATCAACATCGGGTAACCAGGGGCTGCGTCACCAGGAAGCGGCGGTGCTCATGCATCTCCGCTTCACTGAAAAAAGCTAAGTATTTAGTTGAGACCCGCTAAATACTAGCAGAGGAGATGTGTGAACATGGCCAGAGATGGCAGATCAGATGGAAGTGGACCAAGTGTTCCAAAAGTTTAGACATGAAGGGAAGGTTAGATACAGGTTGGTAGTTAGCAGCAGAGTTATGGTTGTCTGGTCGAGGCATGGTTTTTTACATACTGTGTGTAAGCTGGTGTGTTTGAAGGAGGAGGGGAAAACACCAGATGATAGGGAAAAATTAAATATTTTAGATAGGTAAAAGGTTACAGCTGACGAAAAGGATTGAAGGAGATTTGAGTGAATAGGGTTCCTGGTGCAGGTTTTCCTTTCTCTGAGGTGAGATGTTTTTGGTCTTGTAAAATAAAATATCCTAAAACCTTGACTCTAGTGCTAGCATCTAGGACTAAGCATCTTTTAGCCTGTTGTACACAGCAACAGGTCATCGATATACTGTAGAATCTGTGAATCTGATAGTGTGGTCTTGATCCTTTTAAAATCCTAGCCACTGCCTCTGTTAAAGATGAATGAGAGATTGGAAAGCTAGACTGCTTTTCCTGAAAGTATTGCAATTTAGCTTGTGGATACTGAGGCTTACTTCAACCCCGTAACAGTGACTGTCCCTCGTTACATTGTCCCCACAATTATTCCTGGTGTGTTCTCCCTGCCTTACACCAGAACATGACCCATAACATCACCAGGGCCCTGATTAATGCCAATACTCAGAAAGTCCATCTAATGAACGATATATGGACAAGTGATGGTGGCCATTAATGCTATATTTCCCTATTCGTATACTAGGTGAACCTTGTGGAGGTCAGTTTCGAGTCATACCGTGGGATGGCACACTTGCTACCAATGCTGAGGATTCTGGTCCCTAGATCCATCATGATTCCGTCCACCTTCTATATCATTTCATGAACCCTTTCTTCCTTCTTCCCTCTATCCATGAATTATCTTGGATCACATTGTCCATATCAGTCACAAAATGGAAGCACTGTAGAACTATCTTAATAAAGTGGCAACAGGCTCTGCTGAAACTAATTTGTTTAAATGACAAACAACATACAACTGCAGATTTTTTGAAAGCTTTAACATACCAAAGAGATATGTGGCTCTGGATGCTTAATATACAGCCTTGCATGATCATGTGTAAAAATGGATGCAACCTAGTGGATGCTCTAAAGCTTGCCAAATTTCCACACACATTGTGCCTGGCTCTCATGCTTACTTTAGTAATTCATTACTTTCTGAATACCTACCCAGATTTGCCTTAATTACTTATGAAGGACACAACTGTGAAGGGACACCACCTGGGTGCCCATTTCCTTAAGTCAGCAAAAGCAGCTACCAGTCTGGCAGTGCTTCCAGATGTGTGACTTGCCCATGAGCTTGAACTCATTGCAAATGTTGCTAAAGTAATCCCATGACCCCTTCCCTCCCTGAAAAGGGTATGGTTTCTTCTTTTTCTTGTCCTCCTCCTCAACCACTCTTTCTATAACATGCATGGATGTTTACCTACTGCACCCTGGGCTGCGTTTAGCATGGAGAGGTGTGACTAAATGCCCACCAGGTATTGACCAGAGCCTTGGATGGTGAGGTTGAACTTGGCTGCTACTAGACACCAGGCACCATTCACGGCTGGATTTCAGACTATAGCAAAGTAAAGCATATTAGAAGAGATGAGTGAACTTGAGCTGCAAAGTTTGGAGTTCGTACTAGACAGTTGATCGAAAAATCGAAAAAAAAAAGAGTTTTTCAAACTGTTATGCCAAAAAACTCAAGGAAAAAAAACCCATAAAATGAATAATTTATTGATATGCATTATAAAATAACTAATTTATTAATATACACCTAGTGTCCTTTTCTGAACAACAAACATGGACTTTCAATTCGGCATCCAAGTTAATGTTTGGGTTCGCCTGACGAATAAAGCATGTTGAAAGGCTACAGCACATACAATAAACAATCTTATAGGCCGTGGGCACTTCTGGAGCCATCATGGCAATCTCAAGTATATGCTTGGCTTTGATTTGCTGGCCTGACCTAGCCTGTATAAAAGAAAGATCATGGGTTGCACCATCAATTTGCGTTCTAATCCTAATGCACAGAAAAGTGCCGCAATGCCAGCTGGTTTAAACAACTCTAATTACACCTGATGCAAACCCCTTGGATACCCACTAGTGCAAACACTTCTAATACCGGATGGTTTAAATTGCTCTAATATTGCGTTATAAAACAGCTCGCATACCCCTTCGTGCTAACACCTTTAATGCCAGCTGGTTTCAACAGCTCTAACACCAGCTGGAATAAAAAGCTTCGATACCGCTTGGTGCATACACTTATAATGCCAGTTTTTTTGCACAGCTCTAGCACTTACTGGTGAAAACTCCTAAATTACCACCTGGTGGAAACAGTTTTTATATCCCTTGGTACAAACAGATCTAATAGCACATGGTGCAAACGGCTCAAATACCCCCCTATAATACCCGCTGCTTTAAACAACTCTATTGTTGCTTGGAGGAAGCAGCTCAGGTGCCCCCTGTTGCAAACAGCTCTAATAACAACTACTTTAAACTGCTCTAATACCACCTGGAGTAAACAGCTCAGATACCCCCTGGCACAAACATTTCTAATATTGGCCAGTTTAAACCGCTCTAATACTCACTTTTGAAAACAGCTTGGATATCCCAAGCAGCAGCAGGTGAGAGTGGAGTTTCAGGTGTAGCACACACGTGTGATCCATTCAGCAGAACGACACCACTTCATGTCCAATGAATGGGCCTCCATGAAGGACATATGTGCCATCTTGCACTGCTTATACTCCACAAACATAGCCAGCACTGATGACTCTATTGTTAGCATTACTATCCCCCTTATATGCCTTCTTGAAAGAAAAACTTCAGGTGAGAGTGGATGTGGTGGTGTCACAAGAGGAAAAGTAGGAAGAACAGGGACCATTCATATGATTACCAAGCCAGTAACTCACATGTAGCTCAGAGGGTGGGTTCCTGTTTTAACAGTAGCCTGGTACACAACTGTCCACTCAAAAGACAGTTTTGAAAGATGTGGAGGAGGATAAGGAAGAGGAGAAGGAACCATCTGTACACCAGGATGGTACAAAAAGAAGCTAATTCAGGCATTACTAAAGTGTGACTGCGGGATAAAGAGGACATAGATGATACACCGCCCACCGAGGACAGCTTGTCATTGCCTCTGGGCATCCTGACACATATTGGCGAATACATGCTGTAGTACCTGCAATTTTCCCAGATTGTTACTTTTGTTGATTACCAGTTGGCCATATATGAGATATTGATTTATATTTTGACCAAAATATGATAGCTCCCAAACCAATGTCCATGGTGATCTTGTTAATTAGAATTTTGCACCTGTGTTGCATTTGTTTCTATGATCTTGACTTATAAATAGCAAAAAAGCAATGTTATGTTTATATTTGAATTATTTTGTATTTTTTTATTTCATTGGCTATGAATTTTTTTTTTTTTACTGTAGTGCTGGGACTTGCAAGATATGGGGATTCTTGAGGTTGGGTTGAAAGTGTGCATATTTTGGCCAACAAAAAACAATACCTCATACTTCCATTTCAGCATTATTTGTACACTTTTAACATGTTCAACAAGGCCCATGAATGGTGACCTTGTAAACTAGGGGCCCATGCCTCTGTGGTGCACTGAGAGAGTGCCTGGCAGCATGCCAAATCAAATAATATGGGCATATGATAGGTTGTAGGCTAGGCATTGTGCTTCAAACGTGTGTGAAATCCACCTTGCTTCAAGCTTCAGCTGTGTGCAATTCTTATACTGGGTAATCACCCCTCCATGAACTGGTAACTTTCACATTACGATTTTGTGCATTCCGACGCTGTCCGATTTAAATCGGAGAGCATCGGATGCAATAAATCGGATGCCATCGGAAGCCATCGGTCCGATTTTTTATCGGATCCGAGCAGCATTGTCCGATAAAAAATTGGACCGATGGCATCCGATGGTATCCGATTTGTGCATCCGATCCGATTTTAAATCGGATCCGATTTTATGTTCACTCCTCCCACTGTGTCTATATATATCTCTATACAGTCTGTTCAACACTTTTTCTTGTGGAAATGGCAGCAGCACATGAGCAGTTTTGCAGGCACATGGATCTCGCTTTTGAAGCTGCACGTCGTTTAGTGGTAGCCTGGGATGCGGAACGTAGAAGACGACGCAATCGTCAACGCCGTCGATTATGGATGCACCCAATTAATTTTCACCGGCATACTCATGGAGTTTTTGCTGTCTTGTACCCAGAACTGCGTCAGGATCCACAAAAATTCCACAATTATATGCGGATGTCATCTCGTAGTTTCGACGAGTTTGTGGATGGAGTACGAGGCTACATCCGTCGACGGGACAGCACTTTCCGGCGTGCAATAACTACAGAACAGCGACTAATGTTAACCCTTAGGTATGTGTAATTTCATAATTTTCACTCTATTTTTTGACATTCATTAGCCTATGTTTTGGTGAGATGGCATTATCATTTACATTTCATAATTTTTTTTCAAACGTTTTATAGTATAACGCTCCTTTTGCATAACCAATTTCACATAGATCGTAGCAGATGCAATTTAAAAATGCATCTGCTGCATCACCTCACACCTGCAGTTCACTTGCGGCAAGCGTCATGCAATGTGTATAGAGCTTGCGGTATAAGTGTCCTACATGTGCAATAATTGCCTTGCCGCCCCTTGCGTCATTTGAGACCAATAAAGATATAATACAGAATTTTCTTTTTGGCCTTAAAAAGCTGGCGCAAGTGACGTTTCAGAAATTCCTGCACATGACGTACACTTCCTGCAAGCACCATACACATTGCTTGACGAAAATGACCAGCACATTGCCGTTAAAGCCTCTGACAATTGTATTAAAACGCATCAGCTGCGATCAGTGGGAAACGAGTGATGTGAACGGACCATAATCGTCATATTGTGCCCTGTGGGCATGTAAATTGTGTTAATGTGTTCTCCCACGTTTTGTAATAATGTATCACTACAGGCCATGCAGTCTTTGAGTCCTGAAGGTACATTATTTGTATTGGTAATCCATCTTCATGCCTACATGTACTCATGATATTGCCGTTAAGGTAGACCCGAGCTACATGTTATTAAATTTTTTCGATGTAATAATTTAAATTTATTTCAAACAGATTTCTAATACAACTAATAATAGCTTTTTTATTTTGTGCAGGTACCTGGCAACAGGTGAAAGCCTCACGTCCTTGCATTATCAATTCCGGATGGGAATTTCCACAATATCTGGAATCATTTCCGAAACCTGCCGGGCACTGTGGGAATTTTTACATGTTGAATTTATCCCGCATCCCACTACACAGCAATGGCTGCAAATATCAGCAAAATTCGAAGAGATTTGCCAATTTCCACATTGTATCGGTGCTGTTGATGGAAAACATGTTCGCATTATGAAGCCGGCTGGAACCGGCTCTGAATTTTTCAATTACAAAAAATATTTTTCGATCGTGTTGATGGCAATTGTAGATGCTGAATATAATTTTGTGGCTGTGGACATTGGTGCATTTGGACGGCGAAACGACTCTCAAATCTTGAAGCAGTCAAACATGGGTCGGCGTATTTACGAAAATGACTTTGACTTCCCCACACCAACACCGCTTCCTGGCACTACAGACCCTCCAATGCCCTACGTGATAGTCAGTGATGAGGCGTTCCAAATGTGCCCAAATCTAATAAAGCCATATATAAGCCGGGGTTTAACTCATACCAAAAGGATTTACAATTACCGACTGACGCGTGCAAGACGAATGGTGGAGTGCGCTTTCGGCCTCCTAACTGCAAAGTGGCGAGTCCTGGGTACAACGATAAATCTTAAGACTGAGACTATTGATGAGGTGGTGAAATCATGTGTGGTCCTTCATAACTTTATCTTGAAGCAAGAAAGACCAGTGTATGACCCCGAGGAGATCGTCTCAAGCCCTTTGGACAATGTTAGTCTTGCTCCTTTGCGTACAACTGTCGCTGTATCCGAAATGCGTGATCGCTTTGCAAATTATTTTGTTTCTGATGATGGACGAGTTCCTTGGCAAGATCAGATGATCTAACATTACAAAATTAATTGTAAGCACTGCTTTAGTTTAATACAGTTACCTGTATATACATTGTTTCTATATTCATTTAACTAACAATTAAGGTTTTTATGTTACAATTTTAAATAAACAAATTTGATGACAATATTTTTTTGGATTGTTATTTTATCTTATATGTATATAAATGTTGTATTAAATTTTTAATCATACTTTAACCGGCCTAGCGGTATTAACACTTCTAACTTGGGGTTAACTTTCACTGCCACAAGCGTTGACCACGAGTCACGCTCGTGTTGAACCGCTGCCAGTGCCGCAGATGAATCTGATTAGCTGGGGTGGGGGTTTGGGGTGCTAGCAGCAGTGCCATCTCCCCCGCTCATCCTCTCTGTTCCCCTTCAACTTACCCCCTTGAAGCTAATCCCCCTGTGTGCTCTGCCACTGACCAGCCTCCACCCGCCGCTTCCTCCAGCTCACCTGATCCAACTCCCGTCGCCGCTGCCTCCTTTTGTTCTCCGTTCACCGCCGCCGGTCTGCATCCTCCTGCTGTCCCGTCGTCAACGCCAACCTCTGGTGAGTGCTGCAGCTCATTGTGAGGAGTGGTGGAGGGGTGTTGTTTTCAGCCTGCGCTGCTTGCTTGCGCTGATGGTGGAATTTTGTCGCAAGAACCACTGCTGCGGCCGATGGATGAGGAGCCCCCCCTTCTCATCACCCGGGCTACCAACAGTGCTGCTGCCGGGAAGGGGGTGGGTGTGGGTCTTGAGCTGTGATCGTTCCTGTTGGCGGTGGGTGTGGCCGGGGGGGGGGGCTGACAGCTGACAGCACAGGTCCACCGACTGGAGCCTTAGATGAGGTGCAGGGGGGGTGGGTGTGTTGCAGAGAGTCTGCAGCTCCATAGTCTGTGATGGCCAGGAAGGATGCAGACACATGCGGCTGAACGCTGCTTTTTCAGAACTGCATGCTAGCTGTATTGAAAAATCAGCAGCTGCGGATGGAATTACAGACATCCGGATGCACACAGGACTGGAGGGCACACGTGGCCCTCCCGTTCTGTGTTCTGATCCGTTCCGATGCTGTCTGGGTCATCCCTGACAGCCCCGGATCGGATCACACCGGCGTGTGAAAGAAGCCTACATGTTCCTGGTGATCCAGAGATGTCCCCGCTTTGATCGGCGTTGTTAGCCCCTTGGGATGACTCCATACCACTTCCTCTTTACGTGTTTGTGAGCCACAGAGGCTGAGTATAGGCGTAACTGGTCATGAAATTAAAAAGTATAAATTTTCTGCACTTAATTTAAAAAGGTAACATTTACGGCCATATGTAAAAAATCTTACTTTTCTGCCCCTAAATAATTGATTGATCCAAAAAAATTGCACGGCTTTGACAAACATCATGACATACTCATAACGCCAGGGAGGTTAATATAGCAAAAGTGTTTTTTTTGCCTCTTATAAATCAGGAATGCAGATATCTAAGATCAACAAAACAGTGCATGGAGCTTAAACAATCTAGTCCTTCTGTAAAGTCTTCTTGCTTGTCCATGTCTCTGAGTGTGGTGGATTACATTCACTTGAACAATTTTTGTTGAGACACACTTGGGTGTTCATATTGTATGATCGTGGCTCTTCAGGTACAAGCATCTGTGACTTGATTGTCAGCTGAAATACTTTAAGCAATACAGCAGAAGAACTCCATTCTGTTCTGATCCTGAGTTGTCAGTACTGTTATGATCTGTGTCTTTCTTTTTTATCAGTTTTGGCTTTATGGCCAAAAGGCTTGCACCGTCCACAGTTTGTTATCGACAAAACGCCATTTTAACCCCAATTGTTGACTGTTTTGTTGTGAAAGTGTAGAATCTTTTCCAGTACACAAGTGAACCAATTCACTCTACATGTATTGTGTTGACTCTTGTACCAAAACATAAACATTTAAAATCCCTGTATATAGATGGTAATGTGCATATGTATGTACATGTGAACATGAATATGCATACATCGCCACATTACCATTACAATTGTGTTAATTTTACAGGACACTATACAAAATTATAAAAAAAAACACAGTTATCGGTTCAAAATAAATTTTATTAATAGCTTTAAACAAAGAAATTCCGGTGGGTGGGGGTTAAAGGCTACTATACGTCGTGTTTGGCGCTGAACAACTTGGAGGAGGGGGTGGGTCAGTGGAGGGTGGTTGAGTGGGGGAATCGAATGATGGAAATGAAAGATCAAGGTTAGCATTTGAGGTGGGAGTCGCAGGGTCCAGGAATGAAAGAGAAGGAGTGGAGGAGCGGGAGTACTGATTATGAACAGAGGAAGTGTGGGTAACAATTGGGGATTGTTGGGAGTAATGGTGTGTTTGGGAGGAAGGGAGAAGGCTTTGGGAGGACTGGTGGTGGACTTGGGAGGACTGTTGTGGTTGGGAGGACTGGTGGTGGACATGTGAGGACTGGTGGGGTAGGGAGAAATGGTGGGTGGTTATAGGCCAGGAAGTGGATGGGTTTGATTGTAAAGAAGAAGAAAAATGAGGATGGGTAAAGGAAACAGAAGATGGGTAGGAAGGGTGGCAAACTGTTGGGTGGTGTAACTCGGCATCAATGATACCCCTGGGGTACTCCTACGGGAGTCAGGTGCTGACTCAGCATGCCACTGTAAATGTCCGCGTGGTCTATCGACATGTTGTTGAAATGGAGCCGCAGTGTCCGGAGGATCATCAATTCGATGAGGTTGGGGGGCCAGAGGTGGAAGAGTTGTCCGTATGTTCGGGCCCATCTGCCTGGCCCGCTCCATCAGTTCCTGGCAGCCCCGTAATATATAGGACTGCTGATCAGAGGACATGTTTTCCATTTCCCTGACCACCGATCTAAAATAGAGTGTGGTATTATCTTGTAAATACCCCTTCACCTCCTGCAGGTCGATGTGGAGCCGCTCAAAAGCATTTGTCATGTTTTGAGACAATTCTCTCCACATCTCCTGCTGGAGCTGACAGAGGTTTAACAATTCAGGGGCAACGTTCCTATCTACCCCCCTCTGGCGCTGTCGTGCAGGGCGATTATCAGGTGTAATCGCATCAGCGTCAGAGGGCTGAGATAGGGGAAAACGTGTCACACTGTCTTCCGCAGTCTCTGGGGCCACCGAGGGAACGGATGAAGCAGAGTGTTCTGGCTCGGCAGATGGGCCAACGGACGCAGCCAAGATGTCACCGCTTGCAGATGGAGGGACAGCCCTAGGAGGCAGTTCAATTGGTCTTGCGGGCTCCAGTGTACTCCCGTGCGTTCTGTGAAAAAAAGAGAAAAAAAAGACATTAAGCTTTACGACAACACAGATGGAAACAAACTTGCCTCAAAGAACACGTGCTTGCCGTGATTACACATGTAAAAGCCAAGGTAATTGGGTGAATCACGATATGTTATTTAACTGAGGTCATTTGGTTTTGCATGGAGCATGGGTACGTTAGCTGCACGTGTGCAGGTTTTGTTAAAAGACGGCGATTTATGTCAATTTTTTAAAAACCATGGAACGAAGATATAATATGTTATTGTAAGAAAGAAGGATGACAGTGTGACATTTGTGTGGATGGACCACGTATCACCGCTTTTCAGAGAAAAATACAATTTTAAGTCTGAAATTGATCAAGCGATGTCAAATACTCTCCGTAGGGGCCCACTCATTAGGCTCATCAATATCGAAATAACATATAAAATTTGTGTCCCATAAGTTAGATTTTATATGTCGCAGAAGCAAGGTGACTAGTTAAAAAAAAAAAATGTCTGTGTGCTATCCGTGGTGACACGTAAAGCACACGTACAGCTACCATCGTCTGACAGCTCTGTTTATGAAAATGTTTTTAGGCTCACCCACCCAGACATCACTGTATTCACGCACGTTCTAAACTAAAACGTTTATAACCTGTAATAACATTTAAAAAATTAGAACAACAAAATGAAAACAATAAAATTAAAATATGATACTTACTCTCTAGCAATCATGCTGGGTCGCAGAAAATCTAACGCACGGGAGTACCGGTACCGGGACCTCTTTGAAGCTCCGGACCCGCTGCGAACCCGCAGGTCCTCATTAAACTGCCTCCTATAGGTGTCCCTCAAATTATTCCATCTGTTTTTCACTAGGCTACCTGCAAAATAAGAATAAAATGTAGACAACAAATGTTTAAAACATGAAACAGAAAATGTTGGACAACACATTACATTGTCGTAATATACTCCCTTTATCGAGTAAAAATATTTTTTTATTTTTTTTATTATGAAAAAAAAAAAGGTACAGTTCAACATCCATCCAGTGTATTACATTTTCTTTGTTTGATTCTTTAATCTTATAATAAAATATTTCATTTTAAAAATACTGACGATACATAGTCCTACAAAGTACACCTACGTTGAGGCTACTGCCTCTTTTTTTATATACGTTGTGCGTGTGGACCAGCCAATCTGTCACATAAGCAGATGTGACTGATAGTTTTAAAAAGTGTGCAGTGCACAACACACTTTATTGTACATGCTATCGGTGCTGTAGCGAGCTCGACTACTGGTTATCGGCAGTGAGCTTTTCTTGTTGGAAGCGGTGGGCCACTGGATGCCACGTAATGAAATTGACAAGAACTGATATGTACGGTGGGGGGGTTACAGTAAGAAGAGTGTAATAGAGGAGGCCTACATGGCGGATGAATAAAAAAAGCATATATATACAATAAAAACCTTTAAAAAAACATTGAAGAAAAATCAAATCTTACGGTGACGATCTTGGCCACGCTCGTTTAGAGTCTGCCAACCTCTGAGCACCCCCATGCAGACTTCGTCCCAGAGTCGTCTGGTGGTAGCGATGTTTGCGTGGTTAGGGTCCCGATGGTCCCAGAGGGCTGTCCTTGGCTCAACCAATTCGATCAGGAGTTCGGCTTGTATGTGGAATGGTCCCTCCTGAACCGTACCCCTCTGAGAACCCTGTAAGGTAAATATAGAATCATTAGTAAAACAATTTGAAAGAAAAAAAAAAATTTTGGGATATTACATTAATTAATCGATTAAAACGGGCCCTAGCACCAGCGCCTGTACCACGACGACTCTGGGAACCCTGCGTTTCTGATCCTCCTTCTACTGTTGGTGTCTGTGTAAAAGAAGGTTGTAATTATAATTCGATTAAGTAATAACAAACCAGCATAACATAATGATAACACATCTAATAGACAGCTTGTGAAATGGATCCTTACATGCTCCATTTCACCTGTCGCCATGTCGACAGTGGCCTGCTGGTCAGCACTTCCGTCTTGGCTGTCTTGTGACATTGTTCAATAGGTCAAAACCAAGATATCTCTTGATAAAAAATATGTAATCTGTCGAACAAAATAAACAATGGCTTTCTATCTATATACTTATGAATGTGTTTTAAAAAAAAAAAAAAAAAAAAAAAAAATATTATAACATGGAATTTTTTTTAAACCATCACACAGTTCAACTTTAGCACCACCAATGAAATCCATCATCTTTTCTCATTCACGCCTGCAAGCCACACACTAACACAAAAGGCACATACACATACATACATACATACAGACACAGACACACACATATATACAGACACACACACACAAACACTCAAACATACTCACACACACACCTATATACAGACACACACACACACACACACTGAAACAGAGACACAAACACACAAACATACAGACACACACACATACTTATACATCCAGACACAGTGCTAGTCAATAGCTTCTTTGGACCATAACAAATTTTGGGAGACACATACTGACCTCGGTAGATTGTCAGAATAAACGCCTACTTGGGAGTAGTGTAATTTCTCTGGAAGCTGTGAATGTTCGACAAGCAGTAATCTGTGAATAAGTAAAAAGTGAAAAACATCTGAATCAATAAACTTATTAATACGAGAAGAGAACACAATAAAGTTAACGACCTACTGTCATGCACGCCTGGAACCCACACACAAACACTAAAGGCCCACAAAGATAGACACACACACACAAACACACACTCAAACAGACACACACACACATACATACATACAGACACACTCACAGATATATATACAGACACACAAACACACACGCACTCAAACAGACACACACACATTTACACACACACACACATACATACACACATACTTATACAACCAGACACAGTGCTAGTCAATTGCTTCTTTGGACCCTAAATAATTTTGGGACACACAGACTGACCTCGCTAGATTGTCCGAATCAATGCCAACTTGGGACTAGTGTTATTGTTCGGGAAGCTGTGAATGGTCGACAAGCAGTAATCTGTGAAAAAGTAAAAAGAGAAAATCATCTGAATCAATAAACTTATTAATACGAGAAGAGAACACAATAAAGTTAACGACCTACTGTCATGCACGCCTGGAACCCACACACAAACATTAAAGGCCCACAAAGAGACACACACACACAAACACACACTCAAACAGACACACACACACATACATACATACATACATACAGACACACTCACAGATATATATACAGACACACAAACACACACGCACTCAAACAGACACACACACATTTACACACACACACACACACACACACACACACACACACACACACACATACATACACACATACTTATACAACCAGACACAGTGCTAGTCAATTGCTTCTTTGGACCCTAAAAAATTTTGGGACACACAGACTGACCTCGCTAGATTGTCCGAATCAATGCCAACTTGGGACTAGTGTTATTGTTCGGGAAGCTGTGAATGGTCGACAAGCAGTAATCTGTGAAAAAGTAAAAAGAGAAAAACATCTGAATCAATAAACTTATTAATACGAGAAGAGAACACAATAAAGTTAACGACCTACTGTCATGCACGCCTGGAACCCACACACAAACACTAAAGGCCCACAAAGAGACACACACACACAAACACACACTCAAACAGACACACACACACATACATACATACATACATACAGACACACTCACAGATATATATACAGACACACAAACACACACGCACTCAAACAGACACACACACATTTACACACACACACACACACACACACATACATACACACATACTTATACAACCAGACACAGTGCTAGTCAATTGCTTCTTTGGACCCTAAAAAATTTTGGGACACACAGACTGACCTCGCTAGATTGTCCGAATCAATGCCAACTTGGGACTAGTGTTATTGTTCGGGAAGCTGTGAATGGTCGACAAGCAGTAATCTGTGAAAAAGTAAAAAGAGAAAAACATCTGAATCAATAAACTTATTAATACGAGAAGAGAACACAATAAAGTTAACGACCTACTGTCATGCACGCCTGGAACCCACACACAAACACTAAAGGCCCACAAAGAGACACACACACACAAACACACACTCAAACAGACACACACACACATACATACATACATACATACATACATACAGACACACTCACACATAGATATACAGACACAGAAACACGCACTCAAACAGACACACACACATACATACATACAGACACACACACAGACACACTATTCGCACCCCTTTACCACGACAACACCCCTGCCTCCTATGGGGAACCCCTGCCTACTGGGTACACCCCAGTCTCCTGGACAGCAACCCCTGCAGCCTGGTGCACCCCTGTGTCCTGGGTGCACACCTGTGTCCTGGTGCACCCATGACTACGTGGTGCACCCCTGCAGCATGGTGCACCCCTGCCTCCCAGATGCACCCCTGCAGCCTGGTGCACCCCAGTCACCTTAGTGGACACAGTCTCCTGGGTGCAGCCCTGTTTCCTGGTGCACCCCAGTCTCCAGGGTGCACCCCTGTGTCCTGGGTGCACCCTGACTACGTGGTGCACCCCTGCAGCATGGGTGCACCCCTGCCTCCCAATGCACCCCTGCAGCCTGTGTGCACCCAGTCACCTTAGTGGACCCAGCTCTCTGGGTGCAGCCCTAGTTTCCTGGTGCACCCCAGTCTCCAGGGTGCACCACCTGTGTCCTGGTGCAACCCTGACTATCGTGGTGCACCCCTGACATGGGTGCAAGCATGTAATCTGAAAAAGTAAAAAAGAAAAACATCTGAATCAAAACTTATTAATACAGAGGACACCAATAACGTTCAAGCCCTGTTTCCTGGGAACCACCACAAACCAAAGCCCCAAGGACACACACACACTAGTCACACCCTCACGACACACCACACATACGTACCATATCAACCCGACGACATCACTAGACCACTCACAGACACACTAACACCACAGTCACCAACAGACACACACCTACTTTCACATCACACACTTAGGACCACACACAGCCCGTATTCCGGGTCACCCCATCTCCAGTGCACACCCGTCTGTGCACACCTACTACTGTGCCCCTGCAGCATGGTGCAACCTGCCTCCAGTGCACTAGCTTGTGGCACCCCATCACCTAGGGACACCAGCCTTGCAGCCTTTCGGTGCACCCCAGTTCGGGTGCACCTGTGTCCTGGGTGCACCTACTACTGTGACCCCTGCAATGGTGACCCTGCCATCCCAGATGCAACCTGCAGCCTGGTGCACCATCACTTAGTGACCAGTCTCTGGGTAGTGTTTCTGGGTGCACCCATCTCCAGGTGCACCCTGTGTCCTGGTGCACCCGATACGTGGTGCACCCTGCACAGGTGCCCTGCCTCCCAGATGCAACCCCTGCAGCCTGGGTAGCATAACCCCTGTCACCTTTACGGGGAACCCATAAGTCACCCTGTGCACCCTGCTACGTTCCTTGGTGACACCCCCCCAATCACCCCTCAGGGTGCAACGCCCACTGTGATGTCTGGGCACCCAGTCACACCCATGAACTACGTGGTCACCCTCAGCATGGGTGCACCCCTGCCTCCCAGATGCACCACCTGCAGCCTGGTCACCCCAGTACCTTAGTGGACCCAGTCTCTGGGTGCAGCCCTGTTTCCTGGTGCACCCCAGTCTCCAGGTGCACCCTGTGTCCTGGGTGCAACCCTGACTACGTGTGCACCCCTGCAGCATGGGTGCACCCCTGCCTCCCAGATGCACCCCTGCAGCCTGGGTGCAACCCAGTCACCTTAGTGGACCCCAGTCTCCTGGTGCAGCCCTGTT
This sequence comes from Allobates femoralis, assembly GCA_033576535.1. Taxonomy (NCBI): domain Eukaryota; kingdom Metazoa; phylum Chordata; class Amphibia; order Anura; family Aromobatidae; genus Allobates; species Allobates femoralis. Next base: position 573,596,332 of record JARQOC010000002.1, read on the forward strand.
TCCTGGGTGCACCCCAGTCTCCAGGGTGCACCCCGTGTCCTGGGTGCAACCCTGACTACGTGGTGCACCCTCAGCATGGTGCACCCTGCCTCCCAGATGCACCCCTGCAGCCTGTGCACCCCAGTCACCATTAGTGACCCCAGTCTCCTGGGTGCAAGCCCTGTTTCCTGGGTGCACCCAGTTCCAGGTGCACCCTGTGTCCTGGTGCACCCTGACTACGTGGTGCACCCCTGCAGCATGGGTGCACCCCTGCCTCCCAGATGCACCCCTGCAACCTGGTGCACCCATCCACTTAGTGACCCCAGTCTCCTGGGTGCAGCCCTGTTTCCTGGGTGCACCCCAGTCCCAGGTGCACCCCTGTGTCCTGGGTGCAACCCTGACTACGTGTGCACCCCTGCAGCATGGGTGCACCCTGCTCCCAGATGCACCCCTGCAGCCTGGGTGCACCCCAGTCACCTTAGTGGACCCCAGTCTCCTGGGTGCAGCCCTGTTCCTGGGTGCACCCCAGTCCAGGGTGCACCCCTGTGTCCTGGGTGCAACCCTGACTACGTGGTGCACCCCTGCAGCATGGGTGCACCCCTGCCTCCCAGATGCACCCCTGCAGCCTGGGTGCACCCCAGTCACCTTAGTGGACCAGTCTCCTGGGTGCAGCCCTGTTTCCTGGGTGCACCCCAGTCTCCAGGTGCACCCCTGTGTCCTGGTGCACCCCTGACTACGTGGTGCACCCCTGCAGCATGGGTGCACCCCTGCCTCCCAGATGCACCCCTGCAGCCTGTGTGCACCCCAGTCACCTTAGTGGACCCCAGTCTCCTGGGTGCAGCCCTGTTTCCTGGGTGCACCCCAGTCTCCAGGGTGCACCCCTGTGTCCTGGGTGCAACCCTGACTACGTGGTGCACCCCTGCAGCATGGGTGCACCCCTGCCTCCCAGATGCACCCCTGCAGCCTGGGTGCACCCCAGTCACCTTAGTGGACCCCAGTCTCCTGGGTGCAGCCCTGTTTCCTGGTGCACCCCAGTCTCCAGGGTGCACCCCTGTGTCCCTGGGTGCACCCCTGACTACGTGGTGCACCCCTGCAGCATGGGTGCACCCCTGCCTCCCAGATGCACCCCTGCAGCCTGGGTGCACCCCAGTCACCTTAGTGGACCCCAGTCTCCTGGGTGCAGCCCTGTTTCCTGGGTGCACCCCAGTCTCAGGGTGCACCCCTGTGTCCTGGGTGCACCCCTGACTACGTGGTGCACCCCTGCAGCATGGGTGCACCCCTGCCTCCCAGATGCACCCCTGCAGCCTGTGTGCACCCCAGTCACCTTAGTGGACCCCAGTCTCCTGGTGCAGCCCTGTTTCCTGGGTGCACCCCAGTCTCCAGGGTGCACCCCTGTGTCCTGGGTGCAACCCTGACTACGTGGTGCACCCCTGCAGCATGGGTGCACCCCTGCCTCCCAGATGCACCCCTGCAGCCTGGGTGCACCCCAGTCACCTTAGTGGACCCCAGTCTCCTGGGTGCAGCCCTGTTTCCTGGGTGCACCCCAGTCTCCAGGGTGCACCCCTGTGTCCTGGGTGCAACCCTGACTACGTGGTGCACCCCTGCAGCATGGGTGCACCCCTGCCTCCCAGATGCACCCCTGCAGCCTGGGTGCACCCCAGTCACCTTAGTGGACCCCAGTCTCCTGGGTGCAGCCCTGTTTCCTGGGTGCACCCCAGTCTCCAGGGTGCACCCCTGTGTCCTGGGTGCAACCCTGACTACGTGGTGCACCCCTGCAGCATGGGTGCACCCCTGCCTCCCAGATGCACCCCTGCAGCCTGGGTGCACCCCAGTCACCTTAGTGGACCCCAGTCTCCTGGGTGCAGCCCTGTTTCCTGGGTGCACCCCAGTCTCCAGGGTGCACCCCTGTGTCCTGGGTGCAACCCTGACTACGTGGTGCACCCCTGCAGCATGGGTGCAACCCTGCCTCCCAGATGCACCCCTGCAGCCTGGGTGCACCCCAGTCACCTTAGTGGACCCCAGTCTCCTGGGTGCAGCCCTGTTTCCTGGGTGCACCCCAGTCTACAGGGTGCACCCCTGTGTCCTGGGTGCACCCCTGACTACGTGGTGCACCCCTGCAGCATGGGTGCACCCCTGCCTCCAAGATGCACCCCTGCAGCCTGGGTGCACCCCTGTGTCCTGGGTGCACCCCTGTGTCCTGGGTGCACCACGGTCTACTTGCTGTACCCCTGCCTCCCGGATGCACCCATGCAGCCTGGGTGCACCCCTGTGTCCTGGGTGCACCCCTGTGTCCTGGGTGCACCACGGTCTCCTTGCTGTACCCCTGCCTCCCGGATGCACCCCTGCAGCCTGGGTGCACCCCGGTGTCCTGGGTGCACCCCTGTGTCCTGGGTGCACCCCTGAATACGTGGTGCACCCCTGCTGACTGGGTGCAGCCCAGTCTCCAGAGTAGACCCCAGTCTGTTGGGTGCACCCCTGTGTCCTGGGTGCACAGCCATGTCTCCTGGGAGCACCCCTGCACCCAGTTTTTACAGCCCACTCACCTCACCCACGCTGCTCATAAAAAAAATGGCGCCTGTACAGAGCTGTGGGAGGTCAGGGGGAGGGCTATGGAGTCAGAGAGGCTTTGTGAGCATGCTCTGTGCAGACATTCGTTTCCGAGATCGGTGCCGAATTTCGGTCCGAGCAGACCTCCATTGGGGACCATTATAATACATTCGGACCGATATCGGTCCGAATGTAGCCGATTATTGACTCGGAAGCTAAAATCGGAGCAAGCTCTGATTTTGGCTACGGAAAAAAATCGGAGATAATCGGATCGGACGCAATTCGGATGGCAATTAGTGCACATCCGAATTGGTCCGATACCCATAGGAAGTAATAGTGCAAAAATCGGCTCCGATAATGTCCGATTTTTATCGGACAGCGTCGGATTTGCCGAAATCGTAATGTGAAACCAGTAAGTTGGAAGCGAATGTTTTGTCAGTATTTTGCACCTGTGTTACCACTTTACTAATTGCTGCATCCTGTCTGCATTTATTTTCATCATCTGGGTAATACCAATGTCTGTTAAAGCATGTATTACTTTTTAACTATTTTTAACAGTACCACATGAGCAGTTCATATTAAATTGAAATTCAGGAGAAAATAAGATTGTGGATCCCATCTGTGAGAACAACTGTTTGTTGTATTAGTTAACGCTTTCAGCCTCTGATTTATCTCTCACAAGAATTAATAGGGTATTTGTGATTTCTGCAATATAACCAGAAAAATATGTGTCATTTATCAGTGCATTAATAATGTCGGCAAGGTAATGGACTGCATCCTAATTTGAATCTCAGTCTTGTCTAACAATGTAATTAAAAGGCAATAATTCATTTAATGAAGAATTTCATTCTTTCATTATTGATCTTTCCAGGGTGAATTAAATGATATCTATCCAATGATAATCCATCATTCTTAAAGAACTTGGACAATAAATCTTGCCTATCTTAGAGACACACACAAGGAAAAGGGATTAGAGCATCATTATATAAAAGTGACCTTGTTAAATCCTTTGGCTCCTGTGTATATTTCATGCTGCTAAAATTAAAAATGTAAAAATGAAATATAAGCCATGTGCATATTAGGATAAGTTAAGGAAAGGTGAGTAACATTTGTGAAAAGTGGTATTGTTCCCTGTCTGGGATAATCATTTTGGCAGACATATACAGATATGTTTTACAACCATACGGTTTCAACATTCAATTTGCAGTAAGAGGAAGGCTTTCTGGCATAACTCTTTAGGACGTACAGTATATATACCCTGTTCCCTCTAAAATAATATGACGGAGGGGATATTGCATGGGAATATTGCGGGCTGCAAGGGGTTCAGAAAAGCCTGATCTATTAAAATGTAAAATCAACCAATCAGATCTGTTTAACTGCATAACAGAAAAAAGGTCCAAATGCCAAGTTTATGCTTTTTTAGTTTCCACAGCATTGCAATACATTGCAACAACAGGCGATAAAAACATCACATCTACCCATAAATTATATCATTACAAACATCAGCTCAAGCCCAAAAATTGACATTACACAGCCCCAGATCCCCAAAGATGAGAATGCTACAGATCACTGAAAATGGCACAAAAGTGCAATTCTTTTCCTTTAAAAATGTCAGAATTATTTTTCATCCACAATGGTCACAGAAATAATTAGAATCTGACAAAAGTAATAATAAATAAAAAATCTATGAAAATGAACAAATGAAAGACAGACATTGCTTTACAACCCTGCTTGCACAGATTTAAAAAAATAAAAATAAACTCATGAAATAGTCCTGGACAGAAATGATGGTCCCTTAACTTAATATTTTCTTGCACAACCCATTGAGGCAATCATTACAATCAAACAATTCCTGTAACTGTCACCTGCACCTCTCGACAGGTATTTTGGCCCACTCCTCAAGAGCAAACCGCTCCAGTTGTTTCGTGTTTGAAGGTTGCCTTTTCCAGACGGCATGTTTCAGCTCTTTCCAAAGGTGCTTAATAGGATTTAGGTCATGACTCATAGAAGGCCATTTCTGAATAGTCAACTATTTTCCTCTTAGTAATTCTTGGGTGTTATTAGCTGTTTCGAGTCATTATCCTGTTGCAAGACCTATGATCTACGACTGATACCAAGCTTTCTGACACTGGGCAGCACATTTCTCTTTAGAATCCCTTGATAGTCTTGAGATTCAAGACACCCTGTGCCAGATGTAGAAAAGCAGCCCCAGAACATAACAGAGCCTCCTCCATGCTTCACAGTAGGGGCAGTGTTCTTTTCTTGATATGCTTCATTATACCATCTGTGAGCATATTCCTGATGTGCCTTGCCAAAAAGTAACATTTTTGTCTCAATTGTACAATGGACATTCTCCCAGAGGCTTTGTGACTTGTCAACATGTAGTTTGGCAAATATCAGTCTGGCATTTTTATGATTTTTTGTCAACAATGGTGTCCTCCTTGGTCATTTTCCATGTAGTGCACTTTGGCTCAAAGAATGACAGATGGTGTGATCTGACACTGATGTTCCTTAAGCTTGATGGTCACCTTTAATCTCTTTAACAGTTTTTCTGGGCACTTTTGCTACCATTTGTATTATCCATCTATTTGATTTGTCATCAATTTTTGTCCTGTAGCCATGTCCAGGGAGGTTGGCTACAGTCCCATTGATCTTAAATTTCTTAATAATATGTGCAACTGTAGTCACACAGACATCAAGCTGCTTGGTGATCGTCTTATAACCTTTACTATTAACATGCTTGTCTATAATTTTCTTTCTAATCTCCTGACACAACTCTTTACTTTGCTTCCTGTGGTCCATTTTGAGTGTTGACTCACCAAACAGCACAGTGAGTATATGTAGCTCTATATACAGGCCCACTGACTGTTTACAAGATTGTAGACACCTGTGATGCTAATTGGTAAACACACCTTGATTTAATATGTCCTTTTTGTCACATTATTTTCAGGGGTACCATCATTTCTGTCCAGGTGTATTTCATGAGTTTTATTTTATTTTTTTTTAAATCTGTGGAAGCAGGGTTATAAAGCAATGTCTGACTTTCATTTGTTAATTTTCATAGAATTTTTATTTATTATTACTTTAGTCAGATTCATGTTATTTCTGTGACCATTGTGAGTTTTACTTTCATTAAATGAGGTGTACCAACATTTTTTACCACTTGTGTATACTTGTTTTTAAAAATCCTCTCTATTGTCAAGAAAAGGTGAACTTTTAACTTTACAGTTTGCTGTTTTTTGCCAATTTTACACTATCCATTAGTAGTTTCTCATCTCCAAGCAATGTGCTTAAAGGGACTCTACTAGGTAATTTTTCAGTATGATACTAATAGTACACTTGAATAATGCTTGGGCAGACCTTTAAAGATATGTCAAAATTTTTACTGTACCCTTTGTAGTTCTCTTGGTATAAGCATCTTGATACCCAGCAGGCAGCTAGCGTCCAGCTCATTATTTTTACTGCTGAATAGCCTGTAATATGTAAATTTTCATTTATTAGTCACTCCTTCCCAGGCAACTATTTCCTTCCGCCCCCTGTGCTCTGTCTCTCACTTTTATCTTAATTTTCCTAGAATGCCTCTGAGGAGGAGAAGGAGGGAGATACTGCAGGCACATGCCTAGCCTAGCTGTCAGGTATCAGATAAAGCAATCGCCACAATTTGATGCTTTCAGCAGAAGTTGTGCTGTCTGTGAGAGATTCTATATGCTTATTTGAACACTTGTTTTCTTGCATACAAGGAGACAACAGAAGGATACAGACCCCCCATGTGAGTGGTTTCTACTGAACTTTCATTGTGTGCAGTGATGTCACTACATGAATATCCATTACTTGGGGAGTGTGCAGCACAGAACTAATTGATCCCTTACTGTGATTGACAGATAGAATGTCTATATTTGCAGTTTACAGAGGTAGGGGGAGTATAAATAAAAGAAACACAAGAATAGAAAGAGCTTCACCAGAGGAATTAGAAAATTATATCAATTACATAAGGATTTTTAACCTGACAGATTCCCTTTAAAAAATCTGAGTTTTAGAGCTTGCAAGCACTACCTTGAATCAAGCCAGTTGACTCAGTTCATCTTCATCTGTTCCTGCTTTTTTTATTGCTGCAGAAGCAAAGTGGCCTCTGTTTGTCACAAGCAAGTGTAAACAATCTTGGCCAGCTATGAATGACTCTTTAATACATGGGTGGGGAACTTCAGGCATCGAGGCCACTGACGGTGCAGGTTTTCATGATTTCCTTAGTATTGCACAGGGTATAATTGAATCCACTGTACGGGGATGATTCCGACCCCTGTGCAATACTAAGGTAATCCTGAAAACCTGCACTGTTGATGGCTCTCAATGTCTAGAGTTCCCCACCCCTGTTTTAATAGATAACATTCGATTAAGTACAAGGGGTTAACAGTCATTTTATACTTTTGTACTTTTTTTAATTTGGGTTCCTTATTTTGCATTGATTCATATAATAATAGATTTGTATTTGAAGATATTTTGTTTCTCCGATATCAAATCTTAATTTAATTTTATTTAACTTGTATGGATATGTTTTAATACTCAAAAAAAAAATCTTATATATTTTTTCAGTGTCATAGGCATTGTTCCTGCTTTGTAAAATATAATTGCTTGTTCAAAGCAAATTTCTATTTATATACGAGTAAAACAGTATACAAATTTTATTTCACGTTTTTTTTCATAAATGAGCTCATTATGTTTTACTGAAATCTGACATTAAGGTTAAATATATCTAGGTATTATTTTAAGAATCAAACCATTAAATCATTGACAGCAAAAGAATTCTGACCAATTATCCTCCTAGTCCCTTAACAGCTGATAATCATATTCTTCAAAAATGCTACTTTTTACAGGTAGAAACACTGAATTGAGGTACTCATGAGAATTATATTGGCACAAAGCAGTATAATTCCTTTTATTAAAAAATAAAACAGCATGTTAAATGGCAGTCTAAAATAGGAAGTCATGACCGCTGGCAGCACGCTGTCAGTCACCTTCCTCTGGTGAATACATTTGCCATAAACATTAGAAAAATCATTCTTCTTGTCAGAGGCAAAACCATTAGGTTTCTATCCAGAGGACGAAAGGGAACTACATAAGCAACGAGGAACTCTCACACTAATTATTTTCTTCCAAAAGTGAGTGGATTGAAATTCTAACTCATCTGTTGTCTGACTTGACAGACATCTGCCTCTTACATCTTTATTCCCTAAGTACATTTTTAAAATGCCAACAGATGCAAAGGAAACAAAATGGGAAAACATGCTAGTAATGCAAAAAGTATGATGGAAATAGATGAACGGGGAGAGATAGATAGATTAATAGATAGACAGAAAGGCAGATAGATAAATAGACAGACAGACAGATAGATAGATAGATAGATAGATAGATAGATATGTAAAAACAAATGGAGCAGCACTGCCCAGTGGGTGCTAATCAGCTCAGCTGTCTTCCTAGCACATGTATATACTTGAAAAAATGCTGCAGCACTCCGTCATGAGATGTATCTTTATGCCTTTATTTCTGCCACAGGTACCATTGGGCAACGTATCGGCACATGCGCCCTTCATCCAGATAGATAGATAGATAGATAGATAGATAGATAGATAGATAGATAACTAGAAAAAAATTCTCTGCAGCACTCAGCTACCACCAATGATGTACACATGCTAACAAGCAGTATATATAGGAGAAAAAACTTTAAAAACTTACGTTTTTTTCAAAAAACTCAAAATTCTTATTTTTTTTATTTCTGAAGTTCTTAGTACACACATTGGCCAATGTCTGTTTGCTCATCAACTGCGACAAAGTGACTTCAGGTCTGATGAGTCCTACCGCTGACATCCCTGCCTTCCTTGTTCTCCCTACCCCACTACTAAGTGGGCAGATACCATCTCGACCCTAGCTCACCTGTAGGCGATGAGGGTGCAAATTGCAGAAATGGAGCCAGCAACTCCATACGATACAATAGAGAAAAAATACTGCACAGCACTCACAGACAAATGTGAACTGGTGCCAGCAGGGACGCTGGTTCAAACAACTAGAAAAAAATTCTCTGCAGCACTCAGCTACCACCAATGATTTACACATGCTAACAAGCTGTATATCTATGAGAAAAAAGTTTTAAAACTTACGTTTTTTTCAAAAAACTCAAAATTCTTATTTTTTTATTTCTGAAGTTCTTAGTACATACATTGGCTAATGTCTGCTTGCTCATCAACTGCGACAAAGTGACTTCAGGTCTGATGAGTCCTACCGCTGACATCCCTGCCTTCCCTGTCCTCCCTACCCCACTACTAAGTGGGCAGACACCATTTCGACCCTAGATCACCTGTAGGCGATGAGGGTGCAAATTGCAGAAATGGAACCAGCTACTCCATACGATACAATAGAGAAAAAAAACAAACTGCACAGCACTCACAGACAAATGTGAACTGGATAGATAGATATATAGAGAGATAGATAGATAGATAGATAGATAGATAGATAGAGTTGTGCTCAAACGTTTACATACCCCAGAAGATGTTTTTTCAGAGAATATGAATGATAACATGAAAAACTTTTTTTCCACTCATAGTTAATGGTGGCCAAAGTCATTTATTGTCAAAATAATGTGTTTTCTCTTTTTAAATCATATTGACAACCAAAAACATCCAAATGACCCTGATTAAAAAAAGTTCACATACCCCAGTGCTAAATACCATGTATTGCCCCCTGTAACATCAATGACAGCTTGATGTCTTTTGTGGTAGTTGTGGATGAGGCTCTTTATTTTCTCAGATGGTAAAGCTGCCAATTCTTCTTGGCAAAAAGTCTCCAGTTCCTGTAAATTCCTGGGCTTTCTTGCATAAATTGTGCATCTGAGTTCTCCCCAGAGTGATTCAATGATATTGAGGTCAGGAAACTGAGATTGCCACTCCAGACCTTTCACTTTGTTCTGCTGTAGCCAATGACAGGTCGATTAGGCCTCGTGTTTTGGATCAATGGTATGTTGGAATGTCCAAGTATGTCCCATGCACAGTTTCTGGGCTGATGAGAGTAAATTTGCATTCAACTTTCCTTTAAATTTGACAAAATTTCCTGTTCCTTTGCAGAACTCACATCCCCACATCATCATCAATCCATCTCAGTGCTTTACAGTAGGTATGATGTTCCCTTCAGCATAGGCCTTTTTGACACTTCTCCTAATGTAATGTTTATGGTTGTGGCCAAAAAGTTTTATTTTGGTCTCGTGACTCCAAATTACCTTATTCCAGAAGTTTGAAGGCTTGTCTCTGTGCTGTATGACATATTGTAGGCAAAATACTTAGTGACATTTGAGCAGTAATGGCTTCCTTCTGGGGACTCGACGATGCAGCCTATATTTCTTCAAGGGCCTCCTTATTGTGCATCTTGAAAGAGCCACACCACTAGTTTTTAGTGAGTCTTGTACTTCAGCTGATGTTATTTGCGGGTTATTCTTTGCATCCCAAACAATTTTCCTGGTGGCAATTGTGACTGATTTTTTTGTTGGCCTACATGTTCATGGTTTGTTTTTACAGAGCCCCTGATTTTGTTAATCATCGTTTGGACACTGCTGACTGGCATCATCAATTCCTTGGATATCCTTTTAGTATCCCTTTCCTGTTTTACACAGTTCAACTGTATTTCCCGTAGATCCGTTGACAATTATTTTGCTTTCCCAATGACTCACATTCCAGAATCATCAGTGGCTGGATGAAAGATTCAAGAGTCTGCCTGGATCCCAGAAACTCACTCAGCTTTTATGTACACACACTGCTTACAAGCAAACAGGTCTCAGGTAAGAATGTTACCTATATTAGCCATTAAAACCCATCTGTGTCAATTTCTGTGAATGTTATCAGATCAAAATAACCAGGGTATGTTAACTTTTGATAAGGGTCATTTGGCTGGTTTTGGTTGTCATAATGATTTAAAAATAGAAAACACAGTAATTTGACAATAAATGGTTTCAACCACTAATCATGAGTGGAAAAAAGGTTGTGTTATCGTCCATATTCTCTGAAAAATGGCCATAAAAGCAAAAAATCTGATGGGATATGTAAACTTTTGAGCACAGCTGTAGATAGATAGATAGATAGATAGATAGATAGATAGATAGATAGATAGATAGATAGATAGATAGATAATTTGAAAAAAATTCTTGCAGCACACAGCTACTACCAATGATGTACAAATGCTATAAGCTATATGTATTTGAGGAAAAAGTTTAAAAACTTGCGTTTTTTTCGAAAAACTCAAAAATTCTAATTTTTTATTTCTGAAGTTCTTGGTACACACATTGGCCAATGTCTGTTTGCTCATCGACTGCGACAAAGTGACTTCAGGTCTGATGAGTCCTATCGCTGACATCCCTGTCTTCCTTGTCCACCCCCGCCACTTTCCAGTGGGCAGACACCATCTAGACCTTCGATCACTTGTAGGTAATGAGGGTGCAAATTGCAGCATGGAGCCTGCAACTCCATAAAATAAATAACTAGAAAAAAACTGCACAGCACTAACAGACTAATGTGAACTGGTGCTAGCAAGGACGTTTCTTGTTAGATAGATAGATACATAGATCGATAGATAGATAGAAGCAAGAAAGTTAACAGCAGTACTTATTTACTGCCAAAATGCGTGCATATGCATATAGAGATAGATAGATGTAAAAACACCTATGTATTTGAGAGAAAATATAAAATCAAATGTTTTTTAACAGAACTCAAACTGTGGATTTTTGTTATTATATATACTTATCTTAGTAAAGTAAGGTTCTCAGTATACATATTGTCTAATATGTGTTTGCCCATCAACTGTGGCAAGGTGACTTTAGATGTGATGGGTCGCTAGCCTACCATGCCACTCTGTCTTTGGACTTATCTAAGGCCCCTTTCACATAGGTGTTTTTGAGAAAATGCGGCAGATTTACAGCATCTGCCGCATTGTTTGCCGAACGGCCGCACTTGCGGCGAGCCCCATGCCTTGTCTATGGGGCTTGTGGTCAGATGCGGCAAGTGCAGTTTTGCTGGTTGCAGCAGATGCAGCACTTGCGGCCACGAAAAAAAATGCGGTCAGCAGCATTTTTTTTCGTGGCCGCAACTGCCGCATCTGCCAGAACTGCACTTGCAGCATCTGCCACAAGCCCCATAAACAATGCATGGGGTTTCCCGCAAGTGTGACGCAAGTGCGGCCATTACGTGGCAAATGCTGCAGATGCAGTCAATCTGCTGGATCTGCTGCATTTTTTCAAAAACACCTATGTGAAAGCAGCCTAAGCCTCCATTTTCAAAATTTTGGGGGGAAATGAGAGGGCTCACTTAAATCCAAGACCACCTGGGGTCAATGGGGTGCAGAGTAAAGCTGTGGAGCCAGTAACTCCAGCAATTATTTACAAACCAAAAAGATAAACAGCACCTGTCACAAGATTTAGTCTGAACTGGTGCAAGCTGCAGTACTGAACAGTATACGGTATACAAAAAAATTCACAGGAGCACTCAGTCACTGCCACAATGTGTGCATATGTATATAGAGATGGAAGTAAAAACACCTACAGTCATATGAAAAAGTTTGGGCACCCCTTTTAATCTTACTCTTTTTTTTGTTTGTTTAAAATTGTTTTTTTGCAACAGCTGTTTCAGTGTGATATATGTAATAAGTGATGGACACAGTAATATTTCAGGATTGAAATGAGGTTTATTGTACTAACCGAAAATGTGAAATATGCATTATTTCAAAAATTGACAGGTGCAAAAGTATGGGCACCTCAACAGAAAAGTGACATTAATATGTAGTAGATCCATCTTTTGCAAAAATAACAGCCTCTAGTCGCTTCCTGTAACAGTTAATGAGTTCCTGGATCCTGGATGAAGGTATTTTTGACCATTCCTCTTTACAAAACAATTCCAGTTCAGTTAAGTTTGATGGTCGCTGAGCATGGACAGCCTGCATCAAAACATCCAACAGATGTTCAATGATATTCAGGTCTGGGGACTGGGATGGCCATTCCAGAACATTGTAATTGTTCCTCTGCATGAATGCCTGAGTAGATTTGGAGCGGTGTTTTGGATCATTGTCTTGCTGAAAGATCCATCCCCGGAGTAACTTCAACTTTGACACTGATTCTTGAACATTATTCTCAAGAATCTGCTGATACTGTGTGGAATCCATGCGACCCTCAACTTTAACAAGATTCCCGGTGCCGTCATTGGCCACACAGCCCCAAAGCATGATGGACCCTCCCCCAAATTTGACAGTGGGTAGCAAGTGTTTTTCTTGGAATGCTGTGTTATTGTGGCGCCATGCATAACGCCTTGTTGTGTGACCAAACATCTCAATCTTTGTTTCATCAGTCCACAGGACCTTCTTCCAAAATGAAACAGGCTTGTCCAAATGTGCTTTTGCATACCTCAGGTGACTCTGTTTGTGGCGTGCATGCAGAAATGGCTTCTTTCGCATCACTCTCCCATACAGCTTCTCCTTGTGCAGTGTGCGCTGTACTGTTGACCGATGCACAGTGACACCATCTGCAGCAAGATGATGCTGCAGGTCTTTGGAGGTGGTCTGTGGATTGTTCTTGACTGTTCTCACCATTCTTCTTCTCTGCCTTTCTGATATTTTTGTTGGCCTGCCACTTCTGGCCTTTACAAGAACTGTCCCTGTGGTCTTCCATTTCCTTACTACGTTCCTCACAGTGGAAACTGACAGGTTAAATCTCTGAGACAACTTTTTGTATCCTTCCCCTGAACAACTATGTTGAACAATCTTTTTTTTCAGATCATTTGAGAGCTGTTTTGAGGAGCCCATGATGCCACTTCTCAGAGAAGATGCAACTAGGAGAACAACTTGCAAGTGGACACCTGAAATAGCTTTTCTCATGATTGGATACACCGGGCTATGAAGTACAAAGCTCAATGAGGTTACCAAACCAATTTAGTGCTTCAGTAAGTCAGTAAAAGGTAGTTATGAGTATTCAAATCATGAAAATCAGAAGGGTGCCCATACTTTTGCACCTGTCAAATTTTGAAATAATGCATATTTCACATTTTTAGTTAGTACAATAAACCTCATTTCAATCCTGAAATATTACTGTGTCCATCATTTATTATATATATCACACTGAAATAGCTGTTGCAAAACAACTATTTTAAACAAAAAAAAAAGAGTAAGATTAAGAGGGGTGCCCAAACTTTTTCATATGACTGTATGTTTTGAGAAAAAATGTAAAAACAAATAGTTTTCCAAAAAACTCAAGCTGTGGATTTTTTTTAATATATATATTATTATCTTAGTAAAGTAAGGTTCTGGTTTTTATATTTCTACTCAATTACATAGCTGTTTTTACTTCTTTGTATCTCTATATAGATATGCACACATTTTGGCAGTGACAGAGTGCTGCTGTGAACTTTTTTGTATATATTGTTCAGTAGTGCAGCTTGCACCAGTTCAGACTAGACCTTGTGACAGTTGCTGTTTAACTTTTATGGTTTTTAGATAGATACCGTATATACTCGTGTATAAGCCGACCCGTGTATAAGCCGACCCCCCTACTTTTGCCCCAAAAATCTGGAAAAACCTATTGACTCGTGTATAAGCCGAGGGTGGACCCCAGCACAGGTATACAGCCCCCAGCAGTGTGGTATACAGGCCTCCCCAGTGGTAGTATACAGCAGCCCCAGTGGTAGTATACAGATTCCCCAGCAGCCCCAGTGGTAGTATACAGATTCCCCAGCAGCCCCAGTGGTAGTATACAGATTCCCCAGCAGCCCCAGTGGTAGTATACAGGAGCCCCAGCAGCCCCAGTGGTAGTATACAGGAGCCCCAGCAGCCCCAGTGGTAGTATACAGGAGCCCCAGCAGCCCCAGTGGTAGTATACAGGAGCCCCAGCAGCCCCAGTGGTAGTATACAGGAGCCCCAGCAGCCCCAGTGGTAGTATACAGGAGCCCCAGCAGCCCCAGTGGTAGTATACAGGAGCCCCAGCAGCCCCAGTGGTAGTATACAGGAGCCCCAGCAGCCCAAGTGGTAGTATACAGGAGCCCCAGCAGCCCCAGTGGTAGTATACAGCAGCCCCAGTGGTATACAGCAGGCCCTCAGGGGTACATATAGCAGCCCCCAGGGGGTACCCAGCAGCCCCCTGGGGGTACCCAGCAGCCCCCTGGGGGTACCAACAGCCCCCTGGAGGTACCAACAGCCCCCAGGGGGTACCCAGCAGCCCCCTGGGGGTACCAACAGCCCCCGGGGGGTACCAACAGCCCCCAGGGGGTACCAACAGCCCCCAGGGGGTACCCAGCAGCCCCCTGGGGGTACCAACAGCCCCCTGGGGGTACCCAGCAGCCCCCAGGGGGTACCCAGCAGCCCCCTGGGGGTACCAACAGCCACCAAAAGCTGGCACTGTCCCCCCTTGTAAGGGCCCCCCCCCCTGCTTATACATTACCATCCCAGTGTTCTGATCGGCGCCGCTCCTCGGTGCTGCGTCTTCATCCTCCCGTCCTCGCTGGCTGCATCCGGGATCTCCGGCCGTCGCGTGATGACGTCATATCGCTGCGACAGCCGGAGATCCGGATGCAGCCAGCGAGGACGGGAGGATGAAGACGCAGCACCGAGGAGCGGCGCCGATCAGAACACCGGGATGGTAATGTATAAGCAGCGGGGGGGGGGGCCCTTACAAGGGGGGACAGTGCCAGCTTTTGGGGGGCATATATGAACTGCTTCCCCCTGCCGCTGATTGACAGGGGGAAGCAGTGCATATATAATGAGCGGCCCCACGTGACGGGGCCGCTCATACAGCAGCCTCCCCCCCGCCTCCTCCAGCCTCCACAGCCCCCACCACCGTATATGACCCATGTATAAGCCGAGGGGGGGACTTTTCAGCCCAAATTTTGGGCTGAAAAACTCGGCTTATACACGAGTATATACGGTAGATATTATTAAATAAAAAGGAACAGCACCAACGTTTTTTTACCTAGAAGTGTGCACGCTTTCTCCAACACCTGTACAAGTGTCCATTCAGATAGAAACATATAGGAAAAAACAGTACAATTAATCCATAAAGTGGACCTTTATTGCCTGTGGCGTGGTGACGTTTCTGACTATTTGTCCTTTCTCAAGCTCTCAGGCTTGAGAAAGGATATGTAGTCGGAAACGTCGCCACGCCACAGACAATAATGGTCCACTTTATGGATTAATTGTGCTGTTTTTTCCTATATGTTTCTATCTGATTGGACACTTGGACAGGATGGATGGATGGACGAGGGGTGGCATGGAAAAGGAGGCAGAAGATAGATGCATGGATGGATGGATGGAGGGAGCGACATAGAAAAGGGGCCAGAAGATTGATGAATGGATGGATGGAATGATGGATGGATGGATGGATGGATGAAGGGGGTGGTATGGAAAAGAGGGCAAAAGATAGGTGGATGGATGGATGGATGGATGGGGGGGCGGCATGGAAAAAGGAAGAAAAGCTGAATGAATGGATGGATGGATGGATGTAGGGAGTTTTGAAAAGGGGGAGAAAATGGATGGATGGGGGTGGCATGGGACAGGAGGGAGAAGATAGATGGATGGGGGCCTGGAAAAGGGGGAGGAAGCTGGATGGATGGATGGATGGATGGTGGGCAGCATGGAAAAGGGGGAGAAGCTGGATGGATGGGTGCAGCATGGAAAAGGAGGGAGAAGATGGATGGATGGGGGGCCTGGAAAGGGGGGGAGAAGCTGGATGGAGGCATGGATGGGGATGGCATGGAAAAGGGGGCAGAAGCTGGATGGATGGTTGAGGGAGAAGGTACATGGATGGATGGGGAGAGGATACCCAGATTGATGGGGATGAGGAGAATGTACATGGATGGGTTGGTGGATGGGGAGAAGGTACATGGATGGAAGGGTGGATGGGGATATGGTACATTGATGGATGGGTGGATGGAGGGAGAAGGTACATGGATGAATGAGGAGAAGCTACATGGAACATGGGGGGAGAAGTAACATGGAACGTGGGGGAGAAGCTACATGGAACATGGGGGAGAAGCTGCAAGGATGGAGGGAGAAGCTACAAGGAACATGGGGGGACTACATGGATGAGGTATGGGGGTGAGGCTGTGTGGAACATGGGAGGGGAGAGGCTGTGTGGAACATGGGAGGAGAGAGGCTGCGTGGTATCATGGGAGGGGGATGGGGAAGGATGAGCTGCATGAGACATATGGGGAGAAGGATAAGCAACATGGGATTCAGGGGAATGGGGGTGAGGATGAGCTGCATGGGATATATGGGGGGTGAACAGTATGGGACATGTGGGAGGAGAATGAGCAGTATGAGACATTTAATCTGTATACACATTTATATAGGGAACGTACTGTTTTTTGAATATGTATTATTGTATTTCTTGTGGTTCTTGTGATGTACGGACAGGGGTTATAGTAATGTATTATTGTATTGATGGGTGTTCTGGTGATGTATTGACTAGTGATGGGCGAATCCTAAATTACTCGGAATCGCTTGACTCTAGCGAGTCCGAGCACAGGACTCGCTACTCGTTGCGAGTCTAGCGAGTCCAATGTTAATGAATGGGGAAGCGAGTAAATAGCGAGTAGTGTGAGATTTACAAATCGCAGATGTGTCTCGGAAGCTTCAGCCTGAAGCAATCCTAGTTTTGCCATTTATTTGCATTGGACTCATTTACTTTGCAAGTAATTGCTGGGAAACTCGCACAGATAAGAGTCCTGTCTGCTCTGTGTGCTGGCTGCCGCAGCTCCAGGGTCCAAGAGCCCGCCTGCTGCCTGATGTAGCAGAGCTGAGATTGTTCTCAGTCTGCTCATTCCCTATGCATAGACATCTATATCTATGCACAGGGGATGTAGCAGAGAGGACATCGCGTTTTGGACTGCGTCGGACGGAAGAGGATTTTTTTAATTAAAGATGGAGTCCCTAATGGCTTTTTTTTTTATTTCTAATAAAAAAAATTCTCTGTGTTGTGTTTTTTTTAAAACAATTTAATAGAAATTCATGGCGGTCATGTCTAATATTAGCGTGACCGCCATAAATTTCGGGCTTAGGGCCAGCTGATAATACAAAGCTGGCCCTAACCTCTTTATTACCAAGCGTGCCACCGCCACCAGGGCCGCTGGAAGAGCGGGGTTCAGCGCCAGAGGATGGCGCTTCAATGAACGCGCCATCTTCTGGGGCGGCTGCGGGCTGCAATTTGCAGCGGGGGGTGCCCAGAAAGCTTGGGCATCCCTGCGCTGCGGATTCCAGCCCCCAGCTGCTTAGCTGTACCTGGCTAGACATAGAAATTGCGCGGAGCCCCACGCATTTTTTTTTAATTATTTCATGAAATTCTGAGATTCTGACTCTGACT
>JARQOC010000002.1:573614324-573652236 GCA_033576535.1 Allobates femoralis
CAGTGAATGTGACCTGTTAATGCTGCAAATTCAACAAATGAGTATTTTTAGTACTTTCAAACATATTAAATGTTTACAAACTCTACTGTGCGTAATAATTTGGAACAGTGCTTTTAGAGTTTTTTTAATTTTGAAAATTATACTGTTATCATTGGGAGGTTTCTTCAATAAAATTTGATGCATACTCTAACGGGTGATGACTTTTATTACACTGACTGTCATTTGCACCGACCATTTAGAAAAATCAGAGAAAAAGAACATTTGCATAATAATTTGGAACACAGTGTATAAACAATTTTAAAAAATTGGGTCCTGTTTTTGATAATCAGCCAAGATACAATGCACAGCTTGGGCAGGTTGGTATTTTTACCCTGGGCAGGCAGATATTTATTGTCCCCCCAGAGTAAGAATAGCAGCCTACAGATACCCCAGAGTTTGACACATTCAGAAGAATTTCCACATTTTGCAGTTTACTCTGGTGCAGTGGCATTGGGGTTATAGAAAGGGTTAATAACATCTGAGTATAACAGCTTGTCATTAAGCCCAGATTGGTAATGTCAGGAGTATTTGATACCAGCCCATTACCAATCCGGTAAGTAAATAATTAATAACCACACACACACAAAAATATCCTTCTTTAGAATTAAGACACACAGACAATGCTCACTTTCCCATTTATTAACCTCAAACATTCCCTCCATCCATAATCCTTAACAGAGTCCCTACTGCAACAGAGGTCATGCTAAAAGAGGGAGAATTATATCATTGCAACATCTGAGCACACAATGAGTGCCCCGAGAGCTGCAGCTGTGTCAGCAATGCAATAAGTATGGTCACCTGAGAACACACCTGAGGTGACATGTTAGCCGTTAGCCACACTAAGCTGACATGGTTACCATGGTACCTCAGCTGTGTCCTCAAATGAACTCAATGACTGCACTGCTGAATAAAGATGAGCAAACCTTTGGAAGTTCAAATTTGGTTCTATTAGATGAACAGTTTGCCAAACTTTCGAACCCCATTGATTACACTGGTAATCAAGATTAAGCGCTTATAAAACATCTTAAAAGGGGCACTAAAGCTACCAAAAACATGTCAAATTAGGGACAAACACCAGAAAAAGTACAATCTATTTCCCAGAGTTAAAATTTTCATCACTGTGCATTATGAATGCATGGGCCAAGACCTGGCCCAGTATTTCAAGCTTAAGGTGTAGGCATGGTACTCAGAGAGACTTGGTTTGTAGCCCTTCCTTAACTGGCCCAGCAGCCACCAGAATCACCCATTGGCTAGTGAAGGAGATGTAACGCCCTTGTCATGTTTGCTCGTCCAGGTGTCAGTGGTGATATGAACCCTGTCACACACAAAGTTTCTTAAGAAAAGAATGATGTTGTCTGCAACATGATGGTGTAGTGCAGGCACAGCTTGCTTCGAGAAGTAGCGATGACTGGCAATTGATACTGGGGATCTGAGATGACCATTAGCTTTCGGAAACCATACAACAATTCACAATGGGACCAAGGGCTGGCTGCATTGCTGAGAGAGGGAACAGTAGGGTGTACTTGACAAACTGCTTCACTGTGAAGGTGGTGCATGTGGAGATGTTTTGGTGGGTTTACAAGTTGTGTTATCAATATCTGGGATCAGGCAAAACCACCTGGTGTGTCCACTTCCGTAACATCTTAGGGTCTGTTAGTCACCACTATTGTAGCAGGTAAACAAGTGGAGGTCCTGCCAGACATCTATAGGACAACACTTGCCCAGCCGATGGAGGAGGAAGAAGTAGAAGATGCGTTTGATGAGTGTATGGTAGTGTATGGTGACGGTGAGCCCAACTAGGAACAGTTTTTCCATAGCATTTTTCCCAGAGTGATGTATATTTATGGGCCTTCTGGCAGTTCATGTATCTAGTAGTTTAACTATGGACATATTTGCCTCTACTCATTTCTTTTTTTACAGAGCTTTCTGAAAGCATGAGCTGGGTCATATTGTGCAATGTGAAAAAGGCTCAGCTTGCCACCTCAGACAACATGCAGACCTGCAACCACTGCTGTCTAGAGGAAGAGTTTTTGCTGAGGATGCAGCACTTTTGTGGTTGCAACCTTCAGTCTCTGCGATCACACACAGCCTAACCTTGTTCTCTTCCTCCTCCATTGCTGAGCTACTCGGCTACATTAATCTTGGTTCATTCTAAGTCGGATCTAGAACCTCATCATCATCCTCTCTGTTTTCCAACTCCTCGTCATGAGAGTCATCCTCCTCCACTTGCTGCCTTGAACGCACAGTACAGTGCGGGTGTTTCTCAGGTACCTGAGCCTCATCAAAATCATCATTATCAACTCCACCCCTGGAGGTTAATATCTGGTGACAAGGGTCTGGATTCTGCTGGGACCATGCTTGCTCTGTCCTCGGATCAATCTGCAAAACATTTTTGACATCGTAGAAAAAGATATCCTGCTCTGGAGTATGTTTGGAGCATACCTCTGATGCCCATGGAATAGAACGTGTGAACATCTCTGCAGAAGCATCTATCTGAATTACCCCACAATCAGTTGGGCGTTTGAAACATTTTGTGAGTGTGACATAGAGTGACACATGGGTAATTGGGGTGCTATCTGGGAGGACTAAAGATGAGCGAACTTTTCTCGAACATGTTCACCAATTTAAAATCTTGACTGAATTTGGGAATGATCATTTGCCCCTTGAACCGTGTTTTGCTGAACAGTCGGAAATTGGCATTTGTTTGGTAATTGTTCGCATGACAAAAAAAACATCAGTGCATTTGCACTAATGCTTTTGTTCTATGTTTTCAGAGTGTCAGTGTTTAACAATGCGGGTTGGTGGGGAGAGGAGGTGAAAGGTCTCAGGGTCTCAGGTCAGATAAGTGCAGGTCTCCCAATTTTATTTCTTTTCCACACTTACTGTGGATGGTATGGTCTTGAAGCCAATCAGCACCCATAAAGCAAATAGCACTTTTTGCACACATGGGTTTGTGCTATTGGTTCGGTATTTCACATGTCCTTGGTACATAAGAACTAGCCATTTTCCCTTGTTGCCATTTTCTTAGTGTTGGAGCTCTGTGACAGTCATGCTGCTGCAGTGCCAATGCTGCTGATACTGTGTACACTATTTAGATAGCTAGCAATTCTATTTCTTTTTAGATAAAGAGATAGATAGTAGATTCAGTAATTTATTTCTAAAGTAGCCCTTTTTAGGGCTTGGTACCAGTTTTTTGGCAAATCCGCTGTGGTACATTGGTGCTTGTATGAACATCTTCACCAATCCTGTGCTGAAAACCATTTAGTGCAAAATTTGGCAACTACAATTTCCAAGCTGCACCCACACTTTTTGCCTAGTACCAGTTTTTGGCAAATCCGCTGTGGTACAGTGGTGGTTGTGTTATAATTTGCACCAATCCTGTGTTGAAAACCATTTAGTACAACATCTGACAAGTGCAAGATCCAGGTAGCACCCCCACCTTTAGCCTAGTACAAGTTTTTGGCAAATCCCCTGTGGTACAGTGGTGCTTGTGTGATCATCTTGACTAGGGAAGGGCGAATCCTGAAATACTCGGAATCGCTGGACTCTAACGAGTCCGGGTCCGAGACTTGGTACTCGTTGCGAGTCCAGCAAGTCCGAACAGTAACCTGTACTTTTGCAGTGTATCTATACAGATACACTACAAAAGTACCCTAAAAGTTAATTTAAGGGGTTAAAAACAATAAACATTAATACTCACATCCTGTACTCCTGTACCTTATGTACCGGGACCGGTACCGAAGACCTCCAGCTGTTACAGGACCTCCGAGACCACTGGGAGAAGATGGGGAAAAGGACCTTGCAGTTCAGCCAATCAGCATGCGGCTAGCGGTCACATGGGTTGTGACACGGCTGCACTGCGGCCACATGACAAACCCATGTGACCACTAGTTGCATGCTGATTGGCTGAACTGCAAGGTCCTTTTCCCTATATTCTCCCGGTGGTCTCGGAGGTCCTGTAACAGCCAGAGGTCTTTGGTACCGATCCCGGTACATAAGGTACAGGAGTACAGGAGGTGAGTATTAATGTTTATTGTTTTTAACCCCTTAGATTAACTTTTAGGGTACTTTTGTAGTGTATCTGTATAGATACACTGCAAAAGTACAGGCACTCGCTACCCCCCAGTAATTCCTAAGGAAACTCGGCGAGTAGCAAGTTCCCCGAGTCCGCTACTATTTGGGCGAGTCCCGAATAGTAGCGAGTAATTCGCCCATCCTTAATCTTGACCAATCCTGTGCTGAAACTCATTTAGTGCCACATCTGGCAAGTTCAACATCCAGCACTCACACTTATTGCCTAGCACCAATTTTTGGAAAATCTGGTCTGCTGCATTCATATCCCCAGTTTTTTGACAACAAGAACTGACTTGCAAACCTTGGTACCATCAAATATGAGTTTTAAATGCCATGGATGTGGTGAAATAGGTAACAGGGGTGGTGGTAAGACAGAAAACGCTTGGTGTCCGTGGGGTGGGTGATGAAGTTACCAATAGTTCTGCTCAGCAAACACCAACTTCTAAGCAAAGAAAAATTTCAACTTTTTTTAGTGGACAGTTTGGTATCAGCCCTTTCTTAGGTAGCAGCACATCTCTATGACTTGGAGATGAGGCCCAGAAAGAGCAGGTGCTACAACGGATATCAAGTGCTTCGTCAAGTGGCCTCTCTTCTACCTCAACAGCACACACACTGCAGTCCTCACAGGTGTCACAAGTCTCCAGCCACCCTACTGACTGTGGGTTAACACAGAAGGCCGAGTTCACGTATACTATAGCCTGGGAATCAGAGGTCTGTTCCAAAGCTTCACTGAGTCAAGAGGATGAACTGATCTGCACCAATGCACAAAATCTTTGTGAGGCGGATCAAGGGCTAGATGAAAAAGGGTCTGAGCATAATGTAGTCCCTCAGTACCAAACTTTAACCCCTGTTGGTAGAGACAATGAGGATGATGATGAAATTCAGATACCTGAGGCGGACACCTATGTGACTTTTCAAACAGAACCGGAAGGGGGTAGCTCTGAGGACGAGGAATGTGACAACATAGAGGATGTTGATGAGGTTCGAGATCCCACTTACTGTGAAACCACAGGCATGCAGTTGATGAGCTAAGCATAGGAGGTAGAAGAGGATGATGAAGCTGTCAAGGATAGGTTGCGGCTTCCTGGACAGAGATGGAGTACTGCAAGTACATCAACAACTGCATCCTCAGTCACAACTCTGCCTCTGTGCAGAAGCCTTGATGGCTATGCAGTTTGCATGGAGCTAAGCCTTGCCTAGTCTGGCCCTTTTTCCAGTTGATGAAGTATGACATATCTCATGTTATCTGCAAAATATGTAAGCAAAACCTGAGTAGAGGCAAAAAAAATCAATAATTTAAAGGAAAACTGTCAGGTCAAAAATCCACATGTAACTAATATAATTTTCTAATTCCTCCCTCTCTCTCTATTTATATATTTCGTTCATTTATATTCTCCTCCTATCGTCTGTAAACTTGAAATAAAGAGAAGCATTTCATCTGTCACTCACAGTGAATGATCCACTTAGTTCTCTACTGTCCAGTCTCCATGCATGAATATGCATGTCACATCACAGCACAGGAGATAAGTGGGGGTTGTATTCTCTTCTCTGCTCTCTGTGTGCAGCATCACAAGAGTTGAACTACACAGCACAGTATCTTGCTTTACAGAAACAAATGGAGTCAAGGTAAGACAGACCTGCAGTAGCTCTTTCCCTCCATGGTGTTATCAACTGAACAGACCTGTAAGTGAAACCTGACACTGCACTGTTATCAAAGAGAGGAGGGTGGAGAGAGCTGCAGAGAAGGCATGCATAATTACATGACAGTTTATACAGCACAGGACTAATCATCTCTGCTTATAATGGGACAGGACTAATGCAGCAGCTCTCTGCAGGGTCTGACAATGGTGATAACATGGAAGCTACAAATGGTACAAAAAAACGGTGATTTTACATGCTTTTAAGAGGTCTGCCCAGGCACTATTTAAGGATAATATTTATTTCATACCGAAAAATGACCTAACAGTGTCCCTTTAAGTACTTCATGCATGAACCATCACATGGGCATGCAGTATACATTACAGTGGGAAACTCACCATGCTAAAATGCAGCTTAGCCGGTCTGGTCAACCAATGACCAACCCATGAAATGCATCTGTTGCTTCTTCATCTTCCGTGACTGTGGGGACAGTTGTTACACAGACTTTTGGGCGCACATTGTTCACCTCTTTACCCGCAACAACTAGTGTGATTGACAGGCCGTCAGCTGTTTTGGAAGTGTATACATCTGGCATTAAGCGCTGTCAGACATCAAGAGCACCACCTCTTCATGAAGACAACGTACAGTGGAGAAAAAAACTATTTAGTCAGCCACCAATTGCGCAAGTTCTCCCACTTAAAAAAATGAGAGAGGCCTGTAATTGACATCATAGGTAGACCACAACTATGAAAGACAATATGTGAAAATAAATCTTGAAAATCACATTGTCTGAATTGGAAATATTTTTTTTTTTCATTTTGGTGGAAAATAAGTATTTGGTCACCTATAACCAAGCAATTTTTCTGGCTCTCACAGACCTGTAACTTCTTCTTTAAGAGGCTCCTGATTACCTGTAGAATTGGCTACTGCTTGAACTTGTTATCAGTATAAAAGATACCTGTCCAGGCCCATTTGAAATATGCTAGAGAGCACTTGGATGTATAAGAAAAGTATTGGGAGAACATCATATTGACAGATGAAACCAAAGTGAAACTGTTTGGTAGAAACACAACTCCTCATGTTTGGAGGAGAAAGAATGCTGAATTGCATCCGAAGAACACCATACCTATTGTGAGGTATGGGGGTGGCAATATCATGCTTTGGGGCTGTTTCCCTGCCAAGTGACCAGTTCAACTGATCTGTGCACGTAATATAATAAATGGGGCCATATAGCATGAGATTTTGAGTGCAAACCTACTTCATCTCAATACTTTGTTACATATCCTTTGTTGGCAATGACAGAGGTCAAATGTTTTCTGTAAGTCTTCACAAGGTTGGACCTGTTGCTGATATGTTTACCCACTCTTCCATGCAGATCTCTTCTAGAGCAGTTTTGGGGCTGTCTGTGGGCAACATGGACTTTCAACTCCTTCCGAAAAATTGGCAATAAACCGACGATAAAAATGAGCAAAGTCCAAAAATTTCTGAAGACCCTTCACGGACGTGGGCTGAACTCAATCATGAATAGCCTGAGGCTTAATAGGATCCATCTCAATAGAAGAAGGAGGCAAAATGAAGCCCAAAAAAGAAACCTTTTGGACACCAAAGAAACATTTAGACCCCTTAACATACAAAGCATTGTTACGCAGAATCCGAAAGACCGACCTGACCTGTTCCACATGAAAATCCCAGTCGTCAGAAAAAATCAGGTTATCATCCAAATATACAATCAAGAACTTGTCAATCAACTCCCAAAATTCATCATGCATAAAGGACTGAAAAACGTCATCAAAAGGTATTCAAAATGGCCTTTAGGCATATTAAACATTGTTTTCCATTCGTGTCCCTACTTGATACAAACCAGATTGTAGGACCCACTAAGGTCAATCTTAGTAAACCGACATGCCCCCTTAACCCCAGAAAACAAGTCAGAAATCAAAGGCAGGGGATACTGAAACTTGACCATTATCTTATTCAAGAGGCGATAATCAATACAGGGTCTCAGGGAGCCATCTTTCTGGGCAACAAAAAAGAACCCTGCCCCCAACGGCGAAAAGGAAGGGCGAATATGACCCATCTCCAAAGAATCCTTAATGTAACTCCACATGGCAGCATGTTCAGGCACAGACTAGTGGAAAAGTCGACCCTTAGGAAACTTACAGCCTGGCACCAAATCAATAGTGCAATCACACGCCCGATGTGGCGGAAGAAAACTGCTTTGATTATCTGCATGCGTTGACAGAATTATTCCCCATAGGAAAGTAGTACTGGCCATTGAAAACCATTATACATCTGTCGGGGGGAGAGAGAGAAAGAGAGAGAATGAACTTTGCCCAATCTAAAACAGGAAATGGCCTGGGAGGAGCTGTGCATTTCATCACAAATGAAAAAAAAGCGCTGTGTTAGCTGCGGTGACCTGCAGATGGCAGTGCGTCTCCATCTACTGCCATGCATTCTTTGTGTGCTTCACGATGCTTGCGTACAAAGCAAGCCTCCTTAGACACACAAAAAATGCAACATGTTGCATTCAGAGGCCGCCGAGAACAAGCGCATCCTAACGCAACGCATGCAAACACAACCAATCGCAGGTACCATGGGTTTCACTGTTAAACATAGGGACGCAGTACGCATACGTTTGGCTGCGTTCGCAAATACTGAGTTCTGAACGCAAGTGTGAAACCGGCTCTACACCATTGTAAAAATTGCACCTCTCAGTGAATTAATCTATTACTGCCGTGACTATTTTGTAACATCCATGAAATGCTTTTGTTCTGTGGAATTGTAAACATACCAGTCTAGTGCCTAGTGCTCATACATTAAGCCCAGATTGTGATTCTGGCAACTTGAACCACATTAATTGTTAATTGGACTCTCCCCACTACAATAATGCCGACAACATGGCCTCTTACTGTAGCTTAGGCAAGGGGGCTAACAAGGAGTGGGGCATTTGAATTTGAGAGCAGATTTCACAGGATTTTATTTGAGGGGGTGGGATCCACGTCACTTTTTTAGCTCCTTTGTTCTATCAGTAACATTGGAGCCCTCTACAGTCCTAGTGCAGATGACGGACTTGAGTGGGGACTGGTTTTGTACTGGATAAGTTATGGCTTTTTGGTAACATTTTGGGGTATATAACATTTTTTGATCACTTGTATGACAATCTTGTGTTCTACATTGAGCAGGGTTTCCATGTAAAGTCCCCAAAACTGTGATTCTGATGAAATCCCTCAATGGAACAATGTACAATAATGAGTCAGACACACACTTTGGACTCTGTTTTGGTGGTGTCCATCTTTTTAGACATGCACAGAACTGTGAATGTCCACACTTACAGTATGAGTTAAAAACACTCTTACAATTATGGAATATCACTAAAAATGAGACCATTTTGGGATATACAACATTTGTATCACTTTTTACTAAGCTTTTTCAAGTGCATAATAAATAAAAACCATCAATTTCTTTTTGGTTTTTAGTTGTTTTTTTTTCACATTTCACCATGTAGTAAAAGTATGATTATAGCGATATCAGATTTCTTTTAGCTTTTTTTTTTGTACTTTGCTTCGTTTACAGTCTAAAACCTATGTTTTACAAAATTGCTTTTTCTTCGCTTTATTCTGAGAGCCGTAACTCTTCTTTTTTTTTCCAACAGAGATATGAGGGCTTTTTTTTAGGTATAGTTTGGCATTTTCATTCATACGTTTTTGTTTTTTTTTTTACTTATGACTTCTTGATTATATATTTTTCTTTAATCAAATTTTTTTGTTTGTCAGTATGATGAGTAAGCAACAATCTTGGCGGATTTTTTTTTTTTTTTTTTACATTGTAAGCGTGTGGAAGAAATACAGTGAGTATGGAAATTATTGCGGTATTGAGACCCCTTTATATTTTTCACTCTTTGTTTCATTGCAGCTATTTGATAAATTAAAAAAAGTTCATTTTTTTCTCAATAATGTATACTTTGCACTCCATCTTGACTGAAAAAACAGAAATGTAGAAATTTTTGAAAATTTATTAAAAAAGAAAAACTGAAATGTCATATGGTCATAAGTATTCATACCCTTTGCTCAGACACTCATATTTAAGTCATGGCATTATCCATTTCCTTGTGATCCTCCTTGAGATGGTTCTACTCCTTCATTAGGGTCCAGCTGTGTTTAATTAAACTGATAAGACTTGATTTGGAAAGGCAAACACCTTTACATAAGACATCACAGCTTACAGTGCATGTCAGACCAAATGAGAATCATGATGTCAAAGGAACTGCCCAAGGAGCTCAGAGACATAATTATGGCAAGGTACAGATCTGGCCAATGATACAAAAGAATTTCTGCAGTACTCAAGGTTCCTAACAGCAAAGTGGTCACCATAATCCTCAAATGGAAGAAGTTTGGGATCACCAGATGTCTTCCTAGACCTGATCATCCAGCCAAACTGAGCAATTGTGGGAGAAGAAACTTGGTGAGAAAGGTAAATAAGTACCCAAAGATCACTGTGGTTGAGGTCCAAAGATGCAGTAGGGAGATGGGAGAAAGTTCTACAAAGTCAACTATCACTGCAGCCCTCCACCAGTTTGGCCTTTATGGCAGAGTGGCCTGACAGAAGCCTCTCCTCAGTGAAAGACATATAAAAGCCTGCATATAGTTTGCTAAGAAACACAGGAAGGACTGCCAAACTATGAGAAATAAGATTCTCTGGTCTGATGAGACAAGAATAGAACTTTATAGTGATAATTCTAAGCGGTATGTGTGGAGAAAACAACACACTAATCATCACCTGCACAATACCATCACAACAGTGAAACATGGTGGTGGCAGCATCATGCTACAGGGGTATATTTCAGCTGCAGGGACGGGAGGATTGGTTGCAATTGAAGGAAACATGAATGTGGACAAGTACAGAGATAACCTGGATGAAAACCTCTTCCAGAATAATGTTGGCAACCCAGCAATTTCAAACTTGTAATCAGCTTTCTTCGCTGCTGTCACAGCAGTGAAAGCTGATTGGATACTGTGTGAGCAACTCGGCAATTTCAAACACTGCTGCTTTGACAGCAGCGGTGTTTGAATACGCCGGTAAATGCTGTCGGCGGGGCTGAAGTTTGCTCGGCAGGATTACTCAGCATGCTGAGAAATCCCGCTAACCATACTTCAGGACCACGGACAGCAGCACACTGACTCGTACCACACACTGAAACTCGCAGCACACTCTCATGCATACAGCCATGCACACACCCACATGCGCCACACTCGCACCACACAGTAAAAAACGCCCAGCACTCGCATCACTGTCATGCTTCAAAAATTCTCCATTTTTGATGCATGACAGTATGCCTCCACCCATAGCGGCATATCAATTAGGTTCCCGATATATGAGATGCACCTTGTCACAGTTATGGGGCTCCTTAACCTTGTGTCCTTTATTCTAAATGGGAAAGTACCCAAAGAAATAAGTAAAATATATACAGTAATAAGTATAGATGATAGACAGAAAGAGACAGACAGATAGAAAATTATAGAAAATTAAGTATTTCTCCAAGAAAAATGTTGCAATCACATATGTTTTATTTTACACATGTTTATTTTTTTGTGTGTGTTTTGAAACAACACAAAAAAAACAAGAATAAAAGGGAAATTTTAAATGACTTCAAACAAAATCCGAAACTTGGGCTGGACAAAATTATTGGCACCTTTCCAAAATTGTGGGTAAACAACTTTGTTTCAAGCATGTGATGCTCATTCAAACTCATCTGTGGCAAGTAACAAGTGTGGGCAAGATGAAAATCAATCTTGAGACTAAATGAAAAGGGGAGACGTCGGCTCAATCTTCACATTGCTTCTAGGTTTTTTCCACACAAAACATGGCAAACAGAAAGATAAGATGAGAACTGTCTGAAGACTTGAGAACATAAATAGTTGAAAAATATTAACAATCTTAGGGTTACAAGTTCATCTCATGATATTTTGATGTTCCTTTTTCCATGGAACACAACATAATAAAGACATTTACCACCCATGGCACTGTACCTAGTCTTCCTGGATGTGGATGGCAAAGAAAAATGGGTGAAAGTATCAATACAGGATAGTCCCGATGGTAAATAAGCAGCCCGAAGGGTTAAATGTTAATAATAGTTGTGGGCAACATGTCTCTATAGGGTGCCCACCCTCCCTAGAGACATGCTGTCCACTCAAGTGGGCATGAGAGGGATTAATGTTGTCAGTATAGTATTGCCGGCTATTGTCGGCTTTGTCAATTTTATGAATGAATGTGGCGGCTCCTTACAGTAGAGGAGATACTGTACGTAATGTACGTACTGTATGAGCCCCTGTCCTTGGTCCTGAAAGTTGTAATATTAGTACAATGGGCAGCGCATCGCCGTAGAACTAATGTTACAACTTTCAGGACCAAGGACAGGGGCTCATACAGTACGTACATTACGTACAGTATCTCCTCTACTGTGAGGAGCCGCCACATTCATTCATAAAACAAAGCCGACAATAGCCAGCAACACTATAATGACAACATTAACTCCTCTTAAGCCCACTTGAGTGGACAGCATGTCTCTAGGGAGGGTGGGCATCCCCTAGAGACATGTTGCTCACAGCTATTATAACATTTAACCCTTTGTCCATCCCTGTGGCAGCCCAGCAATCTAAATCCTACTGAACACCAGGGGAGTGAACTTATTTTTGCTGTCGTCAGAAGCAACCCTTAAAATATGAGAAACCTGCGGCAGTTTGCAATAGCAGAGTGGTGCAAAATTCCAGTTGAGCTGTGTAAGAAGTTTGTTAATATGTATAGGAAGCGATTGATTGCAGGTAATTATTCCAAATAATGTGCAACCAAATATTAAGTTGCAAGTGCCAACATTCTTGTCCGTTCCATTTTGGGGGTTTGTGTGAATTTTTGTACAATTTGTCTTTTATTCTCTTTTCTTTTTGTGTTTTTTCTAATACAGACAAAGAAAATAAACATCCAACACTTTCGGCCATGACTGTAGATGATAGATAGGTAGATACATTAACAGATAGGTAGACACAGGTCAGAAAGATAGATAGATAGATAGATAGATAGATAGATAGATAGATAGATAGATAGATAGATAGATAGAATTTTATAGCAGCAAGGGAAGTGAGATTAAAATATAAAAGTTATTTTACTAAAATTAAAAGGAAAAATTCCAATTTAAGGACATTTAAATGCAATTGTAATAGTGAGCTCCTATAAGCAGCACCTACAATATCACCTACTATATGTAGCTATAAAAACACCAGTGGGTGTATTTAAATAGCCTTTTTAGTAAGAAAGGCTCTATTCTGTCTGATTTCATACGACATCAGGATAGGCAAATAGTGTACAGCCATTTATATGTTAGGGTTATAATAGCTCCGAGTCCCGGTGCATTTATTCATTATAGATTCATCAGGGAAGAAGGAGTAAAATTGCCCCATAGCCCAGACCCAGGATATTTTGATGTCAGCTCCTGAATGAGGCCAAGAAAACCTTTGCAACTTTTGCATATACTTCTAACGTTGATAGACAGAAGTTACAGATTCTATAAAGGTTGTTTGAAGGGGAAAAACTGAATATTTATTGCAATATTTATTTCACTCCATAGGTGTCCCAGAAACACTTTTTAGTATGCATTAGGCTGCTTATTAATACCATTTAAGATTAAAATTAAAGGATTTTCATTAGGCATGTATAAAGAATACTCATACATAATCACATTGAAATGAATGGCTGTACATATAAAATAAAATTGAAAAGAATCTAGCCCTGTAAGCAAAACAAATATCCCCAAGCTATAGTACATGATTGCAATTTAATTAAGGTTTCCATCCAAAGTTTTTATACACGCACTTGGTTTATAAAAGGATTTTGTTGAGTTTGTACCATCTGTCGGCTCATTAAAATTCAGTTCGGGAATTACCACAAATTAAATAACATAATTCTCTACAAATTTCATTGTAAACACTTTTTATTCTCATTGTAAAATGTTAGCTGCACTTGGAACACTTTAGAAATAATGGGGGACAGAAATGAAATGGATTAAGATGAGAATTTATTGGATTAGTGGTTTTACCCTACAGACTGTGCTATTTAACAGACCTGAACTTTAGATTTGGCCTAATTGTGTGCTTGTACCCTAATATATTAACACATACTGTATACACATCTTTCTCTTCATAATAATCTTAAAATAAAGGATTTCTTTAAACCTTTATCAGGCAAAAGTATTGACCTGAGCAGCAGGCATTTGCTGCACCAGGAAAACTACATTTGGAGTCTGACAACAAGAGGGTTGAATAGAATATTTCCTAGGTTAGGCTGTGGTCACAGTAGCATTTTTCACATGCGTTTTTGGAGACCTGTGTTTTCAAAAACGCATGTAAAAAACGCACCCATAGGCCTCCATGTTAAAAAACACATGCCCTAATAGCCAAAAAGCATGTGTGATTGTCCCATGCGTTTTTGGAGCATATCCAAAAACGCATGCGTTTTTTAATAAGGGGCCTTATGGAAAACGCATGCAAAAACGCATGTACAATTAGTGCCATTCAAAAACGCATGCGTTTCCCATAGGAGCCCATGTTAAAAAAACGCATGCGTTTCCGGAAACGCATGCATTTTTTTAACATGGGCTCCTATGGGAAACGCATGCGTTTTTGATTGGCACTAAAAGGTACTAATTGTACATGCGTTTTTGCATGCGTTTCCTATAGGAACCCATGTTATAAAAACGCATGCGTTTTCTACAAAAACGCATGCGTTTTTCAAAACGCTCAAAAAAATACTACAAGCACTATTTTTAGGTGCAGATTCAAAAACGCACCCAAAAACGCAGGGAGCCATCACACACCTTACAAAACTCATGCTGACATGAAAAAACGCATGAGTTTTGTAAAATCATTAAAAAAAACGCATGGCAACTGTGACCACAGCCTAATGCTGTTTAAGGCTGGGGTCACACTTGGCATGAGTTTTTGTAGTGCCTTTTAAAAACGCATGCTTTTTTACATGCGTTTTTCATGTCATCATGAGTTTTTTAAGATGTGTGATGGCTACCTGCGTTTTTGGCTGCGTTTTTAAATCTGCACCAAAAAATAGTGCTTGTACTATTTTTTGGTGCGTTTTGAAAAACGCATGCAAAAACGTGTGTGTTTTTATAACATGGGCCCCTATGGAAAACGCATGCAAAAACGCATCTACAATTAGTACCTTTTAGTGCCATTCAAAAACGCATGCGTTTTCCATAGGAGCCCATGTTAAAAAAACGCATGCGTTTTCTAAAACGCTTGCGTTTTTTTAGCATGGGCTCCTATGAAAACGCATGTGTTTTTGAATGGTACTAATTGTAATTGCGTTCCCCATAAGGCCCCATATTAAAAAATGCACCAAAAACGCATGGTACTGTCACACATGCTTTTTTGCTATTAGGGCATGCGTTTTTTAACATGGGGACCTATGGGTGCGTTTTTTACATGCGTTTTTGAAAACGCAGGTCTCCAAAAACGCTTGTGAAAAATGCAACTGTGACCCTAGCCTAAACCAGGGATCACCAACTCCAGGCCTCGAGGGCCGCAAACAGATCAGGTTTTCAGGATTTCCTTAGCATTGCACAGGTGATAATTGAATCACCTGCACTGGTGATGATTCCAATACTAAGGAAATCTTGAAAACATGACCTATTTGTGGCTCTCAAGGCCTTGAGTTGGAAATCCCTGGTTTAGACCTTTGAATCATAGAAATAATGCAGATATTGGCACTGAAAATGAGATTATGAGATTCTGAGGAAATTCACATTTGTTACTCTCTCTAGTTTGTATGTAACCCTTTCTCATGTAAAGCACCATTGGCGCTCTATAAATAAATAATAATAATAGTTTAGCAATCCATCATCCATTTTGGAACGCTAGAACTGTCTAACAATTTTTTATATTGCTAATCGGAGCTCCTAACCACTTCCTTTCTGCTAATACTACTAGAGGGAAGGCCATGTTCACACTGTGCGTGTTTGATCATTTTTTAATACTTTTTAGCAGTCAAAATGTAGTGAACGCATCACTTAAATGGAATCCCAGCAAAGTCATTGGGTTTTCAACTTTTGCTGTTCAATTTGTGCTTTCATGACCAGTTGCGTTTTTTTTTTCCCTTGAAAAGTGATCCACAAAAAGAATGAGCATGTCAATTATGGCTATGCTCTTCATATCCGATATTCCCATTGAAACCATTGTCTCTGGGGTAAAAAACGCACCAGAAAAAAAAAAGCAGCCAAAACAGATCTGAAACAGATCCAAAACAGATGATCCATACTGATGCGTTTTGTTGAAAAGCTGATCTAGATTTCTAGATGAAAAAGAGAGAATAACACCCAAAATAAAATGGATTAATAATGTACCATGAGAGCATAGTCTAATGTACAATATTGTAGGCAAGTGTGTAAACAGTGATTAAACGAAAGAATGATAACAAATGGTTTTTAAAGGTACTCAATAGTTTTATAACAGATTTTCCGAACATTAATGGTACCGTTACATGTCGCAATATCGCATACAATTTCACTGGAGCGCGCACATTTTTGGCACTTGTCCAAGATCCCATAGGGAGATATCAGCAGGCAACGCAACTAGGCTGTAGTCCTCAACTTTTGTGCGTATGAGCAACCCAGGGACCGAGCATTAAAGTTGTAGTGAATGGGGGAAGTTGCAAACAAGATCGTAGTTGTGCCATCACACAGCACGATCATGCCACATCGCATATGCAATATCATACGGCTGAAGGGCTTGCACACCACACTGTTGTACGTCATAAGTTTCTACAAGTTAGGGAACTAAAATCCTAACTCTTGTCATCTCAACAGTCACCACACTGTTGTACGTCATATGTTTCTACAGGTTAGGGAACTAAAATCCTAACTCTTGTCATCTCAACAGTCACCACACTGTTGTACGTCATAAGTTTCTACAAGTTAGGGAACTAAAATCCTAACTCTTGTCATCTCAACAGTCACCACACTGTTGTACGTCATAAGTTTCTACAAGTTAGGGAACTAAAATCCTAACTCTTGTCATCAAAACAGTCACCAGACAGGTGTACGTACTACCTTAATACAGGTTAGGGACTAAAATCCTCTCTTTAAACCATTACAGTCACCAGACATGTGTACGTACTACCTTAATACAGGTTAGGGAACTAAAATCCTAACTCTTGTCATCAAAACAGTCACCAGACAGGTGTACGTACTACCTTAATACAGGTTAGGGACTAAAATCCTCTCTTCAAAGCATTACAGTCACCACACTGTTGTACGTCATACGTTTCTACAGGTTAGGGAACTAAAATCCTAACTCTTGTCATCTCAACTGTCACCACACTGTTGTACGTCATACGTTTCTACAGGTTAGGGAACTAAAATCCTAACTCTTGTCATCTCAACTGTCACCACACTGTTGTACGTCATAGGTTTCTACAAGTTAGGGAACTAAAATCCTAACTCTTGTCATCTCAACAGTCACCACACTGTTGTACGTCATAAGTTTCTACAAGTTAGGGAACTAAAATCCTAACTCTTGTCATCTCAACAGTCACCACACTGTTGTACGTCATAAGTTTCTACAAGTTAGGGAACTAAAATCCTAACTATTGTCATCTCAACAGTCACCACACTGTTGTACGTCATAAGTTTCTACAAGTTAGGGAACTAAAATCCTAACTATTGTCATCTCAACAGTCACCACACTGTTGTACGTCATACGTTTCTACAGGTTAGGGAACTAAAATCCTAACTCTTGTAATCTCAACAGTCACCACACTGTTGTACGTCATAAGTTTCTACAAGTTAGGGAACTAAAATCCTAACTCTTGTCATCTTAACAGTCACCACACTGTTGTACGTCATAAGTTTCTACAAGTTAGGGAACTAAAATCCTAACTCTTGTCATCTCAACAGTCACCACACTGTTGTACGTCTTAAGTTTCTACAAGTTAGGGAACTAAAATCCTAACTCTTGTCATCTCAACAGTCAACACACTGTTGTACGTCATAAGTTTCTACAAGTTAGGGAACTAAAATCCTAACTCTTGTCATCAAAACAGTCACCAGACAGGTGTACGTACTACCTTAATACAGGTTAGGGACTAAAATCCTCTCTTTAAACCATTACAGTCACCAGACAGGTGTACGTACTACCTTAATACAGGTTAGGGAACTAAAATCCTAACTCTTGTCATCAAAACAGTCACCAGACAGGTGTACGTACTACCTTAATACAGGTTAGGGACTAAAATCCTCTCTTCAAAGCATTACAGTCACCACACTGTTGTACGTCATACGTTTCTACAGGTTAGGGAACTAAAATCCTAACTCTTGTCATCTCAACAGTCACCACACTGTTGTACGTCATAAGTTTCTACAAGTTAGGGAACTAAAATCCTAACTCTTGTCATCTCAACAGTCACCACACTGTTGTACGTCATAAGTTTCTACAAGTTAGGGAACTAAAATCCTAACTCTTGTCATCTCAACAGTCACCACACTGTTGTACGTCATAAGTTTCTACAAGTTAGGGAACTAAAATCCTAACTCTTGTCATCAAAACAGTCACCAGACAGGTGTACGTACTACCTTAATACAGGTTAGGGACTAAAATCCTCTCTTTAAACCATTACAGTCACCAGACAGGTGTACGTACTACCTTAATACAGGTTAGGGAACTAAAATCCTAACTCTTGTCGTCAAAACAGTCACCAGACAGGTGTACGTACTACCTTAATACAGGTTAGGGACTAAAATCCTCTCTTCAAAGCATTACAGTCACCACACTGTTGTACGTCATACGTTTCTACAGGTTAGGGAACTAAAATCCTAACTCTTGTCATCTCAACTGTCACCACACTGTTGTACGTCATAGGTTTCTACAAGTTAGGGAACTAAAATCCTAACTCTTGTCATCTCAACAGTCACCACACTGTTGTACGTCATAAGTTTCTACAAGTTAGGGAACAAAAATCCTAACTCTTGTCATCTCAACAGTCACCACACTGTTGTACGTCATAAGTTTCTACAAGTTAGGGAACTAAAAATCCTAACTCTTGTCATCAAAACAGTCACCAGACAGGTGTACGTACTACCTTAATACAGGTTAGGGACTAAAATCCTCTCTTCAAAGCATTACAGTCACCACACTGTTGTACGTCATACGTTTCTACAGGTTAGGGAACTAAAATCCTAACTATTGTCATCTCAACAGTCACCACACTGTTGTACGTCATACGTTTCTACAAGTTAGGGAACTAAAATCCTAACTCTTGTCATCTCAACAGTCACCAAACTGTTGTACGTCATAAGTTTGTACAAGTTAGGGAACAAAAATCCTAACTCTTGTCATCTCAACAGTCACCACACTGTTGTACGTCATACGTTTCTACAGGTTAGGGAACTAAAATCCTAATCTCCTGTGACCTCCACAGTCACCAGGCAGTTGTCGCTCTATACAGGCAAAATGCGCAAAGGTGTTGGCAAGGGCGTTGGCAAGGAACAAGGAAGTGGACGTGATGGTGGTGCAGGCAGAGGCCGAGGTCGTGTGCAAGCACTCATTTCGCAACAACAAAGGGCCACATCTCCTCGCTCTCACATCCTGTCCCAAATTCTTGGGGCCCGCAGCAGTACACCACTGTTGAACCAAGACCAGTGTCAAGAGGTTGTTACTTGGATAGCGGATAATGCTTCAAGTCAGATGGGCACCTCCACAAACACCCTGTCTACCGCACGGTCAACTGTCAGTAGCCGTGATACTGCACCGCACATTTCCCAACCTGATCCTCCTTCCTACCACCTGGCCGATTACACGTCCACGGACATTACAGATCCCACACTAGGACACTCGGAAGAGCTGTTCACGTATCCATTCGCAGAATCTGGCCTGTCGCCACCTCCTCTTGAAGTGGGTCATGAGGAGATGGTATGTACAGATGCCCAAATATTTGAGCAGCCGCGTTATGACGAACGGAACGTTGTCAAAGTGTCTATACAAGGGGTGGACGATGATGAGACACAATTGCCAGGAAGTCAGGAGGAGGATCAGGGTGCGGAAGAGGAAGACGACGTGGTGGATGATCCAGTAGCTGACCCTACATGGCAGGAGGATATGCAGAGCGAGGACAGCAGTGCACAGGGGGAGGGAGGCGTAGCATCACAACAGCCAGTACGAAGCAGGGGTGCGTCCGCAGGCAGAAGGCAGGCAACCGTTCCCCGGAACAACAACACAACTCAAGGTGCCTGTGCAAATGTTCGGTCTTCCCGAGTCTGGGAGTTTTTTAAGTTGGCTCCAGAAGACTCTAAAAAAGCCATTTGCCACACCTGCCATGCCACTATCAGCAGGGGTATGAAAACTAGCAGCCTGACCACCACCAGCATGATCAGGCACATGTCAGCCAAGCACCCGACTTTGTGGGAAGTACCACAGAGTCGAGGAGCGGTGCGTGCTGATGTCACTGCTACGTCTTCGGCTGTTGTGCATGCAAGCCAATCCCCTGTCCATGCTGGCCGCGAACAAGCCTCCGGTCCTGCACCTGAAGTTGCTGAAGCACAAATTACGCCACCATCAAGCACGTCCTTGTCCCAGCGCAGCGTTCAATTATCCATTCAGCAAACATTTGAACGCAGGCGCAAATACGCTGCCAATGCCCCACATGCCACAGTCCTCAATGCTTACATTTCGCGACTCATAGCGCTAGAAATGTTGCCTTTCCGTCTGGTGGAGACGGACGCATTCCGCGACCTGATGGCGGCTGCTGTCCCACGTTACTCGGTCCCCAGCCGCCACTATTTCTCCAGATGTGCCGTCCCCGCATTGCATAACCACGTGTCCAACACCATCACACGTGCCCTGAACAATGCTGTTTCAGCCAAAGTCCACCTAACCACAGACACGTGGACAAGTGCTTGTGGGCAAGGCCGCTACATCTCCTTGACGGCACACTGGATTAATATTGTGGAGGCTGGGACCCAGTCTGAGCGAGGGACAGAACACGTCCTTCCCACACCAAGGATAGCAGGCCCTACCTCTGTCATGGTTTCACCGACACTCTACAGCTCCGGAATGTCATGCTCTTCAGCCTCCTCCTCCTCCACCTGCGCATCCTCATCCACTGTACCCTCCACACCAGTCCCAAGCTGGAAGCACTGCAGCACTGCCTCTGCAAAGCGGCAACAGGCTGTGCTGAAGCTAGTCTGCATAGGTGACAAACCCCACAATGCAGAAGAGGTGTGGACAGCTCTGAAACAGCAGGCAGATCACTGGCTCACACCTCTGAACCTAAAGCCAGGAAAGGTCATGTGTGACAATGGCCGGAACCTGGTGGCAGCTTTGAGGCGAGGGCAGCTGACGCATGTTCCATGCGTGGCCATGTGCTCAACCTGGTGGTTCAGAGGTTTGTGAAGTCATACCCGGAGGTGTCTGACCTGCTGGTAAAAGTTTGGCGTCTGTCTGCACATTTTCGCAAGTCACCTGCTGCTTCAGCCGGCCTTGCAAGCTTTCAGCGCCGTTTGCGTCTTCCGGCCCACAGACTGGTGTGTGATGTCCCCACGCATTGGAATTCAACGCTGCACATGTTGGTCAGGACATGTGAGCAGAAGAGGGCAGCTGTGGACTACCTGCATCACCTAAGCCGTCGGGAAATGGGTCAAACTCCACACATAACACCTGAGGAGTGGAGATGGATGTCGGACCTATGCACCGTCCTCCAAAACTTTGAGGACTCCACCAAGATGGTGAGCGGTGATGACGCCATTATTAGCATCACCATACCACTACTCTGCCTTCTAAAACGGTCTCTGCTGAAAATAAAAGAGGATGCATTGCAGGCAGAGCGCGATGACTTAGAGCAAGAAACTGTAGTGGGTGTGGGTGAAAACACACAGCCCAGCCTCATGTCATCACAACGTGTAGTGGAGGACTATGACGAGGAGGAGGAGGAGGAGGATGAAGACATGGAGCAACTCTCAGGCCAAATTGGGGATATGACATGCACACCAGTCATACCCTCGATTCAGCGTGGCTGGCCAGAGGACAGGGGAGATGAGGAGGAGGAGGAGGAGGAGGACAGCATGTTCAGTCATCGTGTTGGTCTGGATACTGATGTGATGGCTGTTAAGAGTCTGGCGCACATGGCTGACTTTATGGTAAGCTGCCTGTCTCGTGACCCTCGCGTTCAGAACATCTTGGCCGACAATCAGTACTGGTTGGCAACACTCTTATACCCACGCTACAAGGAGAACTTTATGTCTCTCATTCCTGAGGCGGAGAGGTCAGCCAAAATGCTGCAGTTCCAGAGGGCCATAGTCACGGAAGTTGTGAAATCCTTCCCCTCACAAAACGCTAGCGGCATAGGTCAGGATTCGTTGGACAACCAAGGCGTACGGCCGAGAGGGGCACAAGTCCAATCCGCCAGAGGCAGGGGAACTGTCTTTACGATGTGGGACAGTTTTCTCAGCCCCTCACGTACCACAGCCCCTGAGGTGCGGGGTAGTGCCACCAGAAATGCTAAGTTCGGGCAGATGCTGAAGGAGTACCTTGCAGATCGAACAACTGTACTGCGAGATTCATCGGTGCCTTTCAATTATTGGGTCTCCAAGCTCGACACGTGGCATGAATTGGCTCTCTACGCCTTGGAAGTCCTGGCCTGCCCTGCCGCTAGCGTTTTATCAGAGCGTGTTTTCAGTGCAGCAGGTGGAATCATCACTGATAAACGCACCCGCCTGTCAACTGAAAATGCGGACAGGCTCACTCTGATCAAGATGAACAAGGGTTGGATTGGGCCAGACTTCACCACACCACCAGCAAATGACAACTGAATTTTATTTTGTTATTTGAATTTGACATGTACCTCCACTCACCCATGGGTACACACTTCCGTACTTTGGCTAATCGCTGGACTGCTACTCCTTCTCCTCATGTGACACCATGATGAGCGTTAGAATAGTTAGACTCTTGTTTGAGGTATACCCGCAGTGGTAAATTTTTTAGCCCATTCTGTTAGAATGGGCATTACAACGACAGGAGACCCGCTCCTTTTCAATGGGAAAAATGTTTTTAGGTACTCCTACACGTCTCTATCCAGGGACAAAGAGGAGCCTCCCAATTTTTGGCTGCCCTGACAAAAGGGCTATACTACAATACACCCTGTTCTTCTTAACAGGCCCTCCTGCACGCCTCAATCCAGGGACAAAGAGGAGCCTCCCAATTTTTGGCTGCCCTGACAAAAGGGCTATACTACAATACACCCAGTTCTTAACAGGCCCTCCTGCACGTCTCTATCCAGGGACAAAGAGGAGCCTCACAATTTTTGGCTGCCCTGACCTAAGGGCTATACTACAATACCCCCACTTGAGGGTTACAGGCCCTACTACATGTCTGTATGCATGGGTCATTGTTGAACCTCCCAATTTTTGTCTGCCCTGACCAAAGGGCTCTACTACAATACACCCAGTTCTTCTTTACAGGCCCTCCTGCACGTCTCCATCCAGGGACAAAGAGGAGCCTCACAATTTTTGGCTGCCCTGACCAAAGGGCTCTACTACAATACACCCAGTTCTTCTTAACAGGCCCTCCTGCACGTCTCCATCCAGGGACAAAGAGGAGCCTCACAATTTTTGGCTGCCCTGACCTAAGGGCTATACTACAATACACCCAGTTCTTCTTAACAGGCCCTCCTGCACGTCTCCATCCAGGGACAAAGAGGAGCCTCACAATTTTTGACTGCCCTGACCTA
Organism: Allobates femoralis; assembly: GCA_033576535.1. NCBI lineage: Eukaryota > Metazoa > Chordata > Amphibia > Anura > Aromobatidae > Allobates > Allobates femoralis. Next base: position 573,637,851 of record JARQOC010000002.1, read on the forward strand.
AGGGCTATACTACAATACACCCACTTGAGGGTTACAGGCCCTACTACAACTCTGTAAGCATGGGTCATTGTTGAACCTCCCAATTTTTGGCTGCCCTGACCAAAGGGCTATACTAAAATACACCCACTTGAGGGTTACAGGCCATACTACATGTCTGTATGCATGGGTCATTGTTGAACCTCCCAATTTTTGGCTGCCCTGACCAAAGGGCTCTACTACAATACACCCAGTTCTTCTTAACAGGCCCTCCTGCACGTCTCCATCCATGGACAAAGAGGAGCCTCACAATTTTTGGCTGCCCTGACCAAAGGGCTACACTACAATACACCCAGTTCTTCTTAACAGGCCCTCCTGCACGTCTCCATCCAGGGACAAAGAGGAGCCTCACAATTTTTGGCTGCCCTGACCTAAGGGCTATACTACAATACACCCACTTGAAGGTTACAGGCCCTACTACATGTCTGTATGCATGGGTCATTGTTGAACCTCCCAATTTTTGGCTGCCCTGACCAAAGGGCTCTACTACAATACACCCAGTTCTTCTTTACAGGCCCTCCTGCACGTCTCCATCCAGGGACAAAGAGGAGCCTCACAATTTTTGGCTGCCCTGACCAAAGGGCTCTACTACAATACACCCAGTTCTTCATAACAGGCCCTCCTGCACGTCTCCATCCAGGGACAAAGAGGAGCCTCACAATTTTTGACTGCCCTGACCTAAGGGCTATACTACAATACACCCAGTTCTTCTTAACAGGCCCTCCTGCACGTCTCCATCCAGGGACAAAGAGGAGCCTCACAATTTTTGGCTGCCCTGACCTAAGGGCTATACTACAATACACCCACTTGAGGGTTACAGGCCCTACTACAACTCTGTAAGCATGGGTCATTGTTGAACCTCCCAATTTTTGGCTGCCCTGACCAAAGGGCTATACTAAAATACACCCACTTGAGGGTTACAGGCCCTACTACATGTCTGTATGCATGGGTCATTGTTGAACCTCCCAATTTTTGGCTGCCCTGACCAAAGGGCTCTACTACAATACACCCAGTTCTTCTTAACAGGCCCTCCTGCACGTCTTCATCCATGGACAAAGAGGAGCCTCACAATTTTTGGCTGCCCTGACCAAAGGGCTACACTACAATACACCCAGTTCTTCTTAACAGGCCCTCCTGCACGTCTCCATCCAGGGACAAAGAGGAGCCTCACAATTTTTGGCTGCCCTGACCTAAGGGCTATACTACAATACACCCACTTGAAGGTTACAGGCCCTACTACATGTCTGTATGCATGGGTCATTGTTGAACCTCCCAATTTTTGGCTGCCCTGACCAAAGGGCTCTACTACAATACACCCAGTTCTTCTTTACAGGCCCTCCTGCACGTCTCCATCCAGGGACAAAGAGGAGCCTCACAATTTTTGGCTGCCCTGACCAAAGGGCTCTACTACAATACACCCAGTTCTTCATAACAGGCCCTCCTGCACGTCTCCATCCAGGGACAAAGAGGAGCCTCACAATTTTTGGCTGCCCTGACCTAAGGGCTATACTACAATACACCCAGTTCTTCTTAACAGGCCCTCCTGCACGTCTCCATCCAGGGACAAAGAGGAGCCTCACAATTTTTGGCTGCCCTGACCTAAGGGCTATACTACAATACACCCACTTGAGGGTTACAGGCCCTACTACAACTCTGTAAGCATGGGTCATTGTTGAACCTCCCAATTTTTGGCTGCCCTGACCAAAGGGCTATACTAAAATACACCCACTTGAGGGTTACAGGCCCTACTACATGTCTGTATGCATGGGTCATTGTTGAACCTCCCAATTTTTGGCTGCCCTGACCAAAGAGCTCTACTACAATACACCCAGTTCTTCTTAACAGGCCCTCCTGCACGTCTTCATCCATGGACAAAGAGGAGCCTCACAATTTTTGGCTGCCCTGACCAAAGGGCTACACTACAATACACCCAGTTCTTCTTAACAGGCCCTCCTGCAAGTCTCCATCCAGGGACAAAGAGGAGCCTTACAATTTTTGGCTGCCCTTACCTAAGGGCTATACTACAATACACCCACTTGAGAGTTACAGGCACTACTACATGTCTGTATGCATGGGTCATTGTTGAACCTCCCAATTTTTGGCTGCCCTGACCAAAGGGCTCTACTACAATACACCCAGTTCTTCTTAACAGGCCCTCCTGCACGTCTCCATCCAGGGACAAAGAGGAGCCCCATCCAGGGACAAAGAGGAGCCTCCCAATTTTTGGCTGCCCTGACAAAAGGGCTATACTACAATACACCCAGTTCTTAACAGGCCCTCCTGCACGTCTCTATCCAGGGACAAAGAGGAGCTCACAATTTTTGGCTGCCCTGACCTAAGGGCTATACTACAATACACCCACTTGAGGGTTACAGGCCCTACTACATGTCTGTATGCATGGGTCATTGTTGAACCTCCCAATTTTTGGCTGCCCTGACCAAAGGGCTCTACTACAATACACCCAGTTCTTCTTAACAGGCCCTCCTGCACGTCTCCATCCAGGGACAAAGAGGAGCCTCACAATTTTTGGCTGCCCTGACCAAAGGGCTACTACTACAATACACCCAGTTCTTCTTAACAGGCCCTCCTGCACGTCTCCATCCAGGGACAAAGAGGAGCCTCACAATTTTTGGCTGCCCTGACCTAAGGGCTATACTACAATACACCCACTTGAGGGTTACAGGCCCTACTACATGTCTGTATGCATGGGTCATTGTTGAACCTCCCAATTTTTGGCTGCCCTGACCAAGGTCTACTAGAATACACCCAGTTCTTCTTTACAGGCCCTCCTGCACGTCTCCATCCAGGGACAAAGAGGAGCCTCACAATTTTTGGCTGCCCTGACCAAGGGCTTACTACTACAATACACCCAGTTCTTCTTAACAGGCCCTCCTGCACGTTCTCCATCCAGGGACAAAGAGGAGCCTCACAATTTTTGGCTGCCCTGACCTAAGGGCTATACTACAATACACCCAGTTCTTCTTAACAGGCCTCCTGCACGTCTCCATCCAGGGACAAAGAGGAGCCTCACAATTTTTGGCTGCCCTGACCTAAGGGCTATACTACAATACACCCACTTGAGGTTACAGGCCCTACTACACTCTGTAAGCATGGGTCAATTTGGTTCGCCAATCACCCAGTTTTTAAGGCTCTCCTAAGACAAGAGGGCAAATTCGCCTACAATATACATAACCCACTTGAGGGTTACAGGCCCTACTACATGTCTATATGCATGGGTCATTGCTTGAACCCTCCAATTTTTGGCTGCCCTGACCAAAGGGCTCTACTACAATACACCCAGTTCTTCTTAACAGGCCCTCCTGCACGTCTCCATCCAGGGACAAAGAGGAGCCTCACAATTTTTGGCTGCCCTGACCAAAGGGCTTACACTACAATACACCCAGTTCTTCTTACAGGCCCTCCTGCACGTCTCCATCCAGGGACAAAGAGGAGCCTCACAATTTTTGGCTGCCCTGACCTAAGGGCTATACTACAATACACCCACTTGAGTTACAGGCCTCTACATGTCTGTATGCATGGGTCATTGTTGAACCTCCCAATTTTTGGCTGCCCTGACCAAAGGGTCTACTACAATACAGCCAGTTATTCTTAAACAGCCGCTCCTGCACATCTCCATCCAGGGACAAAGAGGAGCCTCCCAATTTTTGGCTGCCCTGACAAAAGGCTATACTACAATACACCCAGTTCTTAACAGGCCCTCCTGCACGTCTCTATCCAGGGACAAAGAGGAGCCTCACAATTTTGGCTGCCCTGACCTAAGGGCTATACTACAATACACCCACTTGAGGGTTACAGGCCCTACTACATGTCTGTATGCATGGGTCATTGTTGAACCTCCCAATTTTTGGCTGCCCCGACCAAAGGGCTCTACTACAATACACCCAGTTCTTCTTTACAGGCCCTCCTGCACGTCTCCATCCAGGGACAAAGAGGAGCCTCACAATTTTTGGCTGCCCTGACAAAAGGGCTCTACTACAATACACCCAGTTTTTCTTAACAGGCCCTCCTGCACGTCTCATCCAGGGACAAAGAGGAGCCTCACAATTTTTGGCTGCCCTGACCTAAGGGCTATACTACAATACACCCAGTTCTTCTTAACAGGCCCTCCTGCACGTCTCCATCCAGGGACAAAGAGGAGCCTCACAATTTTTGGCTGCCCTGACCTAAGGGCTATACTACAAATACACCCACTTGAGGGTTACAGGCCCTACTACAACTCTGTAGATGGTCATGGTGACTCCAATTTTTGGCTGCTCTAAGGAACAATACCCATTTTTTAGGCTGCGCCTGACCCAAATTGGCTGCTACACTTACTACAATACACCCAGTTCTTCTTAACAGGCCCTCCTGCACGTCTCCATCCAGGGACAAAGAGGAGCCTCCCATTTTTTGGCTGCCCTGACCAAAGGGCTATACTACAATACACCCAGTTCTTGTTTACAGGCCATCCTGCATCTCTGTATCCAGGGGCATATGGTGAACCTCCCAATTTTTGACTGCCCTTGCAAAGGAAGATACTACAATAGACCCAGTTCCTCAAAATGGGCACTTTATTTGTAGACAGGGCTTCATGTACGTCTCTTGTCAGGGTCATCGGAGTGTCGCACAATGTTTTCACGTAAAATCTTTTATGTAATCACAAAAAGTGACATACACCAGCTGTATTTCACTATTGGGTATGTGCCCTTAACATTTCCACCCTAAATATTCATTTTGGTGTAATTTTGGAAGGTTTTCTGGACACTCCGTAAAATTGGCGTGAAACTCGGACAACATTGTTCACAGCTGTGACTTTTGAGTGAGAAATGCTTCCAGGGGTCTTCCCCATGGTGTTGCCATGTCATTTCAGCACTCTTCTGAGACTTTTGTGACATTTTTAGTGTTTTTCCAGGCAGCCGGCAGTCATTTCATAAAAATACTCGTGTCTCCCATAGGATAACATTGGGCTCGTTACTCGGGCCGAGTACACGAGTATCTCGGGATGCTTAGCCCGAGCTTCGAGCACCCGAGCATTTTAGTACTCGCTCATCACTAATTATTAACTCTAGTAACATCTATGGTGTTACAGGTCAATTTTGACCCATATCCAACTACTTTATGAAAAAGGCAAAAAACTAATTTTTTTTTTTTATAGAAGTTTAATACAAATAAAAGATGAAATTATATTAACATTAATAGCAATAATAATAAAAAGTAGCTTTTCTAGGTCAAACAAACAACAATCAATCAAGCAAATCAACAGAAATCAAGTACTAGTTTTTAGATGCATTAGTATTTAGATGCATGTGTGGCAAAAAGTGACACTTTTTGTGTGTTCTTTGCAGAGGTATTTTTTGCAGGCGAAGCACGATGTGTTTGTCTTTCTGTCCTTATTGCTAGGGCAGACATGACACCTCTTTCTTTTAGAATCAGGTGGTCTCACTGGGGTTGTGGCTGTTGTGGTTGATGTTGAGGCAAGCCTGGTTGAGGAGGATGCTGGTGATGATGCTCTTTGTGTTGCTGTGGGTGTGGACGAAGCACTTGTTGAGCTCTGGAGTTGTCGGACCAAGGCTGCAGTGGCTGGGTCTCGGGGCACTCGTTCCCTTTGGTCAATGTGCGCCTTGACAAGGGATCTTCCTAGTTCCTCAAGAAACATCCTCCGCTTGTTTTTTTCTTTGAATTCCATCCTTGGTGAATGTGGGTCCACAACACAAATGAATTGCATGCTGACACATCAAGAATGTTGTAAAATACAACCATTGGCCATCTCCTAGTCATTCGCTGGCAAGTGTAGGTGGCAGTCAGCTTGTCCAGGTTGTCCACTCCTCCTTTGTTTTTGTTATAGTCCAGGATGATTCTGGGCTTTTTGTCACATCCTGATGACACAGCTGCATCTTTGTGACGTGTGGACATCAGTACCTCATTCTGTCGTTTTTTGGGGCAGTATGAAACAGCAGTGGTAGTGTCTGTAAAAACAAACTTTGAGGAAAGTGGAGCCCTGTCCTTCATCTGCAACAATTCAGCAGGCAGCTCAGGTTTGTTTTTTTTCAGTGTGCCCACCATGGTGATTTTCCTCCTGAGAAGTTCTTGTCCAAGGTCATAGCTGGTAAAAAAATTGTCACAAGTAATGTTGTAACCCTGCAGTCCAGTAGTCATATCGAGGACTACACGTTTCCCTTCTTTTTCAGGGATGCCGCTTGCAGACTTGCCTGTGTAAATCTGTAGATTCCATGCATAGCTAGTTTTTGCATCACAGGCTGCCTAAATTATTAAGCCGTATTTGCCTGGCTTACTTGGCATGTATTGCCGGAAGGGGCATTTTCCGTGGAAAGGGAGAAAACGTTGGTCTACTGTCTCCTCTGGCCCTGGGTTGAACATCAGTGGAAGGAGCTGCACCCATTTCTCCCAAACATCCCTGATGGGAGCAAGTTTGTCAGATTTTGTTCTGGTGTCTCTGTTGTCAAATCTGAGGACTCTTGATATCATTTGAAAATTTTGAAGTGACATAGTAACATAGTAACATAGTAACATAGTTTTTAAGGTTGAAGGAAGACTTTAAGTCCATCTAGTTCAACCCATAGCCTAACATGTTGATCCAGAGGAAGGCAAAAAAAAACCCATGTGGCAACACTAAGCTCCACATTGGGGGAAAAAATTCCTTCCTGACTCCAGATACGGCAATCAGACTAATTCCCTGGATCAACGCCCTATCAAAGAATCTAGTATGTATAACTGATAATATTATAGTTTTCAAGAAAGGCATCCAGGCCCTTCTTAAATGTTAGTAGTGACTCACTCATTACAACATCATGTGGCAGAGAGTTCCATAGTCTCACTGCTCTTACAGTCTGTGATTATGATTAAACCTTCTTTGCTCCAGACGTAGAGGATGCCCCCTTGTCCCAGTCTCAGGCCTAAGAGTAAAGAGATCATTAGAAAGGTCTCTGTACTGTCCCCTCATATATTTATACATTATTATAAGATCACCCCTAAGCCTTCATTTTTCCAAGCTAAATAACCCCAAGTTTAATAACCTGTCTTGGTATTGCAGACCCCTTAGTCCTCTAATGACTTTTGTCGCTCTTCTCTGGACCCGCTCTAGTTCAGCAATGTCTTTCTTATACACCGGAGACCAGAATTGTACACAGTATTCTAAGTGTGGTCGCACTAGTGACTTGTATAGAGGTAAAATTATGTTCTCCTCATGAGCATCTATGCCTCTTTTAATGCATCCCATTATTTTATTTGCCTTTGCAGCAGCTGCCTGACACTGGCCACTAAATGTGAGTTTGTCATCTACCCATACACCCAGGTCTTTTTCAGTGACAGTTTTGCCCAGTGTTTTACAATTAAGCACATAATTATACCTTTTGTTTCCTCTGCCCAAGTGCATGACTTTACATTTATCCCCATTAAAGCGCATTTGCCATTTAGCAGCCCAAGCTTCTAGTTTACATAAATCCTCCTGTAATATAAAATTGTCCTCCTCTGTATTGATTACCCTGCAGAGTTTAGTGTCATCTGCAAATATTAAGATTCTACTCCGTATGCCCCCTACAAGGTCATTAATAAATATATTAAATAGAAGCGGGCCCAACACTGACCCCTGTGGTACCCCACTGTTAACTGTGACCCATTCTGAGTGTGTTCCATTAATAACCACCCTTTGTTTCCTATCACTAAGCCAGTTCTTAACCCACTTACACATATTTTCCCCTATCCCCATTGCCCTCATTTTATGTATCAACCTTTTGTGTGGCACCGTATCAAAAGCTTTTGAAAAGTCCATATACACCACATCCACTGCATTTCCTTGGTCCAGTCCAGAACTTACTTCTTCATAGAAGCTTACCAGATTAGTTTGACAGGAACGGTCCCTCGTAAAACCATGTTGATAATGGGTCATGAGGTTATTTTTCTTCAGATAGTCCAGTATAGCATCTCTTAGAAAACCCTCTAGGATTTTACCCACAGTAGAGGTTAAGCTTACTGGCCTATAATTTCCAAGTTCAGTTTTTGTCCCCTTTTTGAATATTGGCACCACATTTGCTATACGCCAGTCCTGTGGTACAGACCCTGTTATTATGGAATCTTTAAATATTAAAAATAATGGTCTATCTATGACAGTACTTAATTCCTGCAGCACTCTGGGGTGTATCCCATCCGGGCCCGGGGATTTGTCAATTTTAGTGATTTTTAGACGATGCCGTACTTCCTCTTGGGTTAAGCAGGTGACATTTAATTGAGACTTTTTGTTATCACTGATCATATTGTCTGTCATGGGATTTTCTTGTGTAAATACTGTTGAAAAAAAGTCATTTAGCATATTGGCTTTTTCCTCATCCTCATCCACCATTTCACCCAGACTATTTTTAAAGGGGCCAACACCATCATTTTTTAGTTTCTTACTATTTATGTAGTTAAAAAATATTTTGGGATTCTTTTTACTTTCTCTGGCAATGAGTCTCTCTGTCTCAATCTTTGCTGCCTTGATTTGCTTTTTACAAATGTTATTTAATTTTCTGTATTTATTTAATAGTGCTTAATCACTACCTACTTGCTTTAATTCCCTAAATGCTTTCTTTTTGTCACATATTGCACTTCTTACCGCTTTATTTAGCCATAGTGGTTTCCTCCTATTTCTAGCATGCTTATTCCCATAGGGTATATATTGTGCACAGGTCCTATTCAGGATGCTAATAAACATCTCCCATTTGTGTTGTGTACTTTTATGTCTCAGGACATCGTCCCAATTTATTGCACTAAGATCATCTCTCAAACGTTGGAAATTTGCCTTCCTGAAGTTTAGTGTCCTTGTAGCCCCTCTACTACACGTCTTAGTAAAGGATACTTGAAAGCTTATTAAGTTATGATCACTATTACCCAAGTGACCTCCAACCCGTATATTTGATATGCGGTCCGGCCTGTTGGTTAATATTGTTGCCCGGAAAATATTCCTGCCTGTCGATGCGTCCCAGAGACTATCAGTGGCCTCGTTGCAGGATTTGTACACTCCAGCAAGGAGAAGAACACCAATGTAGGCATCCAGGACATTATCATGAAGGTTATTCCACATGTTGCCGTAGACTTTTTTTCCTTCAAGGTTTATCATAGCAATAATGACTTTTTTTATTGACAATGGCATAAACAGATCAAAACTTGTCTTGATGTCACTTACTCTTGTCACAGCAAACCTTGTGATCCCAGGGGTCATTTTTATTACATTTGCAGCATCTGCCCTGCCATGTACATCTGGAGGTACTGAGCTCCAACTGATCTTGCCACTTTTGGATTTGAATCTTTCAGCGGGAGCAGCTTCAGCACCAGTGACCTCCTCATCAGACTGATCAGAACTGTGTCTGTGTCTTCCGGTTGATACTCCACATCATCTTCCTCCTCAGAAACCTGTTTATCTGTATCAGTTTGCTGCTGTGTGTTCTCTGATTCATTATCATTTAAGATATAATCCAGAATTTGGCTTACTTCAAATCTTCTCCTCATTGTTGCATGTGTAAACTGGAGATGTATACTCTGCAAAGTACCAACTCTAAGCTGATTTGGCCATACATGCCGGGACATGTCCCTAACTCAAGTTGTTGGAGGTAGAGCTGGCTGTGGACTGTTGGTTTATATTGTGTTTGTGAGTTCAGTTTTGGGATTTATTATTGTTTTTTTACTCTTATATTAGACTTGGGTCGAAATTGACCCCACAAACACAAATGTTATAATTTTAATAAGAGCATTTTACAATTTAGTAAAATAGTTTTATTTATTGTATTTTGTTTAAAAATAAGTTCCTGATAAAGTCAAAAAGTCTTGATGCAAAAAACAAATGTATGTAGAATTTGTATGCATTTAAAACCTAAAACTGGTCGGTCACAACCCTAACACTAGAGGAAGGTTAAGCATCTCAACTATGCATGAAAACATAAGAACTAAGGTGTAGAATAATGTCAGTAGGTGTCAGGGCTGATTAGTCAAAATTTGAAATATTTGGCTGCAATTGAAGGCAGTTTGTTCACTGGGCACCAACATCAAGTAAAATAGGGTGAAAATATCACCTTCCACAAACCCTCAGACTGTAAACTGAAAGCAAAAATAGGCTGAACACCTCTTGCAGTCTCCTGCAAAAAAAAATGCCTATGCCTAATGGGAAATGTTCTAGTCCAGGTGAAATAAAAAAATATTGGGGACAGACCATGAGTTGAGGTTAACAAGAAAATTCAATTTAACATTTTGATTTTTTTCCTTTTGCAGCATTTACTGATAAGGTTAACTACCGTATATACTCGCGTATAAGCTGAAAAGTCCCCCCTCGGCTTATACGCGGTATATAAAAAAAATAAAAAAAAAATACCGCAGCAGCCCCGGAGGTATACAGGCCCCCCATCAAGTTCCAGGGCCCCCCCCACCTTGCGCGCAGCCTGTAAAGGAAAATCATACTTACCAGTGTCCAGTCGCGCCGTCCGCAGCTGCCGACATGACGATCCCGGGCTCCATTCAGCGTCTTCCGCATTTCCTGTAGTCGCGGGCAATGACGTCATTGCCCGCGACCACAGGAAGTCGGAAGCCGGAAGACGCTGAATGGAGCCCGGGATCGTCATGTCGGCAGCTGCGGACGGCGCGACTGGACACTGGTAAGTATGATTTTCCTTTACAGGCTGGCGCGCAAGGTGGGGGGGGCCCTGGAACTTGATGGGGGGCCTGTATACCTCCGGGGCTGCGGCTGTATACAGCCCTGGGGCTGCGGCTGTATACAGCCCTGGGGCTGCGGCTGTATACAGCCCTGGGGCTGCGGCTGTATACAGCCCTGGGGCTGCGGCTGTATACAGCCTTGGGGCTGCTGCTGTATACAGCCCTGGGGCTGCGGCTGTATACAGCCCTGGGGCTGCTGCTGCTGTATGTACCTCTGGGGCTGCATATGGGGCTGCATATGGGGCTGCATATACCTCTGGGGCTGCATATACCTCTGGGACTGTATATACCTCTGGGGCTGCATATACCTCTGAGGCTGCTGTATACTACCACTGGGGCTGCTGATGTATATACCACTGGGGTTTCTGCTGCTGTATATACCTCTGGGGCTGCATATGGGGCTGCATATGGGGCTGCATATACCTCTGGGGCTGCATATACCTCTGGGGCTGTATATACCTCTGGGGCTGCATATACCTCTGGGGCTGCTGTATACTACCACTGGGGCTGCTGATGTATATACCACTGGGGCTGCTGCTGCTGTATATACCTCTGGGGCTGCATATGGGGCTGCATATGGGGCTGCATATACCTCTGGGGCTGCATATACCTCTGGGGCTGCATATACCTCTGGGGCTGCATATGGGGCTGCATATACCTCTGGGGCTGCATATGGGGCTGCATATACCTCTGGGGCTGCATATACCTCTGGGGCTGCATATGGGGCTGCATATACCTCTGGGGCTGCATATGGGGCTGCATATACCTTGGGGCTGCATATGGGGCTGCATATACCTCTGGGGCTGCATATACCTCTGGGGCTGCATATGGGGCTGCATATACCTCTGCGCTGCATATACCTCTGGGGCTGTATATACCTCTGGGGCTGCTGTATACTACCACTGGGGCTGCTGCTGTATACTACCACTGGGGAGGCTGCTGTATACCTCACTGCTGGGGGTTGTATACCTGTGCTGGAGTCCACCCTCGGCTTATACGCGAGTCAATATGTTTTCCCAGTTTTTGGGGGCAAAAGTAGGGGGGTCGGCTTATACACGGGTCGGCTTATACACGAGTATATACGGTAATTACATTTTTAATAGATCTGACTTTTATGAATGCCCTGATAGCAATTTTTTTTTCCTTTCTTTACTCTTAATGGGGTTAAATTGAGAAGTAATTTGACTTATCTGAATTGAGCTTTTATATATTTTATTACATTTATAAGTTAAACCTTTTTTCTTTAATTTTACATATTTTATTGCCCTTAAGCTAGGGTCACATTTGCATCATTGAAGCGCTAAAAGCTAACGATTTTTCAATGTTCCAATGTGAAAAAACGCTAGTTTTAACGCTTCCAAAGTGCAATGCGTTTGACACTAGGCCTTTTTGCAAAAGCACCAAAAAACGCGATAAACAGCGTTTTTGGGGGTGTTTGCAAAAACGCTTTCTTTTTTAATATGGGAATCTATGGGAAACGCATGTGTTAATGCATGGTGCATACATGTACCATGCGTTAACAAATGCGTTAATGCTAGCACTAAAAAGGGAAAAAATGTTATAAAATGGCAAGGGAAATACTGCTTCTTTAACACATCCTTGCAAAGGATGCACCCTTCCAAATGTGACCCTAGCCTTAGGGCAATAAAATATCATGTAAGATTGAAGAAAAAAGGTTTAACTTATAAATGCAAAAAAATATATAAAAGCTCAATTCAAATAAGTCAAATTACTTCTCAATTTAACCTTTAACCTTTGATTGCTTATATTGTGTACTGCAATACACTGCATGGTAGTGCAGTATATAGTGAAAACCTTGGCGTCCTTTGAAGCTTAAGCTAGGGTCATATTTGCGGCAAAAAATTCAGATCCTGATCCGGTTTTGAGCTGTTAAAGAGCTCAAAACCGGATCAGGAACCGCAGCCCATAGGAGGCCATTATTACAGTTGTGGCCAAAAGTATTGACACCCCTGCAATTCTGTCTGATAATACTCAGTTTCTTATTATTTTATCTTTTATTTTCTGTACAGATAGACGCATATGAAGCGGGAAAATGATGCACCGGGTGCCTGCAGCTCAAATCACATCCACAGATGAAAATACACAAAGCATGCACAGCCTTATTTGAAAATACATGTATATTTTCCTCTTTTGAAGGAATTTTTTTTCAAAAAAATTTTTAAGCACTGATTAATGCACGTTATTTATCAATCAATGCACCAAATTTATATTTAGTAATGAATAAACAAACATATTTTATAAAAAAATATACCGTATATACTCGTGTATAAGCCGAGTTTTTCAGCACAAAATTGTGCTGAAAAGTGCCCCCCTCGGCTTATACACGAGTCAGTGATGGCTCAGAGTGTGTGGGGCCGGTGTCCGGGGCTGGAGGAGGTGGGGGAGGCTGTACAATGAGCGGGCAGTCACGTGCTCCCGCTCATTAGTGCAATGCAATATGCACTGCATCCCCCTGTCCATCAGCGGCAGGGGGAGCGGTGCATATTACATTGCTGTCAGCGCTCCTCTGCCCCCCTGGGGTAGTATACAGCACTGCCCCCCTGTGGGTATACACAGCCCCCCCATGGTAGTATACAGCAGTGCCCCCCTGTGGGTATACACAGCCCCCCCCTGGGGTAGAATACAGCAGTGCCCCCCCTGTGGGTATACACAGCCCCCCCTGGGGTAGTATACAGCAGTGCCCCCCCTGTGGGTATATACAGCCCCCCCCCCGGTTGCTGCCGCACACCTGTAAAAAGAAGCACTTTCATACTTATCCTCCTGCTGTCACCGCACGCATCCTCCGCTCGTCCATCCACGTGAACGCGCACAAATAATGACGTCATTATTTGTGCGCGGTCATATGGATGGACGCCGGGTGCAAGGAGAGCGGAGGATGCGCTCGGTGACAGCAAAGGGGGATAAGTATGAAAGCGCTTCTTTTTACAGGTGTGCGGCAGCAACGGGGGGGGGGGGCTGTATATACCCACAGGGGGGGCACTGCTGTATACTACCCCGGGGGGGCTGTGTATACCCACAGGGGGGGCACTGCTGTATACTACCCCAGGGGGGGCTGTGTATACCACAGAGAGGGCACTGCTGTATACTACCCCAGGGGGGGCTGTGTATATCCACCGGGGGGGGCACTGCTGTATACTACCCCAGGGGGGGGCTGCTGTATACTACCACAGGAGAGGGGCTTTTGTATATACCTCTGTGGCTGCTGTATACTACCACAGGGGAGAGGCTGCTTATATACCTCTGTGGCTGCTGTATACTACCACAGGGGGGGCTGCTGTATACTACCACAGGGAGGGGCTGCTGTATATACCTCTGTGGCTGCTGTATACTACCACAGGGGGGGCTGCTGTATACTACCACAGGGGAGGGGCTGCTGTATATACCTCTGTGGCTGCTGTATACTACCACAGGGGGAGGCTGCTGTATACTACCACAGGGGGAGACTGCTGTATACTACCACAGGGGAGGGGCTGCTGTATATACCTCTGTGGCTGCTGTATACTACCACAGGGGGAGGCTGCAGTATAGTACCACAGGGGGAGGCTGCTGTATACTACCACAGGGGGAGACTGCTGTATACTACCACAGGGGGAGACTGCTGTATACTACCACAGGGGGAGACTGCTGTATACTA
>JARQOC010000002.1:573652336-573757994 GCA_033576535.1 Allobates femoralis
TAGAAGTGGTTAATGTTGAAATAGCCTTAGTAGAGCACATAGTGAGATAGCAAGTGGAGCAGTAATAGAATAGAAGGGGTTAATGTGAAAATGGCCTTAGTACTGCACTTACTGAGATAGCAAGTGGAGCAGTATTAGAATAGAAGGGGTTAATGTGAAAATGGGCTTAATACTGCACTTACACAGATAGCAAGTGGAGCAGTAATAGAATAGAAGGGGTTAATGTGAAAATGGCCTTAGTAGTGCACTTACTGAGATAGCAAGTGGAGCAGTAATAGAATAGAAAGGGTTAATGTGAAAATGGCCTTAGTAGTGCACTTACTGAGATAGCAAGTGGAGCAGTATTAGAATAGAAGGGGTTAATATATTAGGAAAAAAAGAGGGCACGATGGTGAAATGTTGCTGATATTAAATTAGTATAAAGAAGGGGTTAATATAAGCATAGGCATTAGGAATATATACTCTAATGTGAGATTGTACTGTGAAAACAGCTTTTTAGAAATTCAAACTTCGCGCTCTAAGATGGCGTACGCGAAATCTTCATTCATAAAAAGCCGGCAGACGCCAGCCGCAATGTGATTGGGCAGCGGAAACTTCATAAACATGGCGCCGTAAATCCGGTTGGTCGGCGCTACTGTGTGAAGATGCCGCTGTCCAATCACAACTGAGCGGGGCGGAGCTACAGACTTCCAGAGTCCCGAACGGCGTGTCCGAAAATCGCACCAGGCGCTCGGCAAGGAAAATGGCGATTTCCCCACTGTGCGGCGACCAATGGGAATCAAAGCGCCAAGTCAAACAACCAATCACATCCAGGAAATAACAGAAGGACAGCGCCCAAGCTGGAAATCATATCATCAAGTATTTATTCCATCCACCGCAGCACAATCACAATCGCGGCTCATTTCTCAATGGATGTCTATGGGAAAACGCCCTCCAATGAGAATCGCGGCGCCATTTTTGAAAATACACAGCGGCCAATCACAATCGTCCCTCAATACTCAATGGGAAGAGGTGCTGAAAATGCGATTGGTCGGCGGGCACCGTGAAGACCGGCAATTTGTATCGGCGGCGCCTGCATGCGTGTTCGGGCAGAGCGGTCTCATAGACCGCGGAGGCCGCTAGAAGCGCCGAAGTTTGCGCTTGTAGCGCAAAAGTCGGCGCTTGCAGCGGCGAAGTGTCCGAACTGTGGCGCAGGCTCCATGCAGCGCCGGTTGGCGCTGCATGTGTCAAAATAGTAAAAGTAGTGAAAATAAAAGATAGAAAAAGAGGTGAAAATAAAAGTCAGCATCAGGAATATAGCTTCAGATGTGAAAAGGTAGATTTGCCAAAGGATATCTTAGCTGATCAATCGCAGATCCTGATCCGGCGCTTGCTTCCCGACGTCCCGCACGAAGGATGGATATCTCGGCTGAAATGTAGTCCAACAGATGGTCCAGCGGTAGCTTCTCGTTCTCTCAGAAAGACCCTCACGAAGGATGGATTTCTTGGCAGAAATATAATCCAACAGATAGTCCAGCGGTAGGTTCTCGTTCTCCCACAAAGAGGATTCAAAGAGGTTGAAGATTCAAAGTTCGCGCTATAAATAAGCGGCCTTATCTCATTGGTGGGCGGCAACATCAGAAAGATGGCGCCATGAATGTGATTGGTCGCTGTGTTTTTTCAAAACTCGCGGCTTGATTGTGATTGGAGGACGGCTTCCGATACATAGAG
Organism: Allobates femoralis; assembly: GCA_033576535.1. Lineage (NCBI taxonomy): Eukaryota > Metazoa > Chordata > Amphibia > Anura > Aromobatidae > Allobates > Allobates femoralis. Next base: position 573,654,047 of record JARQOC010000002.1, read on the forward strand.
AAATGAAGATATTTTATGGCCGGGCCCCTGGTTCTATTTTGGGCCAGGCGACTCGCCTCTGAGGCGTCGTTCGACGTGGCCGGAAACTCGCAATCAGCGCTTCGCGGCAATAGCTAGCGTATCACCAATGACTCGCAATGATTGCGAATCGTTGGTAAGGCGCTAGGAATGTCCGCGAACCGCTGAATGCGAGTTTCCGGCCACGTCGAATGACGCCTCAAAGGCGAGTCGCCTGGCCGAAAATAGAACCAGGGGCCCGGCCATAAAATCGCCAACACACCGCTAATGTATCTCTATGGCATTTTTAAACATGGCGCCGCGATTCTGATTGGACGGCGCCTTCCCATAGAGAAACATGAAGAAATGAGGCGCTATTGTGATTGGTCTGCGTCAGCACACAGCGACCAATCACAACAGCTCCTCGCTTCCCATAGACATACATTAGCGGCGTGTCGACGATGTTAGGTCCGGAAAATAGAACCATGGTGCCGGCCTTAAAATCGCCTACACGCCGCTAATGTATGTCTATGGGATTTTTAAAAATGGCGCCGCGATTCTGATTGGTCGGTGTCTGCTAACGCCGACCAATCAGATTGCGCCCTCACTTCGCATAGACATACATTAGCGGTGTGTCGGCGATTTTATGTCCGGAAAATAGAACCAGGGGCCCGGCCTTAAAATCGCTGAGACACCGCTAATGTAGTGGATCGGACTGACGATCAGATGAATAAGAAGACATGTAAGTGATCGACGGCGGCGTTAGAGAAGGGTGCGGCGGGGCTTAAGGGGTAGGGGCTTAGGTGCGGCGCGGCTTAAGGGGTAGGGGCTTAGGTGCGGCGAGGCTTAGGGGGTAGGGGCTTAGGTACGGCGGGGCAGGGGTAGGGGCTTAGGTGCGGCGGGGTAGTGGCTGCGGCGGGGTAGTGGGTTAGCTGCGGCTTCGGGGGTAGGGGCTTAGGTGCGGCAGAGGGTAGTGGCTGCGGCGGGGTAGTGGCTTGATGCGGCGGGGTAGTGGCTGCGGCGGGATAGTGGCTTAGGTGCGGCAGGGGGTAGGGGCTTAGGTGCGGCTTCGGGGGTAGGGGCTTAGGTGCGGCAGAGGGTAGTGGCTGCGGCGGGGTAGTGGGCTTGATGCGGCGGGGGTAGTGGCTGCGGCGGGGTAGTGGCTTAGGTGCGGCAGGGGGTAGGGGCTTAGGTGCGGGTTAGGGGTAGGGGCTTAGGTGCGGCAGAGGGTAGTGGCTGCGGCGGGGTAGTAGCTTAGCTGCGGCAGGGGGTAGGGGCTTAGGTGCGGCTTCGGGGGTAGGGGCTTAGGTGCGGCAGAGGGTAGTGGCTGCGGCGGGGTAGTGGGCTTGATGCGGCTGGGTAGTGGCTGCGGTGGGGTAGTGGCTTAGGTGCGGCAGGGGGTAGGGGCTTAGGTGCGGGTTAGGGGGTAGGGGCTTAGGTGCGGCGGGACAGTGGCTTAGGGGGTAGGGTGCGGCAGAGGGTAGGGGCTTGATGCGGCTTAGGGGGTATGCGGCGGGGCTTAAGAGGTAGGGGCTTAGGTGCGGCGTGGCAGGGGTAGGGGCTTAGGTGCGGCGGGGTAGTGGCTGCGGCGGGGTAGTGGGTTAGGTGCGGCTTCGGGGGTAGGAGCTTAGGTGCGGCTTCGGGTGTATGGGCTTAGGTGCGGCAGAGGGTAGTGGCTGCGGCGGGGTAGTGGCTTAGGTGCGGCAGAAGGTAGTGGCTGCGGCGGGGTAGTGGCTTAGGTGCAGCGTTAGGTGCGGCAGAGGGTAGTGGCTGCGGCGGGGTAGCTGCGGCGGGGTAGAGGCTGCGGCGGGGTAGGGGCTTAGGTGCGGGTTAGGGGTAGGGGCTTAGGTGCGGGTTAGGGGGTAGGGGCTTAGGTGCGGCGGGGCAGTGGCTTAGGGGGTAGGGTGCGGCAGAGGGTAGGGGCTTGATGCGGCTTAGGGGGTATGCGGCGGGGCTTAGGAGGCAGGGGCTTAGGTGCGGCGTGGCAGGGGTAGGGGCTTAGGTACGGCGGGGTAGTGGCTGCGGCGGGGTAGTGGGTTAGGTGCGGCAGGGGGTAGGGGCTTAGGTGCGGCTTCGGGGGTAGGGGCTTAGGTGCGGCAGAGGGTAGTGGCTGCGGCGGGGTAGTGGCTTAGGTGCGGCAGGGGGTAGGGGCTTAGGTGCGGCTTCGGGGGTAGGGGCTTAGGTGCGGCAGAGGGTAGTGGCTGCGGCGGGTAGTGGGCTTGATGCGGCGGGGTAGTGGCTGCGGCGGGGTAGTGGCTTAGGTGCGGCAGTGGGTATGGGCTTAGGTGCGGGTTAGGGGGTAGGGGCTTAGGTGCGGCGGGGCAGTGGCTTAGGGGGTAGGGTGCGGCAGAGGGTAGGGGCTTGGTGCGGCTTAGGGGGTATGCGGTGGGGCTTAGGAGGTAGGGGCTTAGGTGCGGCGTGGCAGTGGTAGGGGCTTAGGTACGGCGGGGTAGTGGCTGCGGTGGGGTAGTGGGTTAGGTGCGGCAGGGGGTAGGGGCTTAGGTGCGGCTTCGGGGGTAGGGGCTTAGGTGCGGCAGAGGTTAGTGGCTGCGGCGGGGTAGTGGCTTAGGTGCGGCAGGGGGTAGGGGCTTAGGTGCGGCTTCGGGGGTAGGGGCTTAGGTGCGGCAGAGGGTAGTGGCTGCGGCGGGGTAGTGGGCTTGATGTGGCGGGGTAGTGGCTGCGGCGGGGTAGTGGCTTAGGTGCGGCAGGGGGTAGGGGCTTAGGTGCGGGTTAGGGGGTGGGGGCTTAGGTGCGGCGGGGCAGTGGCTTAGGGGGTAGGGTGCGGCAGAGGGTAGGGGCTTGATGCGGCTTAGGGGGTATGCGGCGGGGCTTAGGAGGTAGGGGCTTAGGTGCGGCGTGGCAGGGGTAGGGGCTTAGGTACGGCGGGGTAGTGGCTGCGGCGGGGTAGTGGGTTAGGTGCGGCAGGGGGTAGGGGCTTAGGTGTGGCTTCGGGGTAGGGGCTTAGGTGCGGCAGAGGGTAGTGGCTGCGGCAGGGTAGTGGCTTAGGTGCGGCAGGGGGTAGGGGCTTAGGTGCGGCTTCGGGGGTAGGGGCTTAGGTGCGGCAGAGTGTAGTGGCTGCGGCGGGGTAGTGGGCTTGATGCGGCGGGGTAGTGGCTGCGGCGGGGTAGTGGGTTAGGTGCGGCAGGGGGTAGGGGCTTAGGTGCGGCTTCGGGGGTAGGGGCTTAGGTGCGGCAGAGGGTAGTGGCTGCGGCGGGGTAGTGGCTTAGGTGCAGCGTTACGTGCAGCAGAGGGTAGTGGCTACGGCGGGGTAGCTGCGGCGGGGTAGTGGCTTAGGTGCAGCAGGGGGTAGGGGCTTAGGTGCGGCGGGGCTTATGAGGTAGGGGCTTAGGTGCGGCGGGGCTTAGTGGGTAGGGGCTTAGGTGCGGCGCACTTAGGGGGTGGTTTAGAGCATTAGGGGGTGGTTTAGAGCATGGCGCTGTAGTGTACAGCGCGATGGTATACTACAGTCCCATAGGCATACGCGTGTCAGCCAATAAGCGCCAGCGCTTAGGTTTAGGGGCGGACAGGCGTATGGGCATGGGACTGTAGTATACAATCGCGCTGTACACTACAGTCGTATGCGCTTCTGTGGCTTTGTAAGCGGTGGGTGCCAACGACTATAGTATGCAATGACTCATATTATTAGCATTTGTTTTTTTATTTATTATGATTTTTTATTTTATTATTTATTATTTTTTATTTATTTATTTATTATTTTTTTATTAGATTTTTTATTATTAAATTTATTAGTTATTTTAAGTGAGCCTGAGACACAGTTCTCCTTCAGGTCCGCTTAAAGGCCTCATATTTTTATCATGTATTTTTATTTTTTATTATTATTTTTTATTGTATTATTTATTATTTTTTATTATTTTTTTTATTATTTTTTAATTATGTTTTTATTATTTTTTAATTATTTTTTTATTATTTTTTAAATATTATTTAATTATTTTATTTATTATTAAATGTATTATTTATTTTAAGTGAGCCTGAGGCTGAGACACAGTTCTCCTTCAGGTCCGCTGAAAGGGCTCATATTATGAGCCTTTTGTTTATTTTTTTATTATTATTTTTTATTATTTTTTAATTATTTTTTATTATTTTATAAATATTATTTAATTATTTTTTTAATTATTAAATTTATGAGTTATTTTAAGTGAGCCTGAGGCTAAGACAGAGTTCTCCTTCAGGTCCGCTGAAATGGCTCATATTATTAGGCTTTTGTTGTTTTTTTTTATTATTATTTTTATTTATTTTTTTATTATTTTTTTATTATTTTTTTATTATATTTTAAATATTATTTAATTATTTTATTTATTATTAAATTTATTATTTATTTTAAGTGAGCCTGAGGCTGAGACACAGTTCTCCTTCAGGTCCGCTGAAATGTCTCATATGATTAGCCTTTTTTTTTTTTTTTATTATTATTTTTTATTTTTTTTTATTTTTTTTTAATTATTTTTTTATTATTTTTTAAATATTATTTAATTATTTTATTTATTATTAAATTTATTATTTATTGTAAGTGAGCCTGAGGCTGAGACACAGTTCTCCTTCAGGTCCGCTGAAATGGCTCATATTATTAGGGTATTTTTTTTTTTTTTATTATTATTTTTTATTTATTTTTTAATTATTTTTCTATTATTTTTTAAATATTATTTAATTATTTTTTTTATTATTAAATTTATTAGTTATTTTAAGTGAGCCTGAGGCTGAGACAGAGTTCTCCTTCAGGTCTGCTGAAATGGCTCATATTATGAGGCTTTTTTTTTTTTTTATTATTATTATTATTTTTTTTTTTATTATTTTTTAATTATTTTTTTATTTTTTTTTAAATATTATTAAATTATTTTTTGAATTATTAAAATTATTAGTTATTTTAAGTGAGCCTGAGGCTGAGACACAGTTCTCCTTCAGGTCCGCTGAAATGTCTCATATGATTAGCCTTTTTTTTTTTTTTTTATTATTATTTTTTATTTATTTTTTTATTATTTTTTAATTATTTTTTTATTATTTTTTAAATATTATTTAATTATTTTATTTAATATTAAATTTATTATTTATTTTAACTGAGCCTGAGACACAGTTCTCCTTCAGGTCTGCTCAAAGAGCGCCTCACTTCCCATTGACATACATTAGCGGTGTGTCGGGGATTTTAGGGCCGACAAATAGAACCAGGTGGACGGCCATAAAATCGGCGACACACCGCTAATGTATGTAAATGGGAAATGAGGTGCTCTTCTGATTGGCTGAGGGCAGTAGACAGCGACCAATCAGAAGAGCGGCTCACATCTCATAGAGATAGAATGGCGGATTTTGCGTCCATTCTATCTTAATGAGAAGTGAAGAGGACGTCATAGCTGGAAGTTGGCGGAAAGAAGACAGAAGACCGGCGGGGCCGGAGGAAGAGGACGCCTGGGCGGACGGAGGACTTGTGGATCGGACGGACGATCAGATGAGTAAGAAGGCATGTAAGTGATCGACGGGGGCGTTAGGTTAGGGGACGGCGGGGGCTTCGGGTGTAGGGCCTTAGGTGTTAGCGGCGGGAGCTTAGGAGGCGGAGGGGCTTAGGGGATAGGGGCTTAGGAGGCGGCGAAGGGTTAGAGGGTAGGGGCTTAGGTGCAGCGGGCTTAGAGGGTAGGGGCTTAGGTGCAGCGGGGCTTAGGGGGTAGGTAGGGGCTTAGGTGCGGCGGGGCTTAGAGGGTAGGGGCTTAGGTGCAGCGGGGCTTAGGGGTAGGTAGGGGCTTCGGTGCGGCGGGGCTTAGGGGTAGGGGCTTAGGTGCGGCAGGGGTTAGAGGGTAGGGGCTTAGGTGCAGCGGGGCTTAGGGGGTAGGTAGGGGCTTAGGTGCGGCGGGGCTTAGGTGCGGCGGGGCTTAGGGGGTAGGAGCTTAGGTGCTGCGGGGGTTAGAGGGTAGGGGCTTAGGTGCAGCGGGGCTTAGGGGGTAGGTAGGGGCTTAGGTGCGGCGGGGCTTAGGTGCGGCGGGGCTTAGGTGCGGCGGGGCTTAGGGGGTAGGGGCTTAGGTGCGGCGGGGCTTAGGGGGTAGGTAAGGGCTTAGGTGCGGCGGGGCTTAGGTGCGGCAGGGCTTAGAGAGTAGGGGCTTAGGTGCAGCGGGGCTCAGGGAGTAGGTAGGGGCTTAGGTGCGGCGGGGCTTAGTGGGTAGGGGCTTAGGTGCAGCGGGGCTTAGGGGGTAGGTAGGGCTTCGGTGCGGCGGGGCTTAGGGGGTAGGGGCTTAGGTGCGGCGGGGGTTAGAGGGTAGGGGCTTAGGTGCAGCGGGGCTTAGCGGCGGGGCTTAGGTGCGGCGGGGCTTAGGGGGTAGGGGCTTAGGTGCTGCGTGGGTTAGAGGGTAGGGGCTTAGGTGCAGCGAGGCTTAGGGGGTAGGTAGGGGCTTAGGTGCGGCGGGGCTTAGGGGGTAGGTAGGGGCTTAGGTGCGGCGGGGCTTAGGTGCGGCGGGGCTTAGGGGTAGGGGCTTAGGTGCGGCGGGGCTTAGGGGGTAGGTAGGGGCGGGGCTTAGGAGGTAGGGGCTTAGGAGGTAGGGGCTTAGGGGGTATTGGCTTAGGTGCGGTGCACTTAGGGGGTGGTTTATAGCATTAGGGGGTGGTTTAGAGCATGGCGCTGTAGTATACAGCGCGATGGTATACTACAGTCCCATGGGCATACGCGTGTAAGCGCCAGCGGACATTGCGAGTCGTTGGCGCTTAGCGGATAGGCGTATGGGCATGGGACTGTAGTATACTATAGCGGTGTACACTACAGTCGTAAGCGCTTCTGTGGCTTCGTTAGCGGTGGGTGACAACGACTCGCAATGCCCGCTTCGCGGGCATTGCTTCGTGAGTCTGCAACGACTCGCAATGCCCGCTTTGCGGGCATTGCTTCGGGAGTCGCCGTGGCCGCTACGCGGCCACGGACAGAGTCCAGGAGACGCACCCAGGACTCGCTAACCAAGCCACCGGAAGTTGCGCCGCTCCGACGGAAGTCAGTTACGGCAATTATATAATAGATATGTATAAAGTGTATTATGGCTATTACCTTATTCAATAAGATGGTGGACACATATGATTATCAATGGGTTAATTCACCCACCGGAATATAATGGACCCTAATGTGGTCTCTAAACATATGTAAGTAAAAGAAAAGAAATGAAAATTAGCCATTATAGAACTTATATAATGATCCACAGATTATGACATGTTAAGTCTCATAGTAGATAGATACAGTCTCTTTACCTGAGCAGAATCACTGTGAAATCTATGAACTAATGATTGCCACCATTCACTCTAATATAAATTTTAACAGATTATAGGGATTACTTGTAGCAGAAACCGAAGTGTCCTTAGTAATAAAGCCCTCTAATGGGGCAATAAACTTGTAATGAATCGGTACTATATACAAAATACCTTTCGTGATGTGCTGGAGCCGCGTGGTTCCCCCGCGTTCGGCTGTGTGTGCGGCTCAAACTGAGAGCCGCGCCATTAAGGAATGGCGTCTGACGTCACATCCGCTGACGTCACGAAGCATAGTGCGCATGTACGGAAAAGAAAGGCAGTGTTGTGATGTACATTGTCTGGGAAACCAATGTTACTGATACTAGAGACGCGCTGTTTTCCTGTAACGCGCCCTGGATAGTGTGGGGATTAGTATCTCACCTAAAGAAAGGAACAGGAAAACAGGGAATGGTAAATGTAAGGTGAATCAAATTAATACAAGGATATTATTTAATGAAATAGCTATAAGAAATATAATCATTTGGCTATAGTGCTTCTTAAAGAAACAGTACGCTTATATGGGAAAATAATCTAATGAAGCCAAAAATATTATCTCTGTGTGTTAATCAATTTTACTATCATATTCCCTATTAAGACCCAATGGAGTTAGGGTCTGAAGTTCATGTATCCACCGTGCTTCCAGGGTCAACAGTTGTTTCACCCTATTACCCCCTCTTCTGGACAGTGGAATATGGTCTATCACTTGATATTTTAATTGGGAGACACTATGTCCCATGGACACAAAATGTGCCGGAATGGGCAACAAAGTTTAGCCACATCTTATGGTGGACTTGTGTTGGCCAATGCGGTCTCGGACATGCTGGGTGGTTTCCCCAACATATCCGAGACCGCATGGACATTTGATTAGTGCGGGCTGACATCGGTTCTAATCGACCAAGAATATCACAATTAACGTTTAAAGCATCACGTACCGTCACTTTTCCGTGCCTGGGATGTGTCCAATGCACCAATGTTTTAAAAGGCAATACTTTCACTCATCCACGTTTAGGAAAGGGATATAACATCAATAATTTTTATACACGTGAAAGTACATATGTTGTATATCTGATCAAATGTCCATGCGGTCTCGGATATGTTGGGGAAACCACCCAGCATGTCCGAGACCGCATTGGCCAACACAAGTCCACCATAAGATGTGGCCGAACTTTGTTGCCCATTCCGGCACATTTTGTGTCCATGGGACATAGTGTCTCCCAATTAAAATATCAAGTGATAGACCATGTTCCACTGTCCAGAAAAGGGGGTAATAGGGTGAAACAACTGTTGACCCTGGAAGCACGGTGGATACATGAACTTCAGACCCTAACTCCATTGGGTCTTAATAGGGAATATGATAGTAAAATTGATTAACACACAGGGATAATATTTTTGGCTTCATTAGATTATTTTCCCATATAAGCGTACTGTTTCTTTAAGAAGCACTATAGCCAAATGATTATATTTCTTATAGCTATTTCATTAAATAATATCCTTGTATTAATTTGATTCACCTTACATTTACCATTCCCTGTTTTCCTGTTCCTTTCTTTAGGTGAGATACTAATCCCCACACTATCCAGGGCGCGTTACAGGAAAACAGCGCGTCTCTAGTATCAGTAACATTGGTTTCCCAGACATTGTACATCACAACACTGCCTTTCTTTTCCGTACATGCGCACTATGCTTCGTGACGTCAGCGGATGTGACGTCAGACGCCATTCCTTAATGGCGCGGCTCTCAGTTTGAGCCGCACACACAGCCGAACGCGGGGGAACCACGCGGCTCCAGCACATCACGAAAGGTATTTTGTATATAGTACCGATTCATTACAAGTTTATTGCCCCATTAGAGGGCTTTATTACTAAGGACACTTCGGTTTCTGCTACAAGTAATCCCTATAATCTGTTAAAATTTATATTAGAGTGAATGGTGGCAATCATTAGTTCATAGATTTCACAGTGATTCTGCTCAGGTAAAGAGACTGTATCTATCTACTATGAGACTTAACATGTCATAATCTGTGGATCATTATATAAGTTCTATAATGGCTAATTTTCATTTCTTTTCTTTTACTTACATATGTTTAGAGACCATATTAGGGTCCATTATATTCCGGTGGGTGAATTAACCTATTCATAATCATATGTGTCCACCATCTTATTGAATAAGGTAATAGCCATAATACACTTTATACATATATTTAATAAAATTGTTCTCCCAGATAATGACATATCCCTGTCCATGCTTAATAGACTCTATAGTATTTATTAACATGTCATATACATTATAGGGCACATCAGATTCCCTAGGCATAAAGGAATATGTCCAAGTGTGTACATTCCCCAATAAGGTATCAATTATTTTCTTCCTTATATTGTTGTTTATAGCATTGAGTACAGAATAATAATAATTCTTCACCTGATCTCTATTCACAGCCACCTGACTTACAGTAGTACTGTACACATCTGAAAAATAATATTCTTTTCAATGAGAGATTTGTTATAGGGTATACTATTTATTTTGTATTATGTAACATAAAAATGAATTTATTATGTATGATCCTAGATTAAAGAAGGATTACTACATTTTTGTACATTATCAGTATGTGGTCCTTATCATGATTGGGATAGATTGCTTTTTTGTTTGATTTTTCTACAACATGTAATCTGTTTATGTTTATGTATCCTGATATGCTTGTTTTGACTTTATATAGATATTCTCTGTGAACAAGGTCTGAGATAGACCGAAACGTCAGAAAAATACACTGAATATCAACAAAATCTTTTTTCAAAAATAAAATTACTTTCAGCAAAAATATATCTGACTGTGTGCCGAAGTTATTCCTATTATAAGTACTACTATTTTCTTCTGAGCACCAGTAAGCAGAGTAGCGGACCTTATCTAATAAACTCTAGTACGTACATACATTCCGGTTCATCAGGTCATTTGACTACTCTGAGTCGGACCCAAATGCGGTCTATACCCGCTTGGCACACTACATAAAATTGCCTCCCGAAGGGCTACATACAATCGCCTCCCGAAGGGCTACATACATTCCGATTCATCAGGACCTTTAACTGACTGCTCTGAGTCGGTCCCAAGGGCGGTCTATGCCCGCCTGGCACACTCCATACATCTGCCCCTATAAGGCTACATTCACTCGCTGGGGTTTTTAAAAAGCCATACAATACTTATAAAGTTCAACAGGTCCTTCACTGGACCTAATGGCGGCTACGCTCGCCTAGCATGATTTATACACAAGGTGCACAGTTCACACAAGCATTCAGGAACTGCTTTCCTTACCGGGCACGGATCCAAGTCTCGCTACCTGGGTCATGGGTATCCAGCGTCCCCAAGGGCTCCTTTCCCGGACGTGTCTCAACCACACGCCCAGACCAGCATCCACCGGGTTCAGCCATGGCTTCCCCACTCCAAGAGCTGTCACGACCTCAGTCCTAGGCACCGGCATGGAGCTAGCATGCTCCCATCATTTCATGCACACAGAGCCTTGGACTGCTCTGCACTCAGGCTGATGATCCAGCCCACATGCTCTCAGGCTGATCTCTGGCTGATAATGAATCTCTCACTCAATCAGCTGGCAGGCTCTTATCGTGCCTGCCACTCCCACACTGACTCATCCAGCTGGGCTGCTACTACTCAGGACACACTCATCTAACACACCCACCTGGGCTGTCAGCAATCAGCACCCATTACATTCCTCAGGGCCTCATCGAGCTCATGAGCCACTCACAGCCGCTCATTAGGCTCATGAATGTTTCGGCATACAGCTCACACTATCACATTTAATTCCTTGTGTTCTGGATAGGTTCTCACAGCGTCATCCACTATAAAACTGGCCAGTGTGAACAGGATCATACCCTGATCCTGAATGTGATGCGCCCCGGCCATGGGGTTATGCCGGCGGTGCCTCACACACCTAACAGGTGTTGACAATAACTAAATCACACTTGCAACCAGTTGACATGGATTAAAGTTGACTCAACCTCTGTCCTGTGGCCTTGTGTGTACCACATTGAGCATGGAGAAAAGAAAGAAGACCAAAGAACTGTCTGAGGACTTGAAAACCAAATTGTGAGGAAACATGAGCAATCTCAAGGCTACAAGTCCATCTCCAAAGACCTGAATGTTCCTGTGTCTACCGTGCGCAGTGTCATCAAGAAGTTTAAAGCCCATGGCACTGTGGCTAACCTCCCTAGATGTGGACGGAAAAGAAAAATTGATGAGAGATTTCTATGCAAGATTGTGCGGATGGTGGATAAAGAACCTCGACTAACATCGAAACAAGTTCAAGCTGCCCTGCAGTCCGAGGGTACAACAGTGTCAACCCGTACTATCCGTCGACGTCTGAATGAAAAGGGGCTGTATGGTAGGAGACCCAGGAAGACCCCACTTCTTACCCCGAGACATAAAAAAGCCAGGCTGGAGTTTGCCAAAACTTACCTGAGAAAGCCTAAAACGTTTTGGAAGAATGTTCTCTGGTCAGATGAGACAAAAGTAGAGCTTTTTGGGCAAAGGCATCAACATAGAGTTTACAGGAGAAAAAAAGAGGCATTCAAAGAAAAGAACATGGCGCAGGTTCCCTGATGTTTTGGGGTTGCTTTGCTGCCTCTGGCACGGGACTGCTTGACCATATGCATGGCATTATGAAGTCTGAAGACTACCAACAAGTTTTGCAGCATAATGTAGGGTCCAGTGTGAGAACACTGGGTCTCCCTCAGAGGTCATGGGTCTTCCAGCAGGACAATGAACCAAAACACACTTCAAAAAGCACTAGAAGATGGTTTGAGAGAAAGCACTGGTTGCCAGCAATGAGTCCAGACCTGAATCCCATAGAACACCTGTGGAGAGATCTAAAAATGGCAGTTTAGAGAAGGCACCCTTCAAATATCAGGGACCTGGAGCAGTTTGCCAAAGAAGAATGGTCTAAAATTCCAGCAGAGCATTGTAAGAAACTCTTTGATGGTTACCGGAAGCGGTTGATCGCAGTTATTTTGGCTAAAGGTTATGCAACCAAGTATTAGGCTGAGGGTGCCAATACTTTTGTCTGGTCCATTTTTGGAGTTTTGTGTGAAATGATCAATGTTTTGCTTTTTGCTTCATTCTCTTTTGTGTTTTTTCATTGAAGACAAATTAAATGAAGATAATAATACCAAAGAATTTGTGATTGCAATTATTTCCAGGAAGAAACTGAATATTATCTGACAGAATTGCAGGGGTGTCAATACTTTTGGCCACGACTGTGTATAATAAATATATATGTATATAATGCCGTCATGGCATCTTGCACCTGTGTATTCCATACACACATACATTAGATACATATAAACATTATATTGTATGCCGCCTGTAAACAATCCAACGGAAGTTGAGTTTATTTCTTACTTATTTTAAACTGAGCCAATCTACCAGAGTTTGTAGTTATTTCTTATGTAAGGTTTGAATTCGGGAGCATTTTGGTTGGTTGGGGTACATGGTTCACCATCTCAGCTGTTGTTTAATTCTGTGGCCACTAGTCCTCAGGGGTGCCACATATACAAGCCTTTTTTTACTGCATCTTGCCAATCAAATCCTTTTTGGCTAGTAGCAGTGTGTGCCAGGCAGGGGTGTAGCACTGTTGTGAATAAAGCTACACCTCCTGTGTTTACTAGCCTTTTTTTACTGCTTCTAGGAAAGCAAATTCTTTTTGGCTAGTAGCAGTGTGTGCCAGGCAGATGTGTACCACTGTTGTGAAGAAAACTACACCTCCTGTGTTTACGAACCTTTTTTTACTGCATCTAGCCAAGAAAATCCTTTTTGGCTAGTAGCAGTGTGTGCCAGGCAGGGGTGGTGTAGCACTGTTGTGAATAAAGCTACACCTCCTGTGTTTACAAGCCTTTTTTTACTGCATCTAGCCAAGCAAATTCTTTTTGGCTAGTAGCAGTGTGTGCCAGACATGGGTGTAGCACTGTTGTGAAGAAAGCTACACTTACTGTGTTTACTAGCTTTTTTTACTGCATCTAGCCAAGCTAATCCTTTTTGGCTAGCAGCAGTGTGTGTCAGGCAGGGGTGTAGCACTGTTGTGACGAAAGCTACACCTCCTGTATTTACAAGCCTGTTTTTACTGCATCTAACCAAGCAAATCCTTTTTGGCTAGAAGCAGTCTGTGCTAGGCAGGGGCGTAGCACTGTTGTGAAAAAAGTTACACCTCCTGTGTATACAAGCCTTTTTTTTACCGCATCTAGCCAAGCAAATTCTTTTTGGTTAGCAGCATTGTGTGCCAGGCAGGGGCATAGCACTGTTGGGAAGAAAGCCACACTTGTGTTTACAAGACTTTTTCTTTTAACTGTATCTAGCCAAGAAAATACTTTTTGGCTAGTAGCAGTGTGTGGCAGGCAGGGGTGTGTGGCCACAGAAAGGTACTGAAGCTAGGACTGGTAAGTCTGCCACCCCCCACACTAACACCCAACACATCCCCCAATGCAAAGACCTAGTACTCCATGTCAGGCAAGGGATAGAGTGGTAGCTAGGTGGTGGGTGGAAAGTTAGTTAGAGGAGAACCCAGTGAGGGGGGATGAGACTGACACTCAGAAGCAGAGCACACGAGGAATCAACAGGAAGCAAGAAGTAGGAGACAGGACAAGAGAGAGCAGACCTGAAACCAGTGAGTAACGCCAGACGCCAGACTGGAGCCACCCAGACCCGATGGCCAAATGCCACCATGGCCAGCCCGGGTCCACGACAGTAGACCAGAGCAGGACAGAAGGGGTCCACGGTGGGTCCAGATGAGTCAGGACACTGGGAGGACCTGGTTGACATCAGGGTACCAGCCCTGTAGATGTGGCCGACCACAAAATAATCGGCAAGGTGAGGTCTGTATGCCTGGAACCCAACCCCCGGCACACAAAGGAAAGGCCGTCATATAGGGCTAGGATTCCCAGTTGGGAACGTCCACTAAATGTCTAATTCGGAGTACATGCGTGGGAAGAAGAAAGAGGCCAAAAAGGACTTAGAACGGGGGTGGTGCAGACAAACTAGCCCCAGCTGCCGTAAAACACCAGAACCACTGAGCAACCAATGTGCTTCTGTGAACTGTGACTGTATAACATGTAACAATAAAGCAGGTCAAACTGAGTTCTGGTGTGAGACTGATATTTGTACTTAGAGCGTGCCGTGAGAGCCTACCTGCAAATGTGGAGCCTACGACTGACTGGTTGTGCAGGCAGAGACAGCCTGCCTGAGGAGAAAATGCTGAACTCTGCCAGGAACGGGAGAGGGTCGGCTGTTCTCAACTCATATACTCATTACACCACCGTACCCGTGGAGGGCTTATCACTCCTGCTGCCCACTACCATCATCCACGGGACTGTAAAAGGCAGTGGTGGCCCCTATTGGCAACAAACCACAGGTGTTGTCAGAAACCGTTTATAAAAACGTCTTTATTTTTCTTTTCCCCTTTTTATTGCCGCACCTTGGACCACGGGACCTGGTCACGTCACCTTGACAACCCCAGCAGCCCAAGAGGACGACAGGCCCGGTCTTGAGTACTCCCGTCTCCTGGGTGCAACAGGTGTAGCACTGTTGTAAGAAAGCTACACCTCCTGTGTTTACAAGCTTTTTTTTACCTCATCTAGCCAAGCAAATTCTTTTTGGCTAGTAGCAGTGTGTGTCAGGCAGGGGTGTAGCACTGTTGTGAATAAAGCTACACTTCCTGTGTTTACTAGCCTTTTTTTACTGCTTCTAGCAAAGCAAATTCTTTTTGGCTAGTAGCAGTGTGTGCCAGGCAGATGTGTACCACTGTTGTGAAGAAAACTACACCTCCTGTGTTTACGAACCTTTTTTTACTGCATCTAGCCAAGAAAATCCTTTTTGGCTAGTAGCAGTGTGTGCCAGGCAGGGGTGGTGTAGCACTGTTGTGAATAAAGCTACACCTCCTGTGTTTACAAGCCTTTTTTTACTGCATCTAGCCAAGCAAATTCTTTTTGGCTAGTAGCAGTGTGTGCCAGACATGGGTGTAGCACTGTTGTGAAGAAAGCTACACTTACTGTGTTTACTAGCCTTTTTTACTGCATCTAGCCAAGCAAATCCTTTTTGGCTTGCACCAGTTTTTGGATAGGCTGCTGTGGTCCAGTGTTTTGTTGAAATCTACCACCACACAGCGCAGAAAACACTTTTGTATTGCATCTGCCCAAACTTACATACCAACATCTAATTAGGGTAGTACCACTGTTTGGCTAGGTAGCTGTGCTTCAGAGTTCTGTTGAAATCTACCACCACACAGTGCAGAAAACACTTTTGTATTGCATCTGCCCAAACCTACTTACCAATATCTATTTAGGGTAGTACCACTGTTTGGATAGGTAGCTGTGGGCCAGTATTATGTTGAAATCTACAGCCACACAGTGCAGAAAACACTTTTGTATTGCATCTGCCCAATTCTACTTACCAATATCTATTTAGGGTAGTACCACTGTTTGGATAGGTAGCTGTAGTCCGGTGTTCTGTTGAAATCTACCACCACACAGCGCAGAAAACCCTTTTATATTACATCTGCCCAAACCTACTTACCAAAACCTATTTAGGGTAGTTCCACTGTTTGGCAACTCAGCTCTGCTAGTTTTACATCTATAGTTTTTTGTGCCAACAACAGAGTTGCCAATTAGTTACTGGTAAAAGGTCTGCTGATGGTGGAAAGGGGAATGGTGTTAGAAAAGGTAAAAATCTTTGTTTCCGTGAGGTAGGTGCTAAAGTAACAGAAACATCTGCTGAACAAATACCGTCTGTAAGCCAAACTAAAATGTCTACTTCTTTTCGTGGACGATCTGCTATCATCCCTGTCTTACGCAGCAGAACATCACTAAAACTTGTAGATGAGGCCCAAAATGAGCAGGTGCTGCAATGGATATTAAGCGCTCCATCAAGTGGGCTCTCCTCCACCTCAACTTCAATATCACAAACACTCCAGTTCTCAGAGGTGTCAACCTAATTGCACTTGCTTCCTCACAGCTCACAACTCTCCAGCCACCCTACTGACTATGGGTTAACACAGATGAGTGAGTTTGCAGAGCTGTCAACTGACACTATAGCCTGGGAATCAGAGGTCATTTCCAAAGCTTCAGTGAGGCTAGGGTCACACATAAGCCCTTGGTCCGTTTTTGGCTTCATTTTTGTCATTTTTGTTTTTCTAAGTCCAAAAACTCATAGAAAAACGGATTGGATGTAATAAACACCCTGTCCGTTTTTTTCTGTACTTAAAAACATTGCTACGTCCGTTTTTGAGCCAAAAATGTTGCTAGCAACGTTTTTGGGGTCCGTTTTTCAAAAAAAAAAAATATATATTTTTAACATGGGCCCTATGGAAAAACGGATCCGTTTTTTGGGGTGCCTTAAAAAAAGGGATCTGCATGCGTATTGATTACCTATCTTTATAATAGGGTATGCATTCATACGCAATGACATGCGTTTGCATGCGTATGTATGCGTTTGCGTACATCTGCGTTTATTTTTTGCCCCCTCTGGACGCAACAAGCAGCATTTTTTGGCGCCTTAAAAATCTGCAAGCATACGCATGCGTATGCTTGCGTATAAAAAACGCATTATTGTTAATAGGTATGCAAAAGTCCGCGTGGTCTTGCGGATGTCTGCGGTTGAAACACATGCGTTCTCTCCCCATGGGCATTTCTGGCAAAAACAAACATGTTTGACCAAAAAAAAAGATAAGAAATTCTATAACGCATGCGGCAAAAAACGCATTGCACAAACGCAAGCATATGCACACAAACGCTGCGTTTATTTTAAGCATTGCGTATATGCATGCGCACGATATTGCAGTGTTTGCATGCGCATTATACACTGCGTTCTCAAACGCAAATGTGAAGCCAGCCTAAGTCCAAAAACGTTCAGGGGTGTAGGAGACTCAAAAAGCACCCAAAAAAAAAACGGATTGGTCATGGAAATCACTTCCAAAAACGGATTTCTATGCGTGACCCCAGCCTGAGACAAGGAAATCTGCACCAATGCCGAGTCGGTTTATGGCATTAAGGTTACACCATAACTGCTAGATCTCTCATGCTCTTTGATTCCTGTGGGAACCATTATGCCTATATTAACTCTAAATTGCTTAATTATTATACATATGTTGTTTGGAAATTTCCAATAACACTATTGCTAACAAGTGTACCCTTTTGCTCCTCTATACAGATTCCATAGGTCTTTCACTGCTTCACAGACAAGGCACATTTCACCCATTTAAGCACTTATAGGATCCTTTTCTTCCTGGGCAGCAGAGTAGCGATTGCACCGTATCCTTTACATGATAGATCTCACTGCACACAGCGGTGATGTCAGTCCGTCACACTAAGCATGTGTGGCTTGCACTTTACTGCAGCAGAAACCTGCTTTCCAATTAGAGGAAGCAGGAAGCCGTGACTCCTCCCACAAGCCTTTATAAGGACGCATCCCGCACATAGGCACTAGTGATGGGCAGTCAGTCTCTTTTTGATGAGCCGGCTCATTCGGCTTACCTCACCAAAAAGAGTCGGCTCATTCGGCTCAAAAAACGGCTCTTTTGTAAAATAATCATATGCTCCACCCTGTATGAATCCAGACCCTCCCCTGTACAGTGAGAACCTCATTCTACTCCGTTGTATGTATCTAGTGAAGCAGTACAAACTGTTTTTAGCATTATTGTTTCCTCAGATAGTCAGCTCTTCTGTATAGGGCCCTCACTCCTCTTGATTGCTGAGATTGAGACACCTGGTACCTTACCGATCAGCGGTTCTCATTGCTGACAGAAGCTGGATCTCCTCTGTATACAGTTGCTCTGTCTACTGTAGTGGCTGCAGACCGTACTGCACATGTGACTTTCATGAATTTGAATAGGGGGCAAATGTGCAGTATATGGCCATGGCCACTAAATAGTAGACAGGGCAGCTCGGTAAGGTAGAAGTTCCAGTTGACACCTAGAACAGCTGACTGTTGGGTGCTAGGTGTCAAATTCCTACAGATCAGACATTACTGACCTAATCCCAAATCCTAACGCCTGCTTCACTGCGCGGCAGCACACTGCGTCAAGGAGCCTCCTACTGCTGCCACCCCCTCCTCCGCACCGCACCTCGCTTCCTCTTACCATGGCTGTGACTGCCTGTGTTCCATGGTGTAACGCATTTAGCAGGCTGGTGCCGCTTCCTCCACAATAGTAGTAGGCAGCACTTCCAGCTTTATGCGTTCCACAGTGGAACACAGGCAGTCACTACCTCCTCCTGTGTCTCAGTTTTGGCAAGGAGAACAGAGCTGCGGGGGAACCAGGGAAGGTAAGTACAAATTTATTTTTTTAATGAGTACATGCAGGCCAGAGGATTTTGAGGAAGGAGGGGGCTGTATGGCGAGTTGTGAGGCTGCACTATGATGTATGGAAGGCGGTGAGGCTGCATTATGCTATATGGAGGGTTGTGGGGGTCCTTTATACTATATGGAGGACTATGAAGTGCATTATAATATAAGAAGAGCTTCGGGGGGTTGCATTATGCTACATGGAGAACAATAAGGCTGCAATATACTATATGGAGGGATGTGAGTCTGCATTATACTATATGGAGGAATATGAGGCTGCATTATGCTGTATGGAGGGCTTTGAGGCAGCATTATACTATATAGAGGATAATAGGGGTGCATTATAATATTTTGATTACTATGGGGGACTATAAGATGCCTTATAATACATAGATGACTATGAGAGTACATTGTAATATATGGGGGAATATGGGGATACATAATAATAATTGGAGGACTATGGTGGGAGGGGAAGACCATATATACCAGGATAAGGGACATATATACTTAGGGCCCATACATCTGACCAACGTGTGTACGCGTGGAGCGTCAGAGGTGGGGGGGGCCCAGGTCTAAGTTTTGCACCAGTGCTCATCAGTCTCTAGTTACGCCACTGACAATAAGAAAGCAATGCAAAAAAAGTGTTTTATAGATGTGTGCAGAAGTCAGATCTGTTTACATCTAAAATAACATGATTTGTTATGACTATTAAAATAGAAAAATATGTTGTATGTAGTAAGTACACCAAACTAGTAAAAAATATATATTATGGTCACCACAAAAAAAACCAAGCCCTCACACACACAGTGCCTTTCACTCAACATCCAAGAAATGGAGACATAACATTTTGTCTTTTCTTTTCAAAATTCTTTTTATTAAGAGAAAATGAACATTACATAGTATATTATCACATATGAAATACCTATAAAATACATGCCGTACAATCATAGCCCAAATGAAAGACTTAGTTAAATGGGCTCTTCTGTCAGGTGAAACATATCTTCTGTTCTGACATTTCAGGCTAGTTTAATAAGCAATGGGTTAAGGTAGTTGTTCCCAGTAGAGTACGGACAGTGCGTAATGTTAACAACAAGAAAATAAACAAAGATAGAGTAGAGTTAGGGTATACTTAGTGGAGGTAGGGCAGTTGGGGAGGATTGTGAGGGGAGGGGTGATAAAGGGGGGTAGGGTGGGCACAAGCAAGCGTGTATTACCATGTTCATAGAATAGTTTATGTATTCCGGGTTGAGGTTCTATAGTTGACCCATGGTTGCCAGACATCCAAGAAGGTGGTTCAGGTATGTTTCACCAGGGATACCGTTTCAGCCACATGGTAAAATGAGTGCACTTTGTCTTTTAGTTGCAACAGTGTCGGGAGACCAGTAGTTTTCCAGTGTGTCGGTATTAGTAGTTTAGCTGCATTAAGTATATGTTGGGCCAAATGAGATGCTTTTTGGTGGTCTGGCCAGATCCAGAAGTTCAGTAAGGCTGTCTCTGGTTTTAATTTTAAATCCTTTCGTATTACAGTGTTAATAAGCTTCTCAACTTGCTGCCAGAATACAGCAATGGCTGGGCATTGCCACCAAATATGGATGTAGCTGCCAGGACCCGCTCCACATCGCCAACACAGCGTGTTATTATCCTCGCACCAGCCAGAGCTCCGTATTGGCGTGTGGTACCATCTTGTTATTATTTTGAATGTGTTTTCTTGTGCACGGACACATTGGGAGGGACCATGGGATTGTTTATATATGTGGAGAATCTGAGTCAGTGTGAATTCGTAACCCAAGTCTCTCTCCCAATGTGAGACATATGCTCTTTTTGGGCCTTTGTCCGAGGTTACTAAAGCTTGATAGATGGTGGAGTATATTTTCTTGGGTCTAGAGGCTTTGGCACAGAGTATTTCGTAGGTTGTTAAAGTTCTAGATAAGTTAGTATTTTTAATATGGCGTTTTAGGAGTGCATTGATGGAGCCATAATGTACAAAATTTAAAGACGATAAGTTTGGAGTTTGATGTAGTTCAGAGAGTGAGAGAAGTGTTCCCTCCTGAATTAGTTGGTCTACAGAAATGTTGGAGTATTTTAGTTCCCCCTCTGACTGTCCTGGGTGTGGCAGTGAATGAGCGAGAATGTCTGAGAGCTTAAGTAGGGGGGATAGAGGCGGGGCCAAAATGTTTATGGAATCATGCCATATTTTGAGTGTAATTTTAGTGTGGGAGTTTAATATACAATCTTCAGGGTTAAGGCGCATCTGGACTAAGAAGAGATATCTAAGGGAGAGAGGGGCGAGCGCTTCCTCTACCTCGAGCCATTGCTTATCCTTGGAGCTACGAATTATATCTACTGTTCTAGTTAGAATGGCCGCTCTATAGTATCGTCTGATGTCTGGCGCGCCCATTCCTCCATCCCTCCTTGAGAGTGATAGTAGACGATAGGATATGCGTGGTTTCTTATTCTTCCAAATATACGTAGAGAAGAGGGAATTCACTTTTTGGAGATAAGACGACGGTATTTTTATGGGTAGCATCTGGAATAAGTAGGTGAATTTAGGCAAGACCAGACTTTTTATTATATTTTTCCTACCCATCCATGATAAATAGGAGTCTCTCCACCCTTTGATAAGGGTTGCTACAGAGTCGAATAGATGGGGAAAATTCAATCTAAACAATTCTGTATCCGATCTGCCTATCTTCACTCCTAGGTAAGTAATATAGGACTTAGGCCAAGTAAACGGGTATAGTTTTTTCAGTTTTGTCAATGTGTGTGTAGGTGTATGTAGGTCTAGAGCTTCGGATTTAGATATGTTAATCTTGAAACCAGAGAGGCTGCCGTACGTCTCCATCAGGGTTACCAAGGCTGGGAGTCCTTTTAGTGGATTGGTCAAAAGGACTAGTAGGTCATCAGCAAAGGCTGCCGTTTTAAATTGTGATTTGTTTATTTTGATACCCTCTATATTTTGATTTTCCTGTATAGAACTCAATAGGGGTTCTAGCGCCAGAATAAACAGCAGTGGGGACAACGGGCAGCCCTGCCTGGTTCCATTATGGATAGTAAATCTTTGCGTTAATGCATCATTGATCTTAATACGTGCAGTTGGGTCCTGGTACATTGCCATAATGGCTGTGACTATCATGGGTGGGAAGCCGAAGTGTAATAATGTTTCCTCCAGGTAAGCCCAGTCCACCCTGTCGAAGGCCTTTTCAGCATCTGTGCCCAACAATACTAGTGGCAGTTTATGAGCTTTGGCATATTGGAGGAGGTGTAGGATTTTGTGAACATTATCTTTTCCCTCTCTCCCGCCCACGAAACCTGTTTGGTTTAGTGATATCAAATCTGGCAAAAACTCGGCGATCCTTCTTGCAAACATACTGGCTAGAAGTTTCAGATCCACATTTAATAATGATATTGGTCTGTAACTGCTACAGGAGGTCGGGTCTTTGCCTTCTTTGTGTATTAGGGAGATTTTTGCCTCCAACATTTGTTGTGGGAGTGGACGTCCCTCCAACGTGTCATTACATATCCTAAGGAGACGGGGCAGGAGGAGTGAAGCGAAGGTTTTGAAATATTGCGCCGAAAACCCATCTGGACCAGGGGCTTTACCTTTGGGGCACCTCGACAGGGCGGACTGGAGCTCACTCAGCGTGAAGGGCTTAGTTAGCTTCTGTTGTTGAAGTTGTGTTAGTGTAGGGAGGTTCAATTTCTGTAAGAAGGAAACAGTATCTAATTTTCTCTGAAGTTTAGTAGCTGCAGTGTCGCTTGGACGTAAATTATATAGCTGTTTATAGTATTCTAAGAAGGCTGTCTCTATATGCGTGGGATTCTGCGCTGTTACACCATGAGCATTCTTGATAGAATGTATTTGTGTGCGAGCTTGCCTTTTACGGAGCTGTGTGAGGAGGAATTTAGAGGCCTTATCTCCATGTACAAACATCCTATTCTTCCATGACGCATACCATTTTGCAGAGTTGGCATTAATGATGTCTTTCAATTTTTGTCTCTTATCAATCAGGGATTCCAGAGTATCCTGGTCTGTGTTTGTTTTATGGAGCATCTCTAGCTTAGCTATGTCGTCATATAAGCTCTGAACTTTCTGGTGTCTCTTTTTGTTGTAATAGGAAGCTATGGAGATAAGTTCGCCTCTCAGTACTGATTTATGTGCCTCCCAAAGAGTTTGGGGTGAAATCTCCTCTGTTTCATTTTGTTGGAAATATTGTTCAAGTTTGTTATTAAGTCGTGTTCGCACCTCGGGTAAGTCTAGTAGTGATTCATTAATCTGCCAGGATCTAGCTCCTGTGTGTGATTTGGATATATTTATAGACAGTAATACGGTAGCGTGGTCTGAATAAACATTTGGGGTTATATTAGCATTGGACAGTCTGGGTAGAAATGATCTTGGTACTAGAATGTAATCTATACGGTGATAGGACCTGTGAGGGTTGGAGTAGAAGGTGTAGTCTCTCACGGACGGGTTCAAGTATCTCCATGAGTCGATTAACTGCATTGAATTGAGTGTAGTGTGCAGTCTCGACAAATCTCTAGGGGAAAAAGCGCTTTTTTGCCTTGATGTGTCCAGCATTGGTTCCAATGCTATATTTAGATCCCCTCCGATCAAGAGTACACCCTCTCTGAATTGCTCGATCTTTTTTAGGGTTAAAATTAACCATTTCATCAGTTTTTTATTAGGTGCATACAGGCTACAAAGGGTCGTCAGCGAACCGTTTAAAAGTCCCTTCACGCAGATATACCGCCCCTGCGGGTCTATTAAAGATTCCCGTAGCTGGAATGAGACTCCTCTCTGCATAGCAATGGAGACTCCCCTTGAGCCTGACTGGGTGGATGTGGCATGGTACCATGTATCATAACTTGATCTTTCAAAGTTCGGGATTTTGTCAGGTTTAAAGTGTGTCTCTTGGACAAATAATACTTCTGCCTTTTGCTTTTTGAGTCTGTGTAGTATAGGGTGTCTGGTTCTCGGGGAATTGAGTCCATGTACATTAATGGATGCAAAGGTGATTACCTTATTGGAGTCTGGCATGGCGATTATTTTCTTCTGGTGTTTCCAGTGCAGAGTACTTGCTTGTGCCTGGGATGTTAGGGGAGTGAAAAAGGGTAGTAGAGGGTAGGAGAAAGCGGGAGAGATCAGAAATCTCAGGGGGGGAGAAAGAAAGAAACATTGGTTTTAGAAACAAAGAATTAAGCTTAACAATTCTAGATTCAATACTAAACACCACTATTGATATGTGGCATCAGTAGCCAGCTTAGGGGGGGGTATATAGAGCTAGTATGTCTAACATTGTCTAACATAGTCTTGACAACAAACTAAAAAAAAAAGAGAAAAGAGAAAGGTGCGAACTGGTTCTTTCATACCACATCTTTCAACCCCAATTTAGAATCCCCGCTCGACGGCGGATGGCTCTCAAAGGGGTCAACACAGGGTATAATGGTGTTCATGTGGTATTTTCGGGTTCCTTAGGTGTAGGTGATTTTGTCAACCTTCTCTTCGTGCGTTGAGATCTCGGGGTCACCTGCTGCCAGGGCATTTGACCCGGAAGAGGGTGGAGCAGTGCCGCCGAGTGAAACAACTCCAGGTCTGGGTAGGTCTCAAGGGTTATGTCAAGAGCTGTGCAGGTGGTTCTCACATCTGCAGATGATCTGACGGTGAGCCTCTTATCCCCTGCCGTAATATGGACTCCAAAAGGGAATAGCCATCGGAAACGGTAACCCTGCTGTAGTATGGCATCTGTGAAGGGTTTCAGCAGTCTCCTTTTTTTCAGGGTGACCGCTGATAGGTCTTGGAAGAGTTGGACCCGTGCGCCGTCATAGACAATCTCTTTCTGTTCCCTTGCCTTGCGGAGAATCAAATCTTTGACACGATAGTCCAAGAAGCGACATATCACATTACGGGGTGCCTCTCCTTGTGACGGTTTGGGGCGAAGGGCTCTGTGGACTCGTATTAGTTCAATGTCTCGGGAGTCATCGTCAGCAAGCAAGCTCCTGAAGATCTCTAAGGCAGCAGTGCCCAGTGCCTCAAAAGCCACAGATTCTGGTAGGCCCTTGATCCGAATATTGTTGCGGCGTTCGCGGTTTTCATGGTCCTCCAGGGTGGAATGAATTAGATGCAGTTGCTGCTCATGGACATTAAGGCTATCAAGAATTTCATTGGTTCGTTGCGACACCACCTTTTGGGATGTTTCAAGCGCCTCAAGTCTGTGGCCCTGTGATGCTATGTCTTGCTTTATTTCTGCCAATTCCCGACCAATCGGCTCAAGGGCTTTAGCCAGTATGCGTTTTATGAAGGAGCGGGTAACTATGGCGTCTTTAGACTGGGGCTCTCCCTCTGAGTCACTCTCTCCCTCTGTGTCTGAGTCATCCCCATAGGTCATATTTGCGTGTTTGGCTGGTTTTGTATACTCTGTGGCAGTGCCCTGTGCCTTCATAAAGTGGTCGACATCGGCCTGGGTAACAGACTTCACAGCCTTAGATGTGCTTTTGGGTGGTTTAACACTTGATTTTCCCATATTGAGTCAGGATAGTTTTGATGATAGTTTGCAGGCAATTTTGGTATTCTGGCTCCCCCTGCTGGCTAAGGGATGTTTTAGTATGTCATGGTTTATCAGTCAATGCTAAATGGAAGAAAGTCAGAATTTATAGTTGGTGGAGCCTACTGATGTTAGCTGTTTTACATCAGATGCAGAAAATAAAGAGTAGTGCAATCCACTGGGATGGAGGGGTAGATTCAATGCACAGTCTCTCTGTAGCCTCCAATATGTATAAGGCACCAGGTTAGGGACACAATTCTTCTCCCAATCTGCTACCAGCACAGTAACAGTCAGTATGATGCCTTAATCTGCCTCAGACAGCCCCTCGCTTCTGTGTGAATGTTTAGCCTGGAGCCGTTGTTGTATCTCAGCCCTTGTAGCTACTATAGTTTCAGCCTAAGCCTAAGTCCTCTCTGGGTTGGCTGCGGGTCTGTAGTAGCACACTGAGCCCCACAGTACACCGGGTCCTCGCCTCTCTCTCTGGGCCCCAAACTGTCGGCTCCTCTTCCGTCCCCACCGGCCTCCCGGGCGCTCACCTTGGTCCCGCGCCTGTTGCAGGCAGCTCGCGCGGGTCACACCGCCGGAGAGAGAGGAGAAGTGGCGCGCACCTTTCCCTCCTCCAGCGCGTCTCCTGTCAGCCCAGCAGGTCTCCCCGCCTGGCTCCTCGGAAGCGCCGATATCAGGGAGCGTCGGCTCCCCTCCCGGTCAGTGGATAGCAGGTGCGGATCACTGGCAGACTGTGTCTGCGTCCAAGAAGCGCGGTGAGGCCGCGCCAGGCCCAAGATGGAGGGGGATGGTGGCACGTGCAAGGCACCCCTCGGGAGAGCCGCCGGGCGCCCCTAACGTCTCTCAGCCTCACCTCAGGGTTACTTGGTGGAGCGGGTAGCTATATGTGGATGGCTGTGGGCAGTTTGGAGTTTCTCTGCTGATGGATGGCTTGGATGCTGCAGTGTGTTCTAGGAGCTCTGTGCAGTGCAGCCTCCCTTGTCAGCAGCCATCTTGGATCCCGACATAACATTTTGTCAATGATTTTCTCTCTTTTTTTGTACCAGAAAAAAAACCTTAAAGGGTTAAACAGTCATGTCAGGTAGGCCATCTGTTCTGTGAAAACACTGGATACTAAGGGCTGACTTCCTATTACTAACTCTATACAATTATTGAAGCCGCACCTACATTGCTCCATGTTTTGCCTAAAATCATATTACTTACCAAACAACAGGTCTATTCTCCCGCTGTAGTGTTCCTGAATCCTAATACTTTGAGAAGATGATCATTGATAATAACAAACAAGCTGCCTCTCCTCCTACACATACCATATGCCAGATGAGGTCGGGAAACTTAACCTTAGGACATCATTCACTGGTGGTTATGTGCCCACTGCCCTTAGGAAGAAACAATGTGGGCATAGCTTTAATTGGGAGGAGGAACTTCACAGCTTTCTTTACACTTCCACTTACCTCCTGGCTGCTCCTCCAAGATTCACAGGCAGGCAGTTGCCAGCAGAGAAAAAAAAAACTCGGCTCTCTTGCTCGGCTCTCTTTGAAGAACCAGTTCTTATCGTTCACATCAAAGAGCCAGCTCAATGTGTCGGCTCATTCACGAACGACACATCACTAATCAGCACATGCCCAGGCTAGGACGCCATTCACAGGAGGTAAACTCTCAATGCTGCATCCCCACACAGCTTTGCTAGCAAGTGATTTCTGCACTATTCATGCTACCTTCTGCTGATACTGTGTTCTTTATACAGGTTTTCTCAGTGCACACTCCACTTGAGTTGGAAGGTAGATATACTTAACCATGGGACACTTACGGTGGTCTACCTTAAACAGTGTAATTTGTCTGACATGGGGTATATTACCCATTACACTTTTTTTTTCTTTTACTTTCCATATAATCTTATCAGACCTTGAGTGTGGCCACCTGAATATAAATAAGCGGTTGCAATAATACTGACGTAACTCAGGTGTTTTCTCCTTTGATACGTTTTCACAGGAAGTCTGGCCAGGGGGCGGAGCTTATTGCCAGGGGGCAGAGCTTATGA
Organism: Allobates femoralis; assembly: GCA_033576535.1. NCBI lineage: Eukaryota > Metazoa > Chordata > Amphibia > Anura > Aromobatidae > Allobates > Allobates femoralis. The sequence continues at coordinate 573,681,218 of JARQOC010000002.1, forward strand.
CGTTTTTGTGTGTATGAAATGTTATTTAAGGAAGCTGTTCATGCATGTACACTGTTTGCCATGAGGAAGCAGCAGGTCCTGCTGTGAAACGCGTTGGCTCAATAAACGGACATCAAACCTACCTTTCCTGCTTGGTGGTCTGCGCGGAATCTAAACCTGGGCTTTTTTCTACATAAACAGATTTCTCCTTTGATACATGGCACTTGCACGTTTGAGATAAATTGTCCTTGGGTAACCATACTGTAACCCTGTTCACTTTCACAAGTGATATTATCTCCTCACTATAGGGGAATACCTGAATAAGTAGTTACCATTTTCTGTGGTCTTTCTCCTTTTACTAAATGGTATTTCTCTCACATTGTAAAGAAGGTTTTCCTTAATTTTGAAATTCAGAGGTGTATCTGTTTTTTTTTTTTTTCATGTAAATAAGGATCTCATTATTAGGTTTTTGTTTCTTGTGTACTCATATGTTATATTGTAGCCCTGGTGAAGTGGTAGATTTAAAGCCACGAAACGCGTAGGAAAATAAACCAGAACCTGATTAACCCTTTACTGGACTGGAAGTTTCTTGAGGTCAGCGCGGACTACAAAGCCCAGCTTTTTCTTCGGTGGAAATCATATGTTATATTGTAGCTCCGTTAACCTCAGTGAAGACTGAATAGGTCAAGGCGTCAGGGCGGAGCATACCACTTGAACACTGAAATCCCTGCAACAATAAAAAATAGCATGATAGTTTGAGTTGATGTCTCTGTTACATCATTTTTAATTACAGTGTGCAAGGAATTATTTGATTCTTCTAGTAATTTTTCTTTCATTAGTGAGCCAGACTATTCCATTAACGATCCTGGATGCGCCAGACACATGAGTGCCTTCTTTCTGCACTAGCTGCAACATGATCCTCAGATTCTTAGAATTCGAAGTAATGCCGACTGCTTACGTGCCACACTTTTAGATCCTCGGTACAAGAGTAAATTTGGCCAAATGCTTCCTGCCCTGGAAAGGGACGCACACATGAAGGAATATCAACAGAAGATTTTAGACAATCTTAGTACTGCTTTTCCTTAAAACACCAGTGGAGCACATAGTGAATATGGCAGTTCTACCTTTACAATCTGGGGAATGTTGAGTCGTCATCACTCAAACGTTAACAGTAACAGTGTATCTGGTAACAGCAATATTGTAGGATCGTTTCACCTTTTTTTTAGACCATCCTTTGCAACACCAAAGAGAGAACAAGTCTGACACATAGGGAACACTTAAAGAGGATGGTTCAGGGGTATCTACAGCTGAATATCGATACCATGACTGTGGAACTGGACCCTTGTGCATCTTGGGCTTCAAAACTTCAAAAAAAAATGGCCTAAGCTCACCAATCATGCCTTGGAGACTTTGTCATGCCTTGCAGACGGCGTTCTCTCTGAATGTGTTTTCAGCACTGCTGGTAGAGTGCTAACGGATAAGCTCACCCTGCTGTTCAGTGACAATGTAGACAGACTAACGTTTATCAAGATGAACAAGTCATGGATCCGCAAGGACTTTTCCACCCCAGTGTCAGCCTGGAGAGACTAAACGCTTATGTACTTTTCAATATGCTGCATTAAACTCCCCATTTCAATATTTCAATTCTGGAGCAATTGATGCCACTTTAGTGGTGGCTGTGCCTAATATTTTTGAAATATGGAGACAGTTGCTGGGGTCTCCTTGCTGTTTGTTGCTTGACTTGAGTAGGGCTCTCTGAGCTCAAAACCTATCCCTGACACTCCTGCCCCTGTTTCTGAATATTCAACCTTTTTGTCCATCGAACCAGTGATTAACAAATTGCTGTATTCACATCCACCAATTTTGGGTGCTTAAAAGCAGTGATTACTACATCTCCCTTAATGTTTGCGTAAACTGGTTTTGGGCATGAAACCAGGTTTTGGCAAATGTGTTGTATCCATATGAACAATTTTTGGGCCCTTAAAAGTGTTGTCAATTTTCCCTATCCACTAGGACTACACAGGTCACTGACCTACCTGCCTAGATTTTCCTGTAATACTCCACTAAACTTATAGCTGTACCACCATTGTGTGGAGGGGTATAACATTGAATGGAGCGCTTGCATGATTTTTGAGGGTATCCGGCCCACCAGACCTAAAGAGGTCACTGACCTACCTAACTTATTTTCCTGTAATACTCCACAAAACTTATAGTTGTCCCACCTGTGTGTGGCGAGACTTAACATTGATGGGAGGGCTTACATGAGCTTTCAGTTTATCCGGCCCACTAGACCTAAACAGTTCCTGACCTACCTGAATAGTTTTTCCTGTAATATTTCACAAAACTTATAGTTGCCCCACCTGTGTGTGGAGGGGCATAACATTGACGGGAGCGCTTGCAAGGTGGTCGACAGGTTAAGGGGTACTCGGATAACGGGGCTGATGGCGACTTGGATGGGGAATCACGTCTGGTCGGTCCCCGGTCCCATGCCCTGGACCCTCAATGGCGGGGATGGTGGATGATGATGGTGGTGAAGGGGATTGATTATATGACGCCACCTGTGGTACCTTCTAACATGTATACCATCGCCGCTGAGGTGATGGAGGTGCAGCTCAGTGTAGTACAGCTCCCCACAGGTGGAGCTTTACCTCGGGGTAGCGGGGATGGATGAGGGGAGTCGTGGTAGCGTCTCTGCGGTTAACGCTGTGGATGGCGGTGGTTAAACAGGCACACAAACACAGTAGTCTTTGTTTTGGTAACTTTTACTGATGACGTTTAACAGGTATAGTCCAGAGAAGTAACCAGGACTTTGGAATTGGGACTTTCACCTTGGAGAGTTGTGAGGTCTCCTCTGTCACTGTGTACAGTGGTTTGGGGTAAGTCCTGCCTGTAACTGAACTCACCGCTCCTTCTCCCTCTTAGGGCTTTACTCTATCACTGACAATGACGTGCGTCTGTGGGGTCCGTATTGCTCAATTGATCCCTGGTCCTGTGTTTGGTCAGTTTTGAGTGTCTCTTTCTAGTTACCTAAGGATGATTTGCTCCTCCTGGTCCTTCCAGGCTTTTACTGCTGCACTGAATGCTTTGCAGTGACGGACTACGGTGTCCGGGTGAGCTACAGGGAAGCTTGAGTTGTTCCCTTCTTTAACCCTTCTATTTCTCCACTGGCCTCTGACCCTCTCCCAAAGGTGCAGCACAGCTGGGTCAGTGTTTTCTGGTCCTGGGCATGGATCATTCCCAGCGACCAGATCCTTACTCCTGCTCTCTCCTCTCTGACTAACTGTCTCTCACTGGACCAACTCACTCCTTCCCTCAGGCCTGGATCTTTTATATAAAACAAATAATCAACTTATATATATATGTTGATATGCCGTATGTCAATATACTGCAACCCGTAAGGGTGTGCAGGGATAAGGGCTAATTCGCTACTACACTAAACTGAAACACACTAAACATAAACGATTTTCCAGCCCAATTTATAAGAGAGTGCAATTTTATTGTAAAGTGGATCACAGGGAGGGGAAAATTACAGAGGACACTCAAAAAGGACAAAAATTCACCAAGATTTATATATGTCATTATCAACTAATAGTGCATACTTCACGTACATAATTGATATTATAAATTCAATAACATCTGCATAAAGTTGTATAACATAGTTAATTTAGCAATGTGCATAATAATTAAAGTGCTCTGTGCCAAAGGACAATATATATATTCATAACTATGCAGTTATATGCTCTCATGTATCACTATATGGTGGTCAGTAGGTATACTAATCAATGCACAGTTGTATGCTGACAGACCTGTCAATCAACAAAACCTTAGTATAAGCGCTCCTTGCTAATGGTCACTGCATGTGCTCAAATTCATACAGTTATATATAACTGCACTTGCCGCACCTGCTGCAAGCCAGCCTATACATTGTATGGGGCTTGCCGCAACTGTGCCGCAACCGTGTCGCAAGTGCAGCCGGTATGCGGTAATCGCGGCAGATGCGGTTTTTCACCTCATCTACCGCGATTTAAAAAAAACGCTGATGTGAAAGGGGCCTTAGATGGTGGCTCATCACTAGTAATGTAGTGCCCAAATTATGAAGATTTGGTGGTGATTTGGTAAATATTTGTAGACCTAACTGTATAACTGTATCATAAGTATTATCATGAATCCCAGCCATGGAGTCATGAAGATCCCGCCGCTGCCTTGTTTTATTAAAGTGGTTATCTAATACATATATATATTAAAAAAAAATTCTCCCCTCTGTACATGGGCGCATAGCCAACATCACGCTGATTAACAGCCAACTCTCTCCATCAGGTAGCAAGGAGCCGGCTGTCAATCAGCATGACGTCGGCTATGCGCCCACTTCCACAGAGCAGAGCGGAAAAGCCACCTTTGCTCTGTTTAACCCGCCATGCTGTCTATGGCATGAGCAGTCTGTGACTGCTCTGTACCCTTGGTGAACAAAGGTGAACGGTGCCAGGCACAACAGGAAGGTAGGTGGCAGATACCTGCCTGTTAATGCTTGGGCATTTTTTTTTTACAATAAAAATACTGAATAATCCCTTTAAGACCTGAATTAGGACCATTGTTCTAAGCAGCACATCGTCCAGTGTAAACAGTAGATGTGCTTCCAATAACATGATCTGTATGGGAACAGAATGAACAATTGGTGGTTATTCTAACCACATTGTGTTGTGTCAGGAGGCCTATAATCAAGCTTATTGTTATAGCCAATCATGCTAGCTTAAAGGTCTAAAACTGATTCCTGTAAATGCAGCTTAAATATTTGTTTATGGCCTTGTTCACACATACCTGCGTTTTTGGCACTTTCTGCATTTTTATGCAGTTTTTTAAAAACGCAGATGGTTTAATGCATGGTACACTTAAGTGTACATGAATTTTTTAACCTACACCTGCGTTTTTTTTCCCCATTCCAAAAAATGCTGCATGCAGCTTTTTTTGGGTGCTGTAAAAAAACGCAGGGGTTCTTTCCGCTGGCTGCGTTTTTTAAGGTTGTTTTTGGCAGCCTGCGTTTTTGGCCTGTGTTTTTGCTGTTAGGTCTGGAGCAGCCTTAAAAAACTCATGGTACCATTTAGTGCCATGTGGATTCGCATGCGATTCCCATAGGGCCTCATGTTACAAAAATGCATACGTTTTTGAAAAAGCACCAAAAAACTCATCATGATGCATTTTTTGGTGCTGGGCCAAAAACTCATGGACAAAGCTCATGGCACTTTAGGCTTTGTTCACACATACCATCATTTTTGGCATTCTCTGCAGTTTTTAGCTGTTAATAAAAAACGCACATGCGTTAACGCATGGTGCACTTAAGTGTAGCTGCGTTTTTTAATAACACGTGTTTTTTTCACCACTCCAAAAAACACTGCATGCAGTGTTTTTTGGGTGCTGTAAAAAATCGCATGGGTTTTGTAAAAAATGCATGCGGTTTTTAACATGGGGCCCTATGGGAAACGCATGCTTTAATGCATGTCACATATAGGCACCTGCGTTAATGCATGCGTTTCCGCATATGCATTTTTAATGAAAAAAATGACAAAATTCAAAAACTTCAGAAAAACGTTCAGACCCACAGGGGACACTATTTGGCACACTTAGAAAAACTGCACAGTTTTTCTAACTGCTAAAAAAACTGATTGGTGTGTGTGAACAAGGCCTTTGATGGCTCAAAATGTTAGCCATTGGGGCCCCAGTTTTGCCCAGGAACCCTCTTTATCTAAGGCTAGGCTCACATTTGGGAGGTTGCATCTGTTTGATGGATGTGTTAAAATATGTTTTTTTTTCTTTTGCATTCACATGACATGAGTTTGCATTTTATGACGCATGCGGTAACGCACATACATGTACCGTACATTAACGGATGTGTTTGCCATAAACTCCCATGTTATAAAAACGCATCTGTTTTCCATAACAAGCCCAAAAACGCTGCAGACTGCATTATGATGTCCGCTGCAAAAATGCATAGTGCCAAACGCATTGCAACTTGACAATGAGTTTATTTTGCATTGGAGTCTATGGGTGCGTTAACGGATCCGTTTTTAAGCACTTGCACATGAAAAAAACGCGTCCTTTTAGTGGATGCATGTCACAGGTCTGACCGTAGCCTAAAACCGGCTCTGACAGAATGTATCCGTTAAATTACTGAATATAGGAAAAATATTAGCACAGGAACACAATGAGAAACAATTTCCTGTAACTCAAAACATATAAATGAACCCCCCACAAAAAAAATCATTTGAATGTATTAGGGTATGTGCACATATGCCGGGTTAGTGCCGGTGGGCGGCTGGGCGGACCCGACAGGAAGCTCTGCAGCCGTCCACCGGCTTCCTGGCGGGTATGTGCGGCGGGTGACGGGCGGGTGATGGGCGGGTGCCGGGCGGGTGCACAGCGGGTTAGCGGCGGCGGTTATGCAGCGGCTGGAAGCAGCACATGATTCTGCTTGCAGCCGCTGCAGAACCGGCCGGTTTATAGAACATGCACATTCGTTGCTAACCCGCTGGGAACCCAGCGGTTTAGCAACAGATGAGCATGTGTAAACCGCCGGTGTGTGCACACCGGGTGTCGGTTTCCATAGGTTTTAATGTTAACCCAAAAGCCGCTTTTGGATTAACATAAATTTACATAAAACTCATGGAAACCGACCGGCGGTTTCCGCTGCTAAACCTGCACTAAACCTACCAGTGTGCACATACCCTTAAGGGTATGTGCGCACTGGCCGGGTTAGGGTCGGTTTAGCTGTGTAAACCGCCGGTCGGTTTACATAAATTTCATGTAAATTTATGTTAATCCAAACCGGCGTTTGGATTAACATTGAAACCTATTGAAACCGACACCCGCTGTGCACACACCGGCAGTTTACACATGCTCATCCGTTGCTAACCTGCTGGGTTCCCAGCGGGTTAGCAAAGAATGAGCATGTTCTATAATCCGGCCGGTTCTGCAGCGGCTGCTAACCCGCTGGCCACCCGCCCGGCACCCACCCGTCACCCACCGCACATACCCGCCAGGAAGCCGGTGGACGGCTCCGGAGCTTCCTGGCGGGTCCGCCCAGCCGCCGCCGACCCTAACCCGCCGGCCAGTGCGCACATACCCTAAAGGTGACTGAGTAGTGCTTATTTTGTGCTTTTTTCAAGTTGTTTAATCCCATCTGCAGCTTTTTATTTTTACTGAAAATGCTTCAATAAGAGTGAAAGAAGTTGTAATTAAAGTATTAAAATGCACTTGAATTGCTTGGCAATAAAAGATTTTTAAAGCAAATCTATATTGATTTTCTTTCCCATTCTAATGGGACTTCTACGGCATTAATGTGCGAATTAATAAAAAAATCATATAAACATATTTAAAACCAAATATTTCAATTTGCGTATATTTTCTTTGCAATATACTGGATAGGATTTTTACTAAGAGTTGTGCAACGTATTAAGAATATGTTTGCTTTACTCGATATCAGCAAATTGTCAGCATGCTATATAATAAAAAAAGAACAAAAAATAATTTCTACCACAATAGTGCTCTGTTGCCGTTTCTTTAGCTGCTGTAAAATTATATAAATGACTTCTTTATCACATTCTATGTTTGCTCTCTGTGTGAAATACTGTACATAATGTAACGTAAAATGTTATTTTGTCATTTATTATGGCTGCGTTTGAAATATATATTGGAATATCAGCTTTATTCATGGTGCTAGATTGAAACAATAGCTATAAATCCAATATTGTGTTTTATTGTAATTGCAACAATTTATCATAAAACAAAACATAATGTAGCAAAAATCCTTTCTTTTTGGGGTATAAAAGAATGCTAGCATGGCTATATATAATGTTCCTGTAAGTGTACTGGTATATTGCACAGAATAAATGAAATACTCTATGAGATAATATGTTAACATTTAGAATATTGAACGAATAATTTATCTAAGATATTTGAATCTGAGAAGCTTCTATTTAGAACAGTCAAGGTTGAAGTAACTTATAACTCTTAGGTAACAGATATATTGTGAACATATATGCCACATTCATGTTTCAAAAGTCATTCTGCAATAAGTAAACTAAAAACGTGAACTACCGTATATTCTTGGGTATAAACCGAGTTTTTCAGCACAGTTTTTGTGCTGAAAAATGCCCCCCTCGGCTTATACTCGAGTCACTCGGTATTTGCTGTGGGGGTGGGCTGTGACCGGGGGCTGGAGGAGGCAGGAGGGGGCTGCAGTGACAGCGGGAGGTCACATGGGGCCGCTCATTAGTGTAATGAATATGCACTGCATCCCCATGTCTATCAGCGGCAGGGGATATTGCACTACCATAAGTGTACTCGCCCCCCCATCATAGTATCTGGCCCCCAAGGCTGCGGTACATGTTAAAACAACAAACCATTTATACATTAGCTTTCTGGTGAATCCTTGCAAGCACTGTCATCGCTGCGACGGTCACATGACACAGGCACAGGCAAGAAGGCCAGAGGACGCGACGGTGCTTGCAAGGATTCGCCGGAAAGGTAATGTATAGTTTGTTGTTTTAACACGTGCCACAGCCTTAGAGGCCAGATACTATGATGGGGGGCGAGTAAACAATGATGGTGGCATGTGCCACCATGGGGGTCTATAGAAAGTGATGAGTGGCATGTGCCAGCATGAGGTGCTAAAGAAGGTGATGGGGGGCATGTGCCGGCATCGCTGGCTATAGAAAGTGATGGGGGGCATGTGTAAGCATCGGGGGTTATAGAAAGTGATGGGGGCATGTGCCAGCATGGAGGACTATAAACAAAAATCGGGGGCATGTGCCAGCATGGGGGCTATATACACTGATGAGGACCATGTACCAGGATGAGGGGGCTATATAAATGATGAAGGGCTATATATAATGATGGGAACTATATACAGTGATGAGAGGCTATATACTATGATGGGGGCTATATACAGTGATAAGGAGCTATATACTATTATGGGGAACATATACAGGGATGAGGGGCTATATATCAGGATGGGATAGGCTATAGACAGTGATGGGGTGACTATATAACAGAATGGGGGCTATATACCATGATGTTTCTTTTTTCACCAGAATGGGGGGCTATATACCAGTATGAGGGGTCATTTACCATGATGAAGGGCTATATACCAGGATGGGGTCCTGCGGCATTTCCCACCCTAGGCTTATACTCGAGTCAGTAAGTTTTTCCAGTTTTTGGATGTGAAATTAGGGACCTCCGCTTATACTCGACTATACGGTAATTTCAAAATCAAACAAACATATAAATAAATGAATAGACGCCTACATCTAACTTTTGCATATATTTATTATTTCAAACATCAGTGATAGTACATTCAATCCTATATAAATAAAGTAGAAATAGTTAACTTTAATAATTTGGCACTCGCTATTCATTTTCGCTGTAAAAAAAACTATTAAAGAATAACAGACATATACTTTACATCAAGAGGTAAACACACTTCGCCTGACTAGTAATTGATTATTCCACTAGTTGTAACCTATTGATACTAAAAGTATCTGTACAATGAGCCTATTCTTTTCAATTTCCAGTAGCGTGACCAGTCAAAAGTATAGTGTTACTGATCCATTTTATAATTCACTGACCCAAAAGGTTTTAATAACCTGAAGATGTTAAAGCTATTATTGTGGAAAGCACTTACACACTGACCCCAATACTCTAGAAATAGTAACCCCGATTTAAAGGCTTCAAAAAAAGATTTCAGAGTAAAAGGAAAGAACTTAGTTTTAGTTGGCAGTTTGTTTTGTGTGATTTGCTATTGCTCAAAATTCTTTTACATTACATATTGCACATACTTTTTTTTAGACAGTATGACAATTTTTAAGGCCTGTGTTGCACATGTCCATCTTGATAAAGGGCTCACTAGAATATGATGTGCCAAATTCATTAAGAGGCACTTGCTACTTAGGGTATGTGCTCACAGTCCGGAGGAGCTGCGTGTTGGACACAGCTCCTCCGGACCTGAGTGAAGTCGCGGGTGGCCGCAGGGAGACCGCAGCCGCCCTGTACTCACCGTGTGTGGCGAGTGCGGGGAGGCTTCTCTCTGCAGTCACCTAAATTAAATAAACATGCTGCGGAGGAGCGAATTGCCGGCAACCCACACTGCAGTTCCAAACACGCTGCGGGCAGGTTAACATAGTGAGCATGGGATTTCTTACAATCTACTATGCTTATACTGTACTACACAGCATTTTGGACGCAGATGTTGCATCCAAAATGCTGCGCATACTGACCATGAGCACACACCCTTAATGAGTTGGTGCATCTTCACGGTGGTGTGTGCCTACATGCTCCTCACCACAAATGTTTCTCTCAGAAGAGACTGGAGTAACATTTCTGACAAAAGAAAACATTGGCATATTTGATTAATTTGATATGCGATGTTAGCTATGTCCATCCCGCCCCATATTCTCCCAGTTCTGTCCCTTTTGACAAAGGTACTTCACGCTAACAGGAAAAATCCAAAAGTTGCAGATTTTTGGCGCAACTCCAAATTGCATAACCATGTAATGAAAACACTGATGAATTGCCATAAAAAATTTAAGTTTTTGTATTAGTTACACTTATTTCCTCATATTATTTAGGTTATTTATCATGCACCTTATAGTGTAGTGCGTCTATCGGCACATTCCCTATAACATATTGGTGGTCTGGTTTTGTCTCCATTCAAAGGCAGCTGGCCATCTTTACTTCATTAGGCTTTATGTAACGTCCTGGTATGTGCTGGACTAAAGCATCATGAATATGAGGGCTATGCAGAAGTGAGTAGTTAATTTTGTAAACACCTTCCTGATCCTTTTGAACCCTTAAAAATGGTCAATTGCCTCCATTTTACTGCATTTGTGCAAATCAAACTACAAGAAATTTGGTTTGCATCAAAGCCATTTTGATAATACATGACAACAGAAGTGGATCCGCACTGAAGATATATAGAATTTGATTGGATTAGATCACAGAGAGATGTAGTCCAGGACCTGTTGCAATTCACTGTGTTGCTCTACTTCCAGATGAATAAGTGCGATCCTCCGAGAAAAAGAAGAAAAAATCCAATTGCCACTCAACAATTGCTAAAAATCTTCTAGTCAAAAAAGCATGCAGGACAAACAGGGGGAGATAGACCTGAAACAGTGAATCCCAGCATGAAACAGCTGTTGTCCAGACATCTCCAACATCCAGTGGCATAACGATCGTGATCACAGGGGTCGCGGCTGAGATGGGGCTCGGACCTGTAGGGGGCCCGGGCCTCCAGCCACCCCCTGCGACCGCAGCTCCTGCTTCACACGGATGTGCATCCCTGAGGACACACATCCATCCATGTGACAGCGCGGCAGCACAAGCTCCGTTTGTCAGGGGGAGAAGAGGAGGGGAGTGAAGCCTCCTCTTTCCTGCTGCTGCTCCCGCCCCTCCCCTCCTCTGACCTGCCAGCTTCCTGGCCTGCGTTCTACTATGGACCGCATACAGCAGGCCGGCACCTCCTCCTCCTTCTCCTCTTCTTTAATCTGCAGGAGACCACCGGAGCAATGAGGGAACCAGGAAAGAGAGGTAAGTAAATATTTTTTTCTTCAAATAAGTGAGTGCACTATGGCCTGAGGACTGTGGGGGGGTTCATAAAAAAGGCTGCATACGGCTGATCTTTACCAGTACTGATGTAGCAGAGCTGAATTTGTCAATTAACTCTGTCAGCTCTGCTACATCAGTAGTGGTAAAGATCAGAACACTGGCATAATTGGGGGCAATTGTTCCTGTATGTAACTGGCTGTGTACCCATATATACCATACAAGGATGTAGCAGAGCTGGCCGATTTCATTGACAAATTCAGCTCTACTACAAAAGTAATGGCAAATATCAGAACACCGGCATGATTTGGGGCAATTTTTTTTGTATATTGCTGGCTGTGTAGCCATATATACCATACAGGGACGTATCAGAGCTGAGTTTGTGATTGTGGTATATGTAGGTTTTCTATAGTACGGACAGTAAAATGACCGCTATTCTCTGCTGTAGCTGCAGGAATAGATCCTAATTCTCTGAGAGGATCCCTTGTTGGTGGATGACTTAATGTATTCAGATTTCAGTCTATGCAGAAATGAATCATTTTTCTTTCCCGTCGTCGCCTCTTGTCATCATCGAGGATCTCATCCTGTCCATGTCTTCTGTGTTCTTTATAGCGATTTGGAATTATTTTTGTTAATGTCGCCAGTTTCTAAAATTAATAAACAATTCACATGTCTATGAACAGCTGCGTCAAAAGAGTTCCCTGGTGGTCTAGAGTAAGAAAGAGATTTATTGTTACATTTATTTAAATTTTACATGGTCTAGAATACTATGTTAATTCATTTTATATTCCCTGGTGGTCTAGAAAAATAAAAAGGGTAATTTTACATTCCCTCTAGGGTGTTAAATGTTTAATTTTGTTCCCTGGTAGGACAATAAAGATGATTATTTTCCATTTCCTCATTGACTAGGAAGTTAAAGGATTAATATTGTATTCCCTGGTGGTTTGGGACAATTAATTTTGTATTTATATTACATATATTACATATTACAATATTATTTTACATTTCCCTAATGTTATATTTTCTGCTGGTCTAGTACATTTAAGGGTTAATGTTATATTCCCTGCTGGTCTAGGACACCAAAGGGTTAATTTTCCATTCCCTGGTGGTCTAGGGCAAAAAGAGGTTTATTTGACATTTTTTCATATATTTTACTTTCCATGGTTTATAATATTATGTTAATTCATTTTACCTTCCCTGGTGGTCTAGAGCAATGAATAGGATTATTTTAATGTCATGTCTAGGACATTAAGGAATTCAGATTACATTCCCTGGTGGTTTATGACATTAAAGGTTAATTTCACAATGTCTGATGGTCAAAGATCTTAATTTTATAGTCCCTTGTGGTCTAGGACAATAAAGAGGATCATTTTACCGTATATACTCGTGTATAAGCCGACCCGTGTATAAGCCGACCCCCCTACTTTTGCCCCCAAAACCTGGGAAAATCTATTGACTTGTGTATAAGCCGAGGGTGGACCCTAGCACAAGTATACAGCCCCCAGCAGTGTGGTATACACCAGTCCCAGAGGTAGATACAGCAGCCACAGTGGTAGTATACACGCAGCCCCAGTAGTATATACAGCCCCAGTGGTATATACAGCCCCAGTGGTAGTATAGACGCAGCCCTAGTAGTATATACAGCCCCAGTGGTAGTATATACAGCCCCAGTGGTAGTATACAGGGCCCCAGAGGTATATACAGCCCCAGTGGTAGTATATACAGCCCCAGTGGTAGTATATACAGCCCCAGTGGTAGTATACAGGGCCCCAGCAGTATATACAGCCCTAGTGGTTTATACAGCCCCAGTGGTATTATACAGGGCCCCAGAGGTATATAGCAGCCCCAGCGGTAGTATACAGGCAGCCCCAGTAATGCAGGGCCCCCCCAGCGTCTCTCAGGTCACCTGTAAAGGAAACTATACTTATCACAGTGCTCTGTCCGCGCCCGCTCGCAGCTGCCGACCGCGATCCTCCATCTTGCGTCTTCTTTCTTCCTGTTTCCTGTGCTCGTCGCAGGGAATGACGTCATTGCCCGCGACGAGCACAGAAACAGGGAGAAGACGCAAGATGGAGGATCGGGGTCGGCAGCTGCGAGCGGGCGCGGACAGCGGGCGCGGACAGAGCACTGTGATAAGTATAGTTTCCTTTACAGGTGACCGGAGAGACGCTGGGGGGGCCCTGCATTACTGGGGATGCGGGGGCTGCTGTATACCGATGTATACATCGGTATGTACCGATGTATACATCGGTATACAGCACTGACTCGCGTATAAGCCGAGGGGGGTACTTTTCAGCCCAATTTTTGGGCTGAAAAACTCGGCTTATACGCGAGTATATACGGTACATTCCCTCATAGTCTAGGCATTAAAGAGTTAATTTTATACTCCCTGCATACAATGTATGGAGGACTATGGGGGTGCATTATACAGTATAGAGGTGGATTATAATTTATGGAGGACTATGGGGGTGGATTGGAGGGCTGTGAGGCTGCATTATACTATATGGAGGATAATGGGGTAGCATTATAATAATTGGATGACTATGGGGGCTACCTTATGAATGGGGGACTGTGGGATGCACTTCGTCCATGGATAATAAATTCTGACCGCGGTGACCTGTGGATGTGTGATCCAGCAGCAGCTACCTACTAAGCGTTCAAACTGGTTGTGGGTATACACAACCAGATCATGTGAGCAGGCCTTTGCCGCAATACATATACCTCTCTATATCTTGGAGATAAGACCCTATTGCACATTTCTCTCACTTTTCTAGATTGTGGGATAGCGACACAGGCGCCGGGAGAAAGAGACACCGGCCCCACTGTAAGCGTCAGGAGATCAGCGGCGCTAGCCACTGAACTCCCGACGGTAGCCACTGGTCACCTCCCGCGCCTCAGAGCATGCCGCCAAAGCAGCCAAGAGATGAGCACCGCGTGCGACGCTTATCTCCCGACTGCACAGAGTGGAGGTGCTTCGACCGCTATTTTGGAACACCCAAGTTACGGGTATTCTGATATGGCGGCTGGGATTCAAATCCCCCTGACGAAGCAGGGGTCATGCGCCGTGAGCACTGATTGGTCGCCGCCTCCGGCAGCGACCAATCAGCGCTCTTGATGCGTGATTTGAATCCCGCTCCGCTCAGCCAAATCTCCCACCAAGGCGCTTCACTGATTGGTTGCCGTTCGGTCAGCGGCGACCAATCATCGAGCCGCGATTTAAGTCACGCACCGAGAACGCTGATTGGTCGCCGCCACCGACGGCGATCAATCAGCGCTCTTGGTGCATAATTTAAATCACGCCTCGTGCCTTGGTGGGAGATTTTAATCCCGCACCGCTCAGCCAATGAGCGGCGCATGATTCATGTCTCCCACCAAGGCGCAAGACGCTTTGCTGATTGGTCGCCGTGCGGTCAACGGCGAAAAATCAGTGAGGCACGATTTAAGTCACGTGCTGAGAGTGCTGATTGGCGACCAATCAGAGATGCGGCGCTCAGTGTATGTTAAATCTGGCACCAAGCCACGTGCCGCTTCTCTGATTGGTCACCGCTAACCGCAATCAGATTAAGCGTTGCAGTACGGGATGCCTGTGTCAGTCCTCACTGTCACTCTTGCACTCTTTTCATGAAACAGATGGATCAGGATGACCAGCGCTCATTGCCTGAGCCAATCCTGAGTCTCCTGTTTCATGAATAGAATGCAAGAGTGTCAGTCAAGATTGACACAGGCATCCCATGCGGCAGCGCTCAATCTCATTGTTCGCCGCGGTTAGTGTCGACCAATCAGAGAAGTGACGTGTGCCTTGGCGGCAGATTTAAAGTACGCTAAGCGCCGTTTCGCTGAATGGTCATCGCGGCCAGCAGCACTATATATGGTGGCTCAGTGGTTAGCACTGTATGGTGGCTCAGTGGTTAGTATGGAATGGTGGCTCAGTTGTTACCACTGTACGGTTGTTCAGTGGTTAGCACTGTATGGTGGCTCAGTGATTACCACTGCATATGGTGGCTCAGTGGTTAACACTGTATGGTAGCTCAGTGGTTAGCACTGTACGGAGGCTCAGTGGTTAGCACTGTATGGTGGCTCAGTGGTTAATACTGTATAGTGGCTCAGTGGTTAGCACTGTATGGTGGCTCAGTGGTTAGCACTGTATGGAGGCTCAGTGGTTAGCACTGTATGGTGGCTCAGTGGTTAACACTGTGTGGTGGCTCAGTAGCTAGCACTGTATATAGTGGCTCAGTGGTTAGCACTGTATATAGTGGCTCAGTGGTTAGCACTGTATGGTGGCTCAGTGCTTAGCACTGTATATGGTGGCTCAGTGGATAGCACTGTATGGTGGCTTTCCAGATCAGGTGTGTGACAGGTGTGTGCCTTTCCAAATCAATTCCTGTCAGTTTATCAGTTTAATTAAACACAACTGGACTCCAATGAAGGAGTAGAACTATCACAAGGAGGATCACACAGAAATGGACAGCATGTGACTTATATATGAGTATCTAAGCAAAGAGTCTGATTACTTATGACCATGTGATATTTCAGGTGTTTTTTTATAAATTTGCAAAAATGTCTATATTTCTGTGTTTTTTTAGTCATGATGGGGTGCAGAGTGTACATTATTGAGAAAAAAATGAACTTTTTTCAATTTATTAGATGGCTGCAATGAAAAAAGCGAGAAAAATTCAAAGGGGTATGAATACTCTCCGTAATCACTGTATGGTGCTAAGCTCTTTTTTTTTATTCCACAAAGTTTGGCTACGTTCACACGGTACATTTTTCCTGTATTTTTGGTGCGAATTTTACCTAGGTTTTATGCACATGCATGCTAATATAATTCCTTTGTTTTCATTTCCAGCAAAACGTGATTCAGGAAAAGTTGCGTGCATGCATTGGATTTAATTTCCTGCCAATAATTTGGTTTAAGAATGTCACAACTTCAATATCACTAACTGAAACTAGAAAACTACACCAAAAACACTGTAAAATTCAGTAAAAAATAAGTGAAATGTATAAACAGATTGTAATTTATTTCTGTGGCTGGTGCATATACACATTATTATGAACTACAGTATATAGCCGGTGTACAGCAATCAGCAGCAATAAAACTTACACCAATAACGGTGACAATAAGGTATGACATTAAAATGACCTGCCCAATATTTTGTCAATCCCCCTCATGCCCACAAAACAGCTCTGATCTGTACAGTAGTTTGTACCAGGACATTAGCACATTATATAGTCACTAACCTTTAATTTTTTTTACATAATTTTGTTGGGAATGGAAAGATATAAAACTTTGCAAATAACTTCCTTTGTCTTGATTCCTGAAAACATTTGCATGCAAATGGTTTCCAACCCCTGCTTGAATAAATGTACTCATTTACAGTACTTAGGATGTGGCCAGGGCTAGGGGATACTCGGACACCGGGGATGATGTCTTGAATGGGGAGTCAGAGGTGGATGGCTACCCGGTTCCGTGCGCTGGTTATCATTTGAGTAGATGATGGTGGAGGAGAAGGGAGTATTTACAGGGGATCGTGACGCCACCTGTTGTTTCCGGTAATATGGTACCGGCGCTGCAAGCCAGCCGCTGAGGTGATAGTGAGTGCAGCAGAGAGTAGTCCAGCACTCTACAGGTGGAGCTATTACCTCAGGGCAGCGGTGGTGGATGGGGATGATGAGGGTAGTTGTAGTAGGTGTTTGGTGTTGCAGTTCTTACCCCTCTGCTGAGCTGCTGATAGTGCTGAGCCCTACGGGCACCGCGATAAGGATCACCGAGTCCAATTCAACTGTAACTCCACTTTAATGGGCACCGGTAGATGATGATGATATACGTTACAGTCTGGTTTACCGGGGGTCTGTCACCAGTTCCAGGTTCCTGTTATGGAGTCTCTAGATGTTTTTCCTTCTATGGCTTTCTGCTTCTAATCCACTCCTCTTAACTCTACCACCCTCGCAGAGCTCTCCCGCCAGTCCCTTGATCTCCCACGGTGGAGAGTCCTTTTCCGGTTCTAAGAGGAGGCCAGATACTCCCCCGCTACCAGAACTTGGGCCATTGCTCCTGTGATCTTGGAACTAGTTTTTGGTCCTGAGGGGCGAGGTACCTTGTGGTGCTGTCAGCTAGACCTTTAGTGATGGGTCTGCAGCTCGTTGGTCTGCGGCCAGAGATAAACGTCTGACCGCTATGGCTGCCTGCACTGCCAATGCTTCCCCAACGTGACCAGCCGGCTCCAACCAGTCCTGGCCTGTTGCCCTCTGTCCTTGCTCCCCCCTTGAAGGTTGGGGTTCCTCCCAGCAGCATTGCTGTCAGGCTCATCCTTAATGACTGCCTTCCCAGCACTAACTGTCTAACTAAAGCTTTCCCTCCCACTACTCTATCCTATGTTCCACCCCCCCTTTTGGGACCTACTAAATTACCGCCCTCCCCCCTATTCTTCGTGGTGTGTTCCTAGGTGGGTGTAAAAATAGACTCCATAAGGTGAACCTTGAACTGATAACTTTACAAGATTAGCACATTATTATTAAGGTGCAATACTACCCTGTGGCGCCTGGCCATGGGGGCGCCACACTTACCCTGGCAACCAAATTGTCAGCAACCGTCACATGTATTCTGTTCATCAAGAAAATCTCCTGCAGTGGAGCGACAAACCCCTGAAAAGTACTGTAAATGGAGGCCCCTTTCACATCTCTGCGTTTGCTGCGTTTTGCTGCGTTTTGCTTCATTTGCATTTTTTCCGCGTTTTTACCGCAAAAAACGCATGAAAACGCATGCGTTTTTGTCCCCATTGATTTTAATGGGAACGCATGAAAAACGCATGCAAAAACGCATGTCAAAACGCATGTGCGTTTGGTAAAACGGAAAACGCATGCGTTTTTGCAAACGCAGCTCAAAACGTGGCAAACAACGTTTTGGGCTGCGTTTGAAAAAACGCATGCGTTTTGCGTTTTTTGCAAACGCACATGCGTTTTGACATGCGTTTTTGCATGCGTTTTTCATGCGTTCCCATTAAAATCAATGGGGACAAAAACACATGCGTTTTCATGCGTTTTTTGCGGTAAAAACGCGGAAAAAACGCAAATGAAGCAAAACGCAGCAAAACGCAGCAAACGCAGAGATGTGAAAGGGGCCGGAATGTATTGCTTTTCCTTCCACAAGCACCCTATTCTCAATGTATCTGAACGCCTATGGAGGAGAACTCGCTCACCAGAAGACTTTATCCATAATAAATTAATGCTAAAATCCTATAACTCTGCCCTTCACCTTGCCAAACAAACCTACTTCACCACCCTGATTTCCTCACTATCCAACAATCCAAAAAAACTCTTTTACACCTTTTAGTCTCTCCTCAGTACTAAAGTGCAGGCCCCCATCACTGACCTCTGTGCTGATGATCTAGCCTCTTACTTTATGGAGAAAATAGACAATATCCGCCAGGAAATCAGCTCCCAGCCTCCAAGTACTGCCACTCCCATTCTTCCCTACATCTCCTCCGGCTCACTCTCCACATTTGACCCAGTTACAGAAGAAGAAGTTGCCAGGCTCCTCTCTTCCTCTTGTCCTACTACATGCACCACTGACCCCATTCCCTCACACCTCCTCCAATCTCTCTGTCCGGTCGTCACCCCTCACCTAACGAAAATCTTCAATCTCTCCCTCTCTTCTGGCATCTTCCACTCCTCCTTCAAACATTCTATCATTACTCCATTATTAAAGAAAGCTTCTCTCGACCTATCCTTCACAAATAACTACAGACCAGTCTCCAATATGCCCTTCATCTCTAAACTTCTGGAGCGCCTGGTCTACTGCCACCCCACCCATTACCTCTCCACTCACTCTCTTCTAGATCCATTACAGTCTGGCTTCTGCCCCCTTCACTCTACAGAAACTGCCCTCATCAAAGAGGCCAAAGACCTACTGTCAGCAAAATGTAATGGTGACCACTCTGCTTATTCTTGTTGATCTCTCTGCAGCTTTTGACACTGTTGACCACCATCCCCTACTCTCTATGTTGCACTCCATTGGTGTAAAGGACACCGCTCTCTCCTGGCTCTCTTCCTATTTTTCTGACCGCTCTTTCAGTATATAATTTGCTGGCTCCACTTCCTCCCCTCTTCCTCTCAATATTGTGGTCCCTCAGGGTTCAGTCCTTGGACATCTGCTCTTCTCTCTCTACACGGCCCCGATGGGACACACCATCAGCAGATTTGGCTTCCAGTACCATCTCTATGCTGATGACACACAATTATACACTTCAGCCCCTGACCTTACCCCTGTGGTTTTAAAGAACACCAATAACCGTCTAGCTGCAGTCTCCAACATCATGCTGCTCTCTATTTAAAACTCAACCTTTCTAAGACTGAACTTCTTTTGCTCCCGCCCTCCACTAACCTCCCTAAATCTGACATCTCTCACTCAGTGTGCAGTACCACGATAACACCTAGGCAGCAGGCTTGCTGTCTGGGTGTCATGTTTGACACCGATCTCTCCTTCACCTCCTATATAAAATCTCTTGTCTTGCCTTGTCGCTTACACCTGAAGAACATCTCACCATGGAAACAACTAAAACCCTTACCGTGGCCCTAATACACTCCCGCATTGATTATTGCAATTCTCTATTAATTGGCCTCCCCCACTCTAAACTTTCCCCCCTCCAGTCAATCCTTAATGCAGCAGCCAGGATTACCTACCTGGCCAATTGTTACTCAGATGCCTCTGCTCTGTGCCAATCATTGCACTGGCTGCCTATACACTACAGGATCAAGTTCAAATTGCTTGTTCTCACCCACAAAGCTTTTCACAATGCAACACCCCTTTACATCTCCTCCCTCATCTCTGTCTATCACCCCATCCATTCTCTACGTTCTACAAATGACCTTCGACTAACATCTGCACTAATTCGATCCTCCCACACCTGGCTGCAAGACTTCTCCTGAGCTGCAACAATTCTCTGGAATGCTCTACCCCAAGAAATCAGGACCATCCACAACTTGCATGGCTTCAAGCGCTCCCTAAAAACACATCTTTTCAAGGCAGCCTATCGTGCTCCCTAACAAAATTCCTTTGTACTGTACAAAGCTAGTGATGGGCGAATCCTAAATTACTCGGAATCGCTTGACTGTAGCGAGTCCGAGCCCAGGACTCGCTACTCGTTGCGAGTCTAGCGAGTCCAATGTTAATGAATGGGGAAGCGAGTAATAGCGAGTAGTGTGAGATTTACAAATCGCAGATGTGTCTCGGAAGCTTCAGCCTGAAGCAATCCTAGTTGTGTCTTATTTGCATTGCTAGTTTACTTTGTAAGTAATCGCTGACTCGCACAGATAAGATCCTGTCTTCTCTGTGTTCTGGCTGCCCCAGCTCCAGGGTCCTAGAGCCTGCCTGCTGCCTGATGTAGCAGAGCTGAGATTGTTCTCAGTCTGCTCATTCCCTGTGTACAGACATGAATGTCTGTGCACAGAGATGATGTAGCAGAGCTGAGATTGTTCTCAGTCTGCTCATTCCCTGTGTACAGACATGAATGTCTGTGCACAGAGATGATGTAGCAGAGCTGAGATTGTTCTCAGTCTGCTTATTCCCTGTGCATAGACATCTATATTTATGCACAGGGGATGTAGCAGAGAGGACATCGCGTTTTGGACTGCGTCGGACGGAAGAGGATTTTTTTAATTAAAGATGGAGTCCCTAATGGCTTTTTTTTTTATTTCTAATAAAAAATTTTCCTTGTGTTGTGTTTTTTTTAAAACAATTTAATAGAAATTCATGGCGGTCATGTCTAATATTGGCGTGACCGCCATAAATTTCGGGCTTAGGGCCAGCTGATAATACAAAGCTGGCCCTAACTTCTTTATTACCCAGTGTGCCATCGCTACCAGGGCCGCTGGAAGAGCGGGGTTCAGCGCCAGAGGATGGCGCTTCAATGAACGCGCCATCTTCTGGGGCGGCTGCGGGCTGCAATTTGCAGCGGGGGGTGCCCAGAAAGCTTGGGCATCCCTGCGCTGCGGATTCCAGCCCCCAGCTGCTTAGCTGTACCTGGCTAGACATAGAAATTGCGCGGAGCCCACGCATTTTTTTTTAATTATTTCATGAAATTCTGAGATTCTGACTCTGAGACTCTGACTCTGAAATTCATGAAATAATTAAAAAAAAATGCGTGGGGCTCCGCGCAATTTCTATGTCTAGCCAGGTACAGCTAAGCAGCTGGGGGCTGGAATCCGCAGCGCAGGGATGCCCAAGCTTTCTGGGCACCCCCCGCTGCAAATTGCAGCCCGCAGCCACCCCAGAAGATGGCGCGTTCATTGAAGCGCCATCCTCTGGCGCTGAACCCCGCTCTTCCAGCGGCCCTGGTAGCGGTGGCACGTTGGGTAATAAAGAGGTTAGGGCCAGCTTTGTATTATCAGCTGGCCCTAAGCCCGAAATTTATGGCGGTCACGCCAATATTAGACATGACCACCATGAATTTCTATTAAATTGTTTTAAAAAAAACACAACACAAGGAAAAATTTTTATTAGAAATAAAAAAAAAAAGCCATTAGGGACTCCATCTTTAATTAAAAAAATCCTCTTCCGTCCGACGCAGTCCAAAACGCGATGTCCTCTCTGCTACATCCCCTGTGCATAAATATAGATGTCTATGCACAGGGAATAAGCAGACTGAGAACAATCTCAGCTCTGCTACATCATCTCTGTGCACAGACATTCATGTCTGTACACAGGGAATGAGCAGACTGAGAACAATCTCAGCACTGCTACATCATCTCTGTGCACAGGCATTCATGTCTGTACACAGGGAATGAGCAGACTGAGAACAATCTCAGCACTGCTACATCATCTCTGTCCACAGACATTCATGTCTGTACACAGGGAATGAGCAGACTGAGAACAATCTCAGCACTGCTACATCATCTCTGTGCACAGACATTCATGTCTGTACACAGGGAATGAGCAGACTGAGAACAATCTCAGCACTGCTACATCAGGCAGCAGGCGGGCTCTAGGACCCTGGAGCTGCACAGAGAAGACAGCTGGACTCGGCTCGCAAAGAAACAGCAGTTATCTGCGAGTTTCCCTGCTATCACTGGCACAGTAGCCAGTGATTACTCGCGAGTCTAATGCAAACAATGGCAATCCTAGTGTTGTCAGCGTTTCTGACAAAACTAGGATTGATATTGATTTGCATTGGACTCGCGAGTAATCACTGGGAAACTCGCAGAGTACCGAGTCCTGCGAGTCCCTTACTACTCGCCGAGTAACGAGTCCTAGCGAGTAGATTCGCCCATCCCTATACAAAGCCCATTCACTATCTCTCTCAACATAACTCTTCTTCAAACTCCACCAAACCCAAAAGGCCTACACAGATCGTCTGGTGACCATTCATGTATCTATATTTCTATCCCCCCATTACCTCAAGATGCCTGGACCAGTGGAATAAGCCCCTGCACTTTGTGTAACCCCTATCTTGTTGTAGATTGTAAGCTCTTTTGAGCAGAGTCACCTTTATTTTTGCTTTATCTATTGTATTGTATTTTTTACATTGATTTTATGCTTATTGTATTGTTTACTATTATGTACTGTATTCTTTCTCTACTCAAATTACTTTCTGTATTATATTGTGTATTTTTCGTTTATTAACTACTGTATTTTAAAGCGCTGCTGAATATGTTGGCGCTATATAAATAAAGATTTATTATTATTATTATTATTATTATTATTATTATTATTATTATTATCTTCCCACACAGTGATACATACAGTAAATATAAAAATGCTTCTATTATCATGTAAAGGGTTCAGTGAGAGCCAATTTATTTACACAAATTACAAACACTATTTATCTTACTCAAGTGAAAGACGATTGTGCTCTGCATTAGAAGAGCCACACAGTAATACGACAGGAGCAACAGGAGCATTCATTGAGCTCATTAACTCTGTGGATGTGTCTGCTTGTTGCAAAAGATTGTACTGATAGGAAAACAGAGAGGCTGACTAGTGATGAGTGAGCGTGATAGTCGATCAAGAATCAGGGTGCTTAGATACAATCAGTACTTCATACTGTATCATGGGTGCTCGAATGTAGTGTTCTTGAACAATCTGACAGAAAGAGCTTGATTAAATGGTGGGAGCTGGAACCTCAGTGAGAGGCGCCTGTAGTCTCTGAATAGCTCTTAATGGGGTTAAAATCAACGTTCTAGTCTGGATTCTGTGTATAAGAAAAAAGCCTTCTCCTCAAATTATCAACCAATCCACACTAAGAAGATGAGATGAACACTGAATTGTGAGCAATGAACATCTGTGTAGACACAAAATAACTACAGAAATACATACAGCTGAAATATAAAATGCTAAAACATGCTAATATTGAATAATGTAACTATGTTATTGCATTACTGCTAAAGGAATATTAAATAAAAACTTAGCCTATGTGGTAGCCAATGTATGTGAGCTCGAAAACAACATCAAGGTGATCTCTCCAAGTGTGACCCTGGCCTTTGAATGTCTTTACTTGGGTTAAAGAACTACATGTCAGGACAGAAAGATCCAGTTATAAAATAAGATGTAAACACCCTGATAACACGATGGTGTGCTCAGTCAGAAAGAAATGTACTGGTAGGGAAGAGCAAGCCGAACTTTAAAGTTTTGTGTTCATACTGAACATAGACTATACAAACTTTTTCAGTGTTCTGGTGCTTTACATATGCAAATCACTGGAGCGAACAGCACTGTGCTCGGGTATGCTTGGTGCTCAGCCTACTGTCAGCATCTTGCAGTGTTTGAATGTTTGTACTGGGGCTAAAATTAAAACCTGTTCCACATCTATGACATCCCGGCGCTAGGCTGCTCTGGCTGCCCTGCGCCAGTGCAAATGCAAGCGCAGGGGCATTTAGGGGCTTGGGAAGCCTAGCGCAGGGACGCATAGATGCCCTGAATTTGTGCTCAGCTGCGCTCAGTGCCCCTGGTCAGACGCTCCCAGAAACACCCAATTGGGCGTTTCCGGGTGCTAAGTGACAGGCGCATGCGCCGTGCGCTCTGCCACTTTCACTTGCGATTGTCACTATACAGAGTGCACGCTCAGCTGTGCTCGGCCATGGGCTATAATGGGGGCACCCCTGCATCCCTGCACTAGGTTGCCCAAGCCCCTAAATGCCCCTGCACTTGTATTTGCGCTGGCGCAGGCAAGCAGAGCAGCCTAGCGCAGGGATGTCATAGATGTGAAACCACCCTAACTTTATCAAGTGTAGTGTGCATCAAAAAAAAGAAATTCACAAAACCCTGCCATTTCTCCCCCTGAAGCGTTTTGCTTATGGCTGGCTATAAGTGGAAGGAGAGCTGAATTGCGCTATCAGTGACCTCCAATGAAGTTCCGGTCAAGTTTGGATCCATAACAGAACTTTATAAAAAGTACGCCTGAACCATTGGTACCTGAACTTCCATGGGTTCGATAATCTCTAGTGGGTAAGTGTGTTGTTCCGATAAGTAAAACCACAATTAGACATAAATTTGCAACATTCGGTACAAATATCCAATTATCCAAAATGTAAAATAAATCATTTTAGGCAGGGTTCAAATCAAGTTTGACCATATGTTCAATGGCTTCTTTGTTGATTACTTTCAGACCCTCACAAAATGTGATTCAGGAGTATGCGCTGCTGTCGCCATTGACTAAATGTTGCAGAAGTCAAAGTGTGTAATGTTAAACAACATTTTAGCCTTTCGAAGACGGAAAGCTAGATATGGTAAATGCCTACACTAGGAATATGTGGCCGAAAATGATGTTTGGCCGAAAATTCAACTCAAAACATATCCTTCGCGCATCTCTATTCTTAACAAATTTGACTAATTATAAATTAATTTATTCAACTTTAATATTGAGCAAATTCCTCCACATTCCAATTCAAAGTCCAGAATTTCTTTATTAAATTTAAGTTCTGGTTATTTCACATTTTAAATGAGTTTTTGACTAGAATAAAGTTACACACAATTAATTTTTATAACATGTAAAGATACATGTAAAGTTAAAAGTCGGGATAAGCGGACCAGTCGATGTTCAAGATCGCTGCTTTTGATAAGACTTTATTTAAAAGTTTGGTTTTGTCCTCGAACTAAACCCAAACTTGACCTAGGATAATGGAGACCCGAACCTCTGTGCTGTAAAATGGCTGAAAAATGATCAAAGAATGGGTTTGGGAGCATCAAAAGGAAGAAAAATGGGTTAAGAGCAGCACTCTTGCCATGCAACCAAATGTGGATAAGGAAATAACTTAAAGGAGTTACAGTGTTGGCCAAAAGTATTGACACCCCTGCAATTCTGTCAGATAATACTCAGTTTCTCCCTGAAAATTATTGCAATCACAAATTCTTTGGAATTATTATCTTCAATTAATGTGCATTAAATGAAAAACCACAAAAGAGAATGAACCAAAAAACAAAACATTGATCATTTCACACAAAACTCCAAAAATGGGCCAGACAATGGTTGGCACCCTCAGCCTAATACTTGGTAGCACAACCTTTAGCCAAAATAACTGTGATCAACTGCTTCCGGTAACCATCAATGAGTTTCTTACAATGCTCTGCTGGAATTTTAGACCATTCTTCTTTGGCAAACTGATCCAGGTCCCTGATATTTGAAGGGTGCCTTCTCCAAACTGCCATTTTTAGATCTCTCCACAGGTGTTCTATGGGATTCAGGTCTGGACTCATTGCTGGCCACCTTAGAAGTCTCCAGTGCTTTCTCTCAAACCATTTTCTAGTGCTTTTTGAAGTGTGTTTTGGGTCATTGTCCTGCTGGAAGACCCATGACCTCCGAGGGAGACCCAGCTTTCTCACACTGGGCCCTACATTATGCTGCAAAATTTGTTGGTAGTCTTCAGATTTCATAATGCCATGCACACGGTCAAGCAGTCCAGTGCCAGAGGCAGCAAAGCAGCCCCAAAACATCAGGGAACCTCACCCATGTTTGACTGTAGGGACCATGTTCTTTTCTTTGAATGCCTCTTTTTTTCTCTTGTAAACTCTATGTTGATGCCTTTGCCCAAAAAGAGAGAACATTCTTTCAAAACTTTTTAGGCTTTCTTCGGTACGTTTTGGCAAACTCCAGCCTGCCTTTTTTATGTCTCGGGGTAAGAAGTGGGGTCTTCCTGGGTCTCCTACCATACAGTCCCTTTTCATTCAGACGCCGACGGATAGTACGGGTTGACACTGTTGTACCCTTGGACTGCAGAGCAGCTTGAACTTGTTTGGATATTAGTCAAGGTTCTTTATCCACCATCCGCACAATCTTGCGTTCAAATCTCTTGACAATTTTTCTTTTCCGTCCACATCTAGGGAAGTTAGCCACAGTGCCATGGGCTTTAAACTTCTTGATGACACTGCGCACGGTAGACACAGGAACATTCAGGTCTTTGGAGATGGACTTGTAGCCTTGAGATTGCTCATGGTTCCTCACAATTTGGTTTCTCAAGTCCTCAGACAGTTGTTTGGTCTTCTTTCTTTTCTCCATGCTCAATGTGGTACACACAAAAACACACGACAGACGTTGAGTCAACTTTAATCCATGTCAACTGGCTGCAAGTGTGATTTATTTATTGCCAACACCTGTTAGGTGCCACAGGTAAGTTACAGGTGCTGTTAATTACACAAATTAGAGAAGCATCACATGATTTTTCTAACAGTGCCAAAACTTTTGTCCACCCCCTTTTTTATGTTTGGTGTGGAATTAGATCCAATTTGGCTTTAGGACAATTCTTTTTGTATTTTTTTCATTGAAGACAAATTAAATGAAGATAATAATGCCAAATAATTTGTGATTGCAATCATTTTCAGGAAGAAACTGAGTATTATCTGACAGAATTGCAGGGGTGTCAATACTTTTGGCCAACACTGTATGTCCCCAAAGCAATTAAGGTTACATAGGAAGAAATTGAGTTCATCCACGGAAGAAAAATTTTAAGAGTATCTTAACAGAGAGGCCTAGTTCACATCTAATGCATGTTTGCATTTTGCTTCATTTGCGTTTCTATGCATTTTTACCGCTAAAAACGCATCCAAGCGCATGTGTTTTTGCCCCCATTGATTTCAATGGAAACGCATGCAAAAACACATGTGCATTTTCAAAACGCAAAATTGAAAACGTAGCCAAAAACGTGGTCTGTTGCATCTAGGGCTGCGTTTTGAAAATGCACATGCGTTTTTGCATGCGTTTCCATTGAAATCAATGGGGGCAAAAACTCAAGCATTTTGATGCGTTTTTAGCTGTAAAAACATATAGAAACGCAAATGAAGCAAAACGCAGCCCAGGCTTAGATGTGAATAGGGCCTGACTGATTTCAGGGTCATATATCATATCAGATCATGTCATATTATATCATATTGATGTATTGTTTTGTATTATTGTATAGTGTATTGTATTGTATACCCTCTGAATTGTGAAGTTCTGCGGAATATGTTGGCATTATATAAATAAAATTATTATTACTATAAATAAATTATTATTATAGTCAAAATTGTTAGAGTACTGCCACATATCCTGTTTTCACACACTGAGAGTCCCTTGGGCCCAAAGTGTTTAGTTTGAAAAAAATATTGTTTAAAGCAGGCAGCCATGTCTGAATTCTACAGCTAAAAATAATGGAAGTCGACTAGAAGAAAACGGAGGTGGTGTACAAATCGGGCACTTGATTCTTAGGGCCTTTTTACATCGGTGCGTTGCTGCATTTAGCTGCATTGCGTTAGCGCTGCATTAGCACAGTACAAACGCAGTCAAATGTAAACTAACGCAAATCTAACGCAATACGTTAATGCACCCATGGGTGAACGTATGCAAATACAACCCCAAACGCAAGTGCAAAGTGGGGTTGCGTTTGAACGCATGCGTTAGTCCAAGCGCACAGGAAACGTTGCCATAGGATATAATGGGTGCGTTATTGCATTAGATTTGCATTTGTTTTCATTTGACTGCATTTGCACTGCTCTAACGCAGCACTAACGCAATGCAGCCAAACGCAGCCAACCGTAGATGTGAACTAGGCCTTACACTTATCATGGTCTGGCAGGGTGACCTCCAGTAATCAGCATTGATAACAACTTGGCAGTTGTTCTGAAGGTACAGAAGCATGTATTGGCTAATGTGTGACAATGTCAAGCTGCATAGAGGAAATGAGAAGCAATCCTCATTTGGAGGAGTATAGTCTGTGTCTTCTGCAATCTGCCAGCCTGCTTTCATTGCCACCCTGCTGTGAACATGGTTTCTCCTTCTCCTCCTACTGCTCTTCATCCTCCCAAAATATCCCTTGACTGACACTTGTTTACCGGGCCGCTGTTGGTACATGAACTCATTACCTTAGGCCATGTGTGGACTATTTGAAAGCTGCCTGAAAGTTACCAGTAAACCCTTGCAGAGCCTAAGCAGTGTGTGGTGTCTTATTTCATCGTGATGGGGAAAGTCACATTCCAATCTCCTCAGGCATACTGCATCCAGCCTCCACCTGCCGAGCCGCCCTCCAGTGAGAAATGTATTCATCCATCCCTGCCCCAGGGACCCTGCTCCACCTACAGTGAGCAACACCATCTGGCTGCAGCGTCATCATGCCCGGAGGTCTGAAAGCAGCGCTGGTATTGTTATTGGGTACCGTAGGTGGCGTCACAAACTTTATTTTATTTCTTTTATTTTACACATTCTTCAGCGACCACCAGGGCCATGGTCCCAGGCACCGGCCACCAGTGACAGCACCCCTAATCAACCCCCAGGATCCGAGTACCCCAAGGGCCCTGGGGTGAGTCAGCTCTTGGCACTGTGAACAGGTTCGAACCAACAAATAACTAATGGGTATTCTGCACCTTAAAGAATTTAAAATCTGCCTAAAAATTGAACTTTTTCTAAAAAGGCCCCAAAATGGCGGGCCCAAAGATGTAACAACATGTGCTGGCCCAGGGTGTGCCTCGGCCACTCATTGTGGGAGGGCCATGCCAGAGGCGCAAAAATTCTTGCTCACCCTTATTGCCATCAAAAACCAAGGGGTCGGGCCTAAGATCAAAGTATCTCTGCAAGAGACTTTAAGAAGCAGCAGGAAGGGTGCAGCCAAAAGACAATCATTCAGCATGGGTACAGTTGACGGGTCAGTCATGATGGAGGCCATTAGACTAAGTGACCTGATGTGAGAGGTCGAAGAGGAAGCCCGTGCAGCAACCGGAGACCCGGGGCAGTTTCCCTCCTGACAGAGGGGGATTCAGCCTTCTGGGAGGCAGCATTCCAGGATCTGAGAGTCCAGCTTAGAGAGACCGTTGAGTGGACTATCAGGTGATGGAGTGCCGAAGCCGGGATGGAGCTGTTCCACAGAGCTGCGCAGAGGGGGTCCAGCAACCAACACCTGGAGCGGAGAGTAAGAGACCGGACCTCAGCTGAACTCCTGGCTGCCAGAGAGGACTTGCTGGCTGAGTCACCACCCATCGTCAGTGAAGAAGTTGGAGCATCCGGGCCCAGCATGGAGCCAGATGCCCTGAGGTCCTAGCAGATGATGACAGTGAGAAGGGCGTAGCGGAGCCCGAGAACCCGGAGGAGATCGCTGAGCCTGATGTCCCTGAGGTGTCCACAGAGGAGCCCGAAGTGGTCGTGGAGGAGTTGCTCAGCCCACTGGGCCCCAGGGAGGTGGACCTCGAGGAGGACGACGAGGATGGCAACTTTGAAGAAGTCAGGGCATCCGGAGCCCGCACGACATGGTGGGGTGACCGTCAATGCTGGCCGGTGGGGATAATTCGCCAAGATGCTATTGCCAGAGGTTGGAGTCAGATCCCCGGTCGCATCCACAAGCAGCCTAACTATGTGGAGCAACAGAACCTGGCCGACCAAGTGATGCGCAGGCGCCGTCACAAGCAATGGTGAGCCAGGGAGCTTAAAATCCTGAAGGCCCAAGCCCAGGCCTGCCTCCGGCCACCGATACCACCTGAGAGCCAGAAAACAGGTACCATTACAACCTTTAATCTGGAGAGTGGGTGGGGCTTTATCCGGGAGCCGAAGTTCAGCCCTGAGCCGTCAAACTGGAGGTACGCAAGCTACTCAGAGAATTGCGACCAAGCCCTGGCATATTTCCCACAAAGAGCCCCGTATAGGGTTATGAGCCCCTTAGTAAAAGACTACCTCTACAGTGACCCATGGGGACCGGCGAAAGACTCTGCGCAGGGCCGCGCTAGGAAGGAAAGGAGAAACAGCGCAGTGTGAGGACAGAAGGAAAAACCGTCAGGAACACTACTGAGGACCTCAACGAGACATCTTATCCCCTGGTGACTACCCAGGCCAGCTACCCGTGACTGTGTACAATTTGAAAGCTGCCTGAAAGTTACCAGTAAACCCATGCAGAGCCTAAGCAGTGTGTGCTGTCTTATTTCATCATGCCGGGGAAAGTCACATTCCAGTCTCCTCAGGCAGACTGCATCCAGCCTCCACCTGCAGAGCCACCTTCCAGTGAGAAATCCATTCATCCATCCCTGCCCCAGGGATCCTGCTCCAGGGTGCAACACCATCTGGCTGCAGCGTCATCATCCCAGGAGGTCTGAAAGTAGTGCCGGTATCGTTACCAGGTACCGTAGGTGGCATCACAAACTTTATTTTATTTCTTTTATTTTACACATTCTTCAGCGACCACCAGGGCCACGGCCCCGGGCACCAGCCAACAGTGGCAGCACCCCTAATCAGCGCCCCAGATCCAAGTTCCCCAAAGGCCCTGGGGTGGGTAATTTTCAACTTAAAATTTTAGAAAAATTTGTGGCTTTAATGGATTCATAGGCTCCCATGCAAAAAACACAATGTCAAAAGTGCACTGAAAAAATGCATAGCGTTTTTTAACATGGGGTGCAATGGGAAACGTATAGGTACATATAGGTACCATGCGTTGACGCATAGCATTAAAGCATAGCATTTTTTGGAAGTAAACATGGCAATTTCCAAAAACGGAATCAGGTTTTGAAAATGCAGAAAAACTGCGTGCCAAGTTTGACCCTAGCCTTAGCACTGACAATACCAGCTGCTGTTATTTTGCACTCTGCTCCCTGGTCTAGGAACTCATCTTTCCCCGCATTAGCTTCCACTCATTCCTTACATCTGCCCTCCTTGCCAGTCTGCACATTGCCAAGTTCCACAGCAGATTGAACCTGTGTTTTGTCAGAAAGATGTGCTGCATTGGTTTACTGACTGTGTGCACTAGCCCTCCCATGTTCTCATCCTTCAACACAACAAGTGGGTATCAGTGTACTCAGTCTCTTCCACTTTGCTGGCAGGGCTAGATGGATGCGTCTCAGAACCCTGCCTGTGTAGCCATCAAATATCAGAAGGGACTGCTGCATGACTTGGGGCTCACACTGCTTGACTTATTTGCAAGGGGGTGAGGTGAAATAAAGATGTCATGGCCCTCAAAGGACAAACCTGTGCTTTCAACAGTGAACCGGGTGGAAGAAAATGTGAAGGAACTGGAAGCAATAGCATCTCTTCAATGTAAATATGTCTAGCCTCTAGCCTCACCATTTACCCAGCGTACTTGGGCCTATAAAATGACGCTGTTGCCGGTGCAGCGGGACTGATCTATGCACAGAATTGTTGGAAATAGTGTAGGAGCACAATCTACACTGCGTTTGACAGGTCTGAGCATAGAGAACTCTCACAATTGCCATATATCACGCTCCTATGCCACTTCTGACAGTTCAGTGCATAGAAAAGGCAGAGAAGTCCCAGTACACTTCGGCAAAAGCCGGTGGGACTTCAAACACCAATAGTAGTAAAGTAGTGGTTTTAAACCACTCCTGCAGTCCCTCCCCAGATGCCCATATATTATATACACATGCACAATAAATTTATTCACTTTTTGTCACATTAATATAGGGTGCAAACCTTTTATCTGAGGCAGGGGTAGATGCTTATGAGGTTCAGGAACTTTTCTTGGCATGCTCAGGGGGTAAAATGTATCCAGATATCTGGATCCGTCCAACATTGGATCCCATTATATTTTTGGACAGATCCAGAGGCATCTAGAGGCATCAGGCTTTTAGATAAACACCAAAAATGCAACATTGTGCCTCCAAGGAGGGGGACAAAATACTGATGTGGCAGAATCAGGATAAATCCTGATGCCACCACATGGACCTGCGGCCCAATTTTAAGTATTGTTAAGGATGCTTCAGAATTTGGATGGATTCCAATGCAAGACAAAAAAAATGCAAGTGTGAAACCACCATTAAATGGCGCAACTTCCGGTGGCTTTGTTAGCGCGAGCGAGCTGCCTCTCCCGGACTCTCCCCGTGGCCGCGTAGCGGCCACGGCGACTCCCGAAGCAATGCCCGCAAAGCGGGCATTGCGAGTCGTTGCAGTCTTGCGAAGCAATGCCCGCGAAGCGGGCATTGCGAGTCGCTTCGCTAACAAAGCCAGGGCTGGCTAAGAGCATGGCGCTGTAGTGTACACCGCTATGGTATACTACAGTCCCATGGCCATACGCTTTACACCTGACAGGCGTATGGCCATGGGACTGTAGTATACCATAGCGGTGTACACTACAGCCCCATGCTCTTAGCCACCCCCTCAGTGCGCCGCCCCTACCCCTAAGTCGCCACCCGCTAAGCCCCGACCACCTAACCCCCGACCCGCAGCATCCTAACCCCCCGCCGATACCCCCTAAGCCCCGCCGTCTACCCCCTAAGCCACCGCCGCCCTCAGTGCACCGCCCCTACCCCTAAGTCGCCACCCGCTAAGCCCCGACCACCTGCGCCAACCCTACCCCTAAGTCGCCACCCGCTAAGCCCCGAACACCTGCGCCGCCCCTACCCCTAAGTCGCCACCCCGCTAAGCCCCGACCACCTAACCCCCGACCCGCAGCATCCTAACCCCCCGCCGATACCCCCTAAGCCCCGCCGTCTACCCCCTAAGCCACCGCCGCCCCTAAGCCCCTACCCCCTAAGCCCCGCAGCAGCCCCGACCACCTAACCCCCGACCCGCAGCATCCTAAGCCCCCGCCGATACCCCCTAAGCCCCTATCCCCTAAGCCGCGACCACCTAACCCCCGACCCACAGCATCCTAAGCCCCCGCCGTTTACCCCCTAAGCCACCGCCGCCCCTAAGGCTCTACCCCCTAAGCCCCGCAGCAGCCCCTAAGCCCCTACCCCCTAAGCCCCGTAGCATCCTAGGCCCCCGCCGATACCCCCTAAGCCCCGCCGCCTATCCCCTAAGCCCCCGCCGTCCCCTAACCTAACGCCGCTGTCACCTAAGGCCCTACACCCGAAGCCCCCGCTGTCCCCTAACCTAACGCCCCCGTCGATCACTTACATCCCTTCAAGTCATCTGATCGTCCGTCCGATCCTCAACTCCTCCGTCCGGCCAGGCGTCCTCTTCCTCCGGCCCCGGGGTCTTCTCTTTTCTTTCCGCCATCTCCGCCTCTTCGTCCGGCCCCGGCGATCTTCCACCTCCGACGTCCTCTTCCTTCTCATTAAGATAGAATGGAAGAAAAATCCCCCATTCTACCTCAATCAGATTTGAGGCCCTCTTCTGATTGGTCGCTGTATACTGCCCTCAGCCAATCAGAAGAGCCCCTCAAAACTGAGACGCAGTTCTCATTCAGGTCCGCCTTTTTTTTCCCCATTGACATACATTACCGGTGTGTCGGCGATTTTATGGCCGCCCACCTGGTTCTATTTGTCGGCCCTAAAATCGCGGACACACCGCTAATGCATGTCTATGGGCCGTCAACTCAAATTCTGATTGGTCGGCGTTCAATCCGAAATCGGGCTGACTGCCCATAGAGATGCATTAGCGGTGTGTCCGCGATTTTAGGGCCGACAAATAGAACCAGGTGGGCGGCCATAAATTCGCCGACACACCGGTAATGTATGTCAATGGGGAAAAAAAAAGGCGGACCTGAATGAGAACTGTGTCTCACTCTAACTTAAAAAAATAAATAAATTAAATAATAAAAAAAATAATTTAAAAATAATTTAAAAATAATAAAAAAATAATTAAAATATATTAAATAATTAAATAAAAATAATAATAAAAAATAAAAAATAAGCGGACCTGAATGAGAACTCTGTCTCACTCTCACTTAAAAAAATAAATAAATTAAATAATATAAAAAATCATTTAAAAATAATTTAAAAATAATAAAAAAATAATTAAAAAATATTAAATAATTAAATAAAAATAATAATAAAAAAATAAAAAAAATGCGGACCTGAATGAGAACTGTGTCTCACTCTCACTTAAAAAAATAAATAAAAAATAAGTTAAAAATATTTAAAAATAATAAAAAAAATAATTAAAAAATATTAAATAATTAAATAAAAATAATAATAAAAAAAAAAAAAAATGCGGACCTGAATGAGAACTGTGTCTCACTCTACTTAAAAAAATAAATAAATTAAATAATATAAAAAATAATTTAAAAATAATTTAAAAATAATAAAAAAATCATTAAAAAATATTAAATAATTAAATAAAAATATAATAATAAAAAAAAAAAAAATGCGGACCTGAATGAGAACTGTGTCTCACTCTCACTTAAAAAAATAAATAAATTAAATAATAAAAAAATAATTTTAAAAATAATTTAAAAATAATAAAAAAATAATTAAAAAATATTAAATAATTAAATAAAAATAATAAAAAAAAAAAAAAAAAATGCGGACCTGAATGAGAACTGTGTCTCACTCTCACTTAAAAAAATAAATAAATTAAATAATAAAAAAAATAATTTAAAAATAATTTAAAAATAATTAAAAAATAATTAAAAAATATTAAATAATTTAATAAATAATAATAATAATAATAAAAAAAAAAAAATGCGGACCTGAATGAGAACTGTGTCTCACTCTCACTTAAAAAAATAAATTAATTAAAAAATAAAAAAAATAATTTAAAAATAATTAAAAAATAATAAAAAAATAAATTAAAAATAATAAATAATTCAATAAAAATAATAATAAAAAATTAAATATATGCTAATTATATCAGCCATTTTAGCAGACCTGAAAGAGAATTGGGTCTCAGCCTAAATAATAAATTAATATAAAAAAAAATAATTAAAATATAATAAAAAAATAAATAAAAAATAATAAATAATTAAATAAAAAAATAAATTAAAAAATAATGCTAATAATAATAATTTTACTGCTAAAAATAATGCTATTAATGATAATAATTATGCTATTAATGCTAATAATAATTTATTAATGCTATTATTAATGCTAATAATGCATTATAATGCTATTAATGCTAATAATAATGCTATTAATGCTATTAATAATGTTATTAATGCTATTATTAATGCTAATATGCTATTATTATGCTATTAATGCTAATAATAATGCTATTAATGCTATTAATAATGTTATTAATGCTATTATTAATGCTAATAATGCTATTAATAATGCTATTAATGCTAATAATAATGCTATTAATGCTATTAATAATGCTATTAATGCTATTAATTTGCTATTAATGCTATATTTATCCTATTAATGCTATTAATACTATTAATAATGCTATTAATGCTAATATTTATCTAATTAATGCTATTAATGCTAATTAATAATGCTATTAATGCTATTAATAATGCTATAATGCTATTAATTATGCTATTAATGCTATTAATGCTAATATTTATCCTATTCATGGTATTATTAATGCTATTAATGCTAATAATAATGCTATTAATTCTATTAATGCTAATAATAATGTATTAATGCTATTAATAATGTTATTAATGCTATTATTAATGCTATTAATGCTAATAATAATGCTATTAATGCTATTAATAATGTTATTAATGCTATTATTAATGCTATTAATGCTAATAATAATGCTATT
This sequence comes from Allobates femoralis, assembly GCA_033576535.1. Classification (NCBI taxonomy): domain Eukaryota; kingdom Metazoa; phylum Chordata; class Amphibia; order Anura; family Aromobatidae; genus Allobates; species Allobates femoralis. Next base: position 573,717,607 of record JARQOC010000002.1, read on the forward strand.
AATGCTAATAATAATGTTATTAATGCTATTAATTAATGCTAATAATGCTAATTAATAATGCTATTAATGCTATTAATACTGCTATTAATGCTATTAATAATGCTATTAATGCTATTAATTTGCTATTAATGCTAAATTATTTATCCTATTAATGCTATTAATACTATTAATAATGCTATTAATGCTAATATTTATCCTATTAATGCTATTAATGCTAAATAATAATGCTATTAATGCTATTAATAATGCTTATTAATGCTATTAATTATGCTATTAATGCTAATATTTATCCTATTCATGGTTTTATTAATGCTATTAATGCTAATAATAATGCTATTAATTCTATTAATGCTAATAATAATGCTTTTAATGCTATTAATAATGTTATTAATGCTATTATTAATGCTAATAATGCTATTATTAATGCTATTAATGCTAATAATAATGCTATTAATGCTATTAATAATGCTATTAATGCTATTAATTCTGCTATTAATGCTAATTATTATCCTATTAATGCTATTAATACTTTTAATAATGCTATTAATGCTAATATTTATCCTATTAATGCTATTAATGCTAATAATAATGCTATTAATGCTATTAATAATGCTATTAATGCTAATAATGCTAATATTTATCCTATTCATGGTATTATTAATGCTTTCAATGCTAATAATAATGCTATTAATTCTATTAATGCTAATAATAATGCTATTAATGCTATTAATAATGTTATTAATGCTATTATTAATGCTAATAATGCTATTATTAATGCTATTAATGCTAATAATAATGTTATTAATGCTATTAATAATGCTATTAATGCTATTAATTATGCTATTAATGCTAATATTTCTCCTATTAATGCTATTAATGCTAATAATAATGCTATTAATGCTATTAATAATGCTATTAATGCTATTAATTATGCTATTAATGCTATTAATGCTAATATTTATCCTATTCATGGTATTATTAATGCTATTAATGCTAATAATAATGCTATTAATGCTATTCATGCTAATAATAATGCTATTAATGCTATTACTAATGTTATGAATGCTATTATTAATGCTAATAATGCTATTATTAATGCTATTAATGCTAATAATAATGTTATTAATGCTATTAATAATGCTATTAATGCTATTAATTATGCTATTAATGCTATTAATGCTAATATTTATCCTATTAATGGCATTATTAATGCTATTAATGCTAATAATAATGCTATTAATGCTATTAATAATGTTATTAATGCTATTATTAATGCTAATAATGCCATTATTAATGCTATTAATGCTAATAATAATGCTATTAATGCTATTAATAATGCTATTAATGCTATTAATTAGGCTATTAATGCTATTAATGCTAATATTTATCCTATTAATGCTATTAATAATGCTATTAATGCTTATAATAATGCTATTAATGCTATTAATAATGTTATTAATGCTATTATTAATGCTAATAATGCTATTATTAATGCTATTAATGCTAATAATAATGCTATTAATGCTATTAATAATGTTATTAATGCTATTATTAATGCTAATAATGCTATTAATAATGCTATTAATGCTAATAATAATTCTATTAATGCTATTAATACTGTTATTAATGCTCATAATACTGCTAATAATGCTATTAATACTGCTATTACTGCTAATAATAATGCTATGGCTTATATTATTGCTATTGATGATGCGATTATTATTTAAAAATCTTTAAAAAAACAATAAACATATTTTAGATACCCGATGCATTTGCATCAGGCTAACAGCTATAACTACTATAATCAAATTAATGCACGTTCTAGAATCCCGATGCATTTGCATCGGGCTCACAGCTAGTTTCAATATAATTTATTAGAATCCATTGCTATGATTTACATTTTTTTCTTTACTAACTTTACTTGTCACAATCATTGTAAGGAGTTCATTTCATCTCTCAAGTCACTACAATCTTTATTGATATTGCTAGAATTCCAAACCTTGAAAGTCCCGAAGCAGATATATATTTCCCTGCAGGCTCCATTCTGGTGATATCAGCTGGGCCTATTTTGTTTTTCCATTTCTTGGCTGTTTTCCACCATTCCCTTAGCTGAATCAATGTACTTTAAAACAGCAACATTGATTTGGTTATTTTATTCACTCGATTCATTATTTTACTAGTCTTGCACACAAGGATGCTTTTAATTTCCCTAATTTTATCCTTATATTTTCCATAGTCTTGCTTGGGCATCATTTATTTTATGTAAGAATAAACCATACTGACCGTGACCAATGTTTAAGGAATATTATTAAAGTTATCTTTCTTAGCAGACACCAGGGCAAATTTAGCATAAAAATTAATGAAATTACAATACTTTCTCTAGCACTAATAAATTCAATTACATAGTGATGTAAGACACAATGTTTTTCTACTAAATGTAGCATACATCATATTTCAGAAAATAATTCTTTATGGGTTATAAGATATAATTTTTCACTGGATGATGTACTTTGCCTTCTAAAAAGAAATCTTAGCAAAAACTTTACATACTACTGAACTACAACAAAATGTGTTGTTAAAAAATACAATTATTACCGTATATACACGTGTATAAGCCAACCCGTGTATAAGCCGACCCACCTACTTTTGCCCCCAAAACCTGGGAAAACCTATTGACTCGTGTATAAGCCAAGGGTGGACCCCAGCACAGGTATACAGCCTCCAGCAGTGGGATATATAGCCCCCCAGTGGTATACAGGCCTCCCCAGTGATAGTATACAGCAGCCTCCCCAGTGGTATATACAGGCCCCAGCAGTATATACAGGCCCCAGCAGTATTACAGCAGCCTCCCCAGTGGTATATACAGGTCCCAGCAGTTTATACAGCAGCCCCAGTGGTATACAGGCCCCAGCAGTATATACAGCAGCGCCCAGTGGTATATACAGCAGCCCCAGTGGTATACAGCAGCCCCAGTGGTATACAGCAGCCCCAGCAGTATATACAGCAGCCCCAGTGGTATATACAGGCCCCAGCAGTATATACAGCAGCCTCAGTGGTATACAGGCCCCAGCAGTATGTACAGCAGCCCCAGTGGTATATACAGCAGCCCCAGTGGTATACAGAAGCCCCAGTGGTATACCGCAGCCCCAGCAGTATATACAGCAGCCCCAGTGGTATACAGCAGCCCCAGCAGTGTATACAGCAGCCCCAGTGGTATATACAGCAGCCCCAGTGGTATATACAGCAGCCCCAATGGTATACAGCCCCCCCCATCAGTGGTATACAGGGCATGCAGGGCCCCCCCTTGCTGCCGCACACCTGTAAAGCAATAGATCATTATACTTATCCCTGTCACTGTCGCCGCCCCACCGCCGCTCTCTGACACCGCGCTCCTCCTGGTCTTCATGCTTCCTCCTACGGCGCACAGGAAATTACGTCATTTCCTGTGCGCCGGAGGAGGAAGCATAAAGACCATGAAGAGCGCGGTGTCAGAGAGCGGCGGCGGCGGCGACAGGGATAAGTATAATGATCTATTGCTTTACAGGTGTGCGGCAGCAAGGGGGGGCCCTGTATGCCCTGTATACCACTGATGGGGGGGGCGCTGTATACCGTATATGACTCGTGTATAAGCCGAGGGGGGACTTTTCAGCACATTTTTTGTGCTGAAAAACTCGGCTTATACACGAGTATATACAGTACATTGTTTTTCAATTGTAGAAATAGTTGTATTTTTGCCTTATTTTTGCACATATTTTTTTTTTTATTATTTCTATTAGTAGGTGAAAATCATTGCACAAACACTAAAAGATTCCAATAGTGTTTTCTCCATTGCAACTATTGAGACCACACATAAAAACTTAAAACATGCTTCATATATTAGATATATTGAGCCAAGAAAATTGGAAAGGAAGAACACATCTGTTTTTTTAATGACTAAAAATACAATTGTTTTCATCCCTATACAACCACCGTTACACATTTAATTAACAGACACTAAAGGCTCCGTCACACACTGGCAACGGGGCTGGGGATGTCGGTGGCGACTGGCGGGAGCACGCACCTTTTTGGCGCCCTGCCAGCGTCGCCGTCCCCCGTTTAGATGGGGCGACACCTCCAGCCCCACGCTGGCGATCTGTCAGGTGGCATCGCCGCCGGGGTGTCTGGAAACCCCAGCGATGATGCCGGACAATTGGAACCTATGGCTCCCATCGCCTGACAGGTCGCCGGCGCCCAGTTACATGGGGCGATGTATGCACATTGCCCCATGATAGTTGCCTGGGTTCAGAGCACTGCTCTGAAACCAGGCGACCGCGCCGGCACCGGTGACATCGCCCCTTTACATGAGGCGACATAGGGCGATGACGCCGGTGATAGGCCACACCCCTATGTTGCCTCTGTAATCGGCGGCGATATCACCCCGTGTAACAGGGGCTTAAAGGGTACTTTACATGTCGCAACATTGCATGCAATTTCACTTGCAACTTACTGGTTGCAGTGAAATTATAGACACATTGTTCTATTTTGTTGCAGTGTACAAATGGAACAATGTGTCCATGATTTCACTGCAACCAGTAAGTTGCAAGTGAAATTGCATGCAATGTTGCGACGTGTAAAGGTACCCTAAGGGGCATTATTCCCTCATCACTATTTAACAATAATTGGGAATTAGGATATAGTGCCCCAGGGGTTCAGAAAATCTCTAGAACTTCAGTTAACAAGGGTAGCTGAGACCCTGGGCAGCATGATCGAGGATGTTTTATATGGTCCCTAATCACATGATCATGGCTATTCAATAAAGATTGGAGATCATGTAAAAAAAGTGTGATACAGTGTAAAAATCATTTCTTTCAATGTTGACATGAACTAATATGTCATAGGAAAGTTCAATGGGGTCCTCAATCCACCAACAAATCATAAAAACAGCTGGAGTGGCCTAAATGTGGATTTCAAGGTACAAAATATATGATAGTTTACCCTATAAATCTACCAAGAACTCTTCCATCTCAATGTAATATAGGCAGTGAAATATATCTATGTTTATATATACATGTGTATGTAAGTACCGTATATACTCGTGTATAAGCCGACCCATGTATAAGCCGACCCCCCTACTTTTGCCCCCAAAACCTGGGAAAACCTATTGACTCGTGTATAAGCCGAGGGTGGACCCCAGCACAGGTATACAGCCCCCATCAGTGTGGTATACAGCAGCCCCAGAGGTATATACAGCAGCCCCAGTGGTAGTATACAGCAGCAGCCCCAGTGGTATATACAGCAGCAGCTCCAGTGGTTAGTATACAGCAGCCCCAGAGATGTATACAGCAGCCCCAGTGGTAGTATACAGCAGCAGCCCAAGTGGTATATACAGCAGCAGCCCCAGTGGTTAGTATAGAGCAGCCCCAGAGGTGTATACAGCAGCCCCAGTGGTAGTATACAGCAGCAGCCCCAGTGATAGTATACAGCAGCCCCAGTGGTAGTATACAGCAGCCCCAGAGGTATATACAGCCCCAGAGGTAGCATACAGCAGCCTCAGAGGTATATACAGCCCCAGAGGTATATACAGCAGCCCTTAGGTAGTATACAGCAGCCCCAGTGGTGTATTCAGCAGCCCCAGAGGTAGTATACAGCAGCCCCAGGTGTGTATACAGCAGCAGCCCCAGGGGTGTATACAGCACCAGCCCCAGGGGTGTATACAGCAGCAGCCCCAGAGGTATACAGGCCCCCCCATCAAGATTCAGGGCCCCCCTCCTTGCTCGGCAAACATGTAAAGTAAAATCATACTTATCACTGTCCTGTCGCACCGTCCCGCCGCTGCCGACATCACGATCCCGGGCTTCATTCAGCGTCTTCCGGCTTCCTGTGGTCGCGGGCAATGACGTCATTGCCCGCGACCACAGGAAGCCGGAAGAAAACGGATGAAGCCGGGATTGTGATGTCGGCAGCGGCGGGACGGCGCGACAGGACAGTGATAGGTATGATTTTACTTTACATGTTTGCCGAGCAAGGAGGGGGGCCCTGAATCTTGATGGGGGGGCCTGTATAACTCCGGGGGTTCTGTATACTCGCGTATAAGCCGAGGGGGGAGTTTTCAGCTTAAATTTTGGGCTGAAAAACTCGGCTTATACGCGAGTATATACGGTATATGTCTTTTTTTTAAAAAGGCGTTTTTTTTCTCTTTTTTAGATACAAATGATAGAAAAAGCGGAATTGTTGATCCTGATCTGTCATGGTTAGATTACCATTTATATTACGTTAATTCTTTATTTTTTTTTTAGTAAAAAGACTGTTTTGTCACCAATAGAATTTCACATATGAAGTGGAAAAAATAACTAAATAAAATAAAGATTTTTTTTTTCCATATAGCTATGAAGGCATTGAGAATAATACAATAAAGTGACTATGAGTATATATAACATATATACAGGTTCACTAGGAAACATGGAGGTGGACCACTTGGGCTGAAAGGCACACATTTGCCAACAGAAGTGGGGGCGATGTGCTTGCCACTAGTGACTGGAATAGTGCATTAATATGCCTCCGGTGAATACCTGTAAAATATATAAAAAAAGGAAGAATGTTTTTTATGCCAAAATAGTGCTTTTATATTGTAATTTCCCAATAGGAATAAGTATGGGCAATTTGCAATGTAATATCAGTGCTTTCCAATAATCAAAATGGCGGCCGTGGAACTTCCTATACTGGGAAGAATGTGCAGTGCCAACTTGTAGTTTTCCTCTCTTTAGTATGTGGAAACCGGAAGTGACATATTGGGCATGCAGGAAATGATGTCCAGGATGCTGATTCTCGGCCATAATGGAGACACATGACATCTATGGACACGATTCAGATAATACATGCAGTATTATGTTTTAATACGATACTACTGTGAAAGATTAAGAGTCTTTAATTATGAGGATGTGTTTTTAATGTTTATATGACACTATAACACTGTTTTATCACTGAAGGATTATTGCACTACTATGCATTATAGTATGTATGCTGTATTTATGCACTTCCACCTTACTCTATACAGTACAGTAATGTATGACTGTTCTTAATGATATTAATTGTTTGCACATCCTGTTGGACATATAAGGAACTCTCTTCACATTCACTGCGTGTTTGAGAAAGGTCCCAGTGACTGAAACGTCACACCACGAACGAATAGAAGTCCACTTTACTTTATTTTTTGGAGGTGCTGCCTGATTATTTTCTACTATAAATACTGTATATATATATATATATATATATATATATTTATATATATATATATATATGTGTGTGTATAAAAGGTCGTTTTATTTGACATTTTTCAAAGTGCTTTCCTCACTTCTTCAGGAAACCAACCAAGACTGGTTGGGTTACGACCACACGGTGTGACGATATAAAGTGGACTCACTAGACCACTGGTGGCGCAGTGGTAGCTGAATACCCAATACTCAAAAGACAGGAGAGTGACTTTCATAAAACCAAAGGGAAAAGGAGCCAGAGGCAGGACCCTCTAGATCGTGACACTTTACAACGTAGTGGAGCACAGGCAAAGGTTAACGCCTATACTCCGTCACAACACCAGGAGGCCTGAATAACATGAATCCCGGACCAGAGGGGTAACCTGTACACATTCAACAGTAGATTTAGAGGAACTTTACAATACTAGCTCTGTCAATGAAATGAATCCTGGAGCTCCAATCAATCCATGAGAGATGATCCATCTGGTGCAGGAAACCGGACGGTCCTGTTCAAATCAGGAAAGGTCTGGACAGTCCAAAGATTCTGTGGAGACAGAAGTGTTAGAATCAGTTTGAAAAAATGCTGCAGTCTTCTATGTTCAGAGCTCATCAGAGTGTGGCCTGAGCAGGCAACGATTTCCAGAGAATGAACACATTGCCCAGGCACCTCTCATAGGGGAAGGCTGCCTTTTATGCTCAGAGCAGCTCAGCACTCAAGCAGAGACCAAATGGGGAACACGTGTATTGCTCCTATAAATGTGTGCAGGATGCCGGGCACACATCCTAAGAACATTCCCATGAGACCAGCCAAGAGGACCTAGGTTTCTAGCAGAAAAAGAGACAGACTGTCGCATTTAACCATGATCAGGGTGAGCAGAATCAATGGAGCTGCGTGGTGAGTGCCAATCTCCCTGCTTGGCAGATACCAAAACATTGATCATTTCACACAAAACTCCAAAAATGGGCCAGACAAAAGTATTGGCACCCTCAGCCTAATACTTGGTTGCACAACCTTTAGCCAAAATAACTGCGATCAACCGCTTCCGGTAACCATCAATGAGTTTCTGGAAAACAAGCCTCCGCACAGCTCTATCAGCAGAGAAATAAAAAAGCTTTAGCCTTCAGAATAAAACTATGTAAAAGCAACTCTTCATTCTTTAAACTTGTTTTTTTGGTTTAAAAGCTGCATATTTTCATAAATAAACACAAAAATGTTTTGTAAATTTACCACTAACATAAAGTACAATGTGTCACAAAAAAAAACAGTCTCAGAATCACTTCAATCCAATGAAGCATTTTTGAGTTATTACCACATAAATTGATATTGGTCATATTTCTACAATTTGGCTTGGTTATTAAGGACAAAATTAGCTTGATCACTAAGAGATTAATTGATGAACTGGTCAGCGTAATAAATAAGTCCATTAAAAAAATTCCATATTCCAAGGTTTAAGGTTATTGGATTTACTACTTTTCTAAATTATACATTATTTTCACTAACAATAGAACACAAACATACTAGCTTGCAGATCTTGACATCTTAAAAATTCTTTTTCAGAGTTTTCTGCTGTTTGCGCTTTTTCATGGTCACATTGTCCATAGATTAAATTCTCTACGAAAGAGAAATGTAATGACAGCAATAAGAAAATCAGTTTGCACCACAAATGCTCTGGAACATTCCACAGCATATTGCAAGCAACTATTCTCTCAAATATTCTAAGCATCACTCATATAATGGCTAACTGAATGTCTAATGTACCTGATGAGAGAACTTGAGGAGGACAACACTAATTTCTTTCAAGCACCATTTCACAATTGTGTAGAACAGAATAATAAGCAGCAGAAATTTTCTACTAACTCGCCATTTTTTAACAATGTCAATGTCATTCTGTCTACTAACTAAAAGTCAGTGAATGGACTGTAGAAATAGAAAAAGCCTTTTAATAAAGAACATTTCAAAAATATACTTTAAAAACAAACATGTGAAAAAGTTGTCATCTATCTATTTATCTATCTATGCGTAAAAACGACAGCAGCACTCCAAAATAGGTCTTCAACCGCCTTTAATCGGGCCTACAGGGCGACCTGCCTGTAGGCCCGATTAAAGGCGGTTGAAGACCTATTTTGGAGTGCTGCTGTCGTTTTTACGCATATATTCGACAAGGAGTGGTTTGTTGGACAGATTTGCACCCACATTTGGTGCTGCTCAGAAGTTTTTCTATTGATATCTATCTATCTATCTATCTAGAAAAACACAAAGTTGAAGAGCAGTACTGAGACACAAAATTATACTTTAGGTGCAAGGTCCTATGCAGTGTTCAGCTGCTTCCATAGACAGAAAATCCAAAAACCAGACAGCACTCAGTAGTTTGGGTTTATACTACTCCTGTTTTTTGGCCCAACCAACAACATATAGTGGTCACTTGGGCCAATAAACAGGAGAAGTATGAACCCAAACTACTGAGTGCTGTCAGATTTTTGGATTATCTATCTATCTATCTATCTATCTATCTATCTATCTATCTATCTATCTATCTATCTATCTCAAAAAATAAAAAAAGTGGTGTACACCACTTGAAAAAAGTCAGATGTACTGAAACATCATGGTAACGTATGGACCAATACATTTCCATTAAGCTTTTTCAAAATTGGAGTGCTGCCTCTGCTATTTTTTGATCTATATACTTATTGCAAGGTGTGAGATTACAAGAGAGGATTTTTTTGCACCCGTGATTTTGTCACTCGTGCTGCTCTTTTTTGTTTTTTTCTATTTATCTATCTACAGTTGTGGCCAAAACTATTAACACCCCTGCAATTCTGTCAGATAAAACTCAGTTTCTTCCTGAAAATGATTGCAATCACAAATTCTTTGGTATTATTATCTTCATTGAATTTGTCTTCAATGAAAAACCACAAAAGAGAATGAAACAAAAAGCAAAACATTGATCATTTCCTGGTAGAGGGAAGGAGGATGTCTCTCAGGATATTATGGTACCTGGTTCCATCCAGTGTCTCATTGATGTGATGAAGTAGTCCTGTGCCCTTAGCAGAGAAACACCACCAAAACATAATGTTTCCACCGCCATGCTTGACCGTGGTGATGGTGTTCTTTTGATCATAGCCAGCATTTCTTTTTCTCCAAGCACGGTGACTTGAGTTAATGCCAATAAGCTTAATTTTTGTCTCATCTGACCACAACATTTTCTCCCAATCACTCTCAAAGTGTTCATTGGCAGATTTCAAATGGAAGCACATGTGCTTCTTGAGCAGTTGGTGACAATTTTCCCAGCTGCTTTGAGATTTAACAAGTTCCCGACGTGTAGTTTTTGGCTGACCTCTCACCCTCTTTATGATCCTGGATACCCCACGAGGTGAGATTTTGCATGGAGACCCAGATCAATATCAACCGACACTCATTTTATATTTCTTCCATTTATTATTATTGCACCAACAGTTGACAGTTTTCTCCTTCTCACCCAACATCTTAGGCTGGTTTCACACTGCAGTTTTTTCCCTGATCAGGTTCGATCAGGTTTGCGTGCCAAAACCAGGAGAGGAACCAGGAGAGGAACTTGCAGAGAAAAACTATAATTGAAAAATTGACACTTTTTCTGAGTTTTGGAGACACTCCAGGTTTTGACACACAAACCTGATCGAACCCGATCAGGGAAAAAAAACTGCAGTGTGAAACCAGCCTAAGCTATGGTTTTGCAGACCATTCTAGCCTTGTACAGGTGTAGAATCTTCTCCCTGACATCCTTAGGCTGGCTTCACATTAGCGTTTGTGTCTGCATGCTGATGGCATGCAGACACAAACGCTGTCAAAAGCAGGGTGTAAATGATGTGTCCGCAGCGGATAATATCCGCCTGCGGACACATCACTAGGGAGCCCGGCCAGCCAATCGGCGCTGTCCGGGGGCGGGCCGGAGGAGGAGTTCAGCGCCGGAGATCTCCGCCCCCCGGCCGCCGGTAAGCTCCGGGACGTGTCGGCGGGAAGAACAGCTGATTTGACAGCTGTTTGAATCTCCCGCGCCGACACCGAGAGGAGATGTCGGCGCGGGAAGATTCAAACAGCTGTCAAATCAGCTGTTTCTCCCCGCCGACATCGCTAGCAGATTACCGGTGGCGGGGAGGAGGAGAACATCAGAGGCTCCAGCTGATCTCCCGGTGGCCGTCGGTGAGCTCCTGTGACGTCACCGGCGGCCACCGGGAGAGATCTCAATGTGATCCGCAGCGTTCTCCTGCGGTGTCATGCAGAGGACACTGCGGACCCATTGAGATCAATGCATTTTTTGTGCGCTTGCAGGCGCTCGCGGATAGAGCAAGCGCCGCGAACGCACAAAAAAATGCTGCAAGCTGCGTCTGGAGTGCGGTCAGAGGGCGCATAAATTATGCGCATCCGAACGCAAATGCTGCCAAACGCAGCCATACGCAGGCACATGCGTTCCCATGTTAAACATAGGAAAGCATGTGCGCAAGCGTTTGGCTGCGTTTGGTACGCAGCGTTCCATACGTTAATGTGAAGCCAGCCTTAGAAAGCTCTTTAGTCTTGCCTATGCTGTAGAGATTAGAATCTGACTGATTAATTGAGTGTGGGGGCAGGAGTCTTTTATACAGATGACAATTTAAGACAGCTGTCTTTAATGCAGATAACAAGTTGATTAGGAGCAACTCACTGGTCTTTAGGAGCCAGAATTCCTAATGGTTGGTAGGGGATCAAGTACTTATTTCTCTCTGCAAAATGTAAATACATTTATATAATTTATACAATGTGATTTTATGGATTTTATTTGGATATATATATCTCTCACTGTTAAAATTAAACTACCCTTAAAGAGTAAATGTCATTTTATTAAAAAAAACAATGCACTGGTTGTTAGTGATGGGTCACATAGCAGCTAAGGCTGGTTTCACACTGCGTTTTTGAGGCATCCAAGTCTATCCATTTTAAATCGGATAGACTCGGATGCGATTTTTGCTCCTATGTATCCCTATGGGCTCGGATTGTGCTCGGATGTGTCCTTTTTTCCATCTGATTTATGCACAATCCGTAGCCTTCTGATTTAGTCACGGATCCAAAATTATAGCCTGCTGCAATTTTGGTGTCCGTGACTAAAATCGGACACCACGGATCCGTGATGGATCCGTGATAGTCCATAGGGCTACACAGTGGAAGCCTATGAACATTGGATCCGATTCTAAGTCGGATCCGATGTCGGCTCCGTGATTATGTACTGAGCATGCCCAGAGGCAGTGCTCAGTACATAACCCTGCCTGTCCCTGTCACTCCCTGTCTGTCCCTGCCTGTCCCTCTTCAATCTCTGCTCTCCTCTATCTTCGCCCCCCCTGTCCTTCCCCCTGTCCTCTCCCCTCTAGTATGTGAAAAAAAAAAAAATCCTCCCAAAGGATACTTTACGTTCCGCCGGCTGCGGGTATGACAGTCTCCTTCTGGTGGCTGAAGGGCCTGTGGTTATGTCACAGAGCCAGTCATATGACACATCAGGTGACCATCTCAGTGACATCACGAGAGGTCCTTGCAGCCACCAGAAGGAGACTGTTGAGAGGACAGGGGGGTGGATGGAGGGGAGGATAGAGGTGAGGGAGAGCAGAGATAGAAGAGGGACAGACAGGGAGAGACAGGGATTGACAGGAAAAGATAGAGAAGATGCAGGGACAGGCAGAGAGGACAGGATCCACACGGATCCGGCATAGAATCGGATTGGATGGCTATTTGCCATCCGATTGCAGGGATACATGTGGATCCGTGGCTATCCGTGGGGATTCTGACAACACACGGATCCCCACGGACAGCCCAAAAGCGCAATGTGAAGCCAGCCTAAGACAATGACTTTTTGTGGCATATGACTGATTTTATTACATTTTTCTGTGCTCTTTAACACCTTCACGAGCCGGGAATTTTTTTATTTTGTTTTTTGCTCCCCTGCTTCCAAGGGCCATAATTTTTTTATTTTTCCATCGATATAGACATATGGGGGCTTGTTTTTTGTGGGGCGAGATGTACTTTTAGATGCAATCATTTATTTTACCATATGATGTATAGGAAAATGGGAAGAAATTCCAAATGCGGTGAAATTGCAAAAAAAAGTGCTATTACACGTTTGTGTTTTGGGTTTTTTATTCACCATGTTCACTATATGGTAAAATTGACATGACGTTGTGATGCCTCGGGTCAGTTCATAAATACCAAACATGTTTTTACTGTTATTTAAATGGTGAAAAATAATTCAGGAGTTTGAAAAAAAAAAAGAATCACGTTCTCATTTCTCGGGATCTAGGGCTGTGTGACAGCTTATTTTTTGCGGCTTGAGCTGACATTTTTAATGATACCATTTTTAGGTGGATGCGCTGTTTTGATCGCCCGTTATTGCATTTTATAGCAATGTTGCGGCGACCAAAGAAATTTAATTTTGGTGCTTGGACCTTTTTTCTGTTACACAGTTTACTGCTCTCATTAATTGATCTTGGTATATGAGGCATTTCTGAATGCAGCGATTGCAAATATGTGTATTTTTTTAATACGTTTACTTTTGGGGAAAAGGGGGATGATTTGAACTTTTGTGTTTTTTTTCTTCATCTTTTTTAAAACTTTATTTTTTAAATTAATTCTTGTTTTTACACTGTCCCATATGGCGCCACAGTGCTGCATCATCTCATCACTTCTGCCATGTCCCAATAAGCTGCAGCACATCTGGACATGGCATTTCTTTTCACTTTCAGTGGTTGGCAACGCTTGCCAACCACTGAGAGGAAGTGAACTGTGATAGCTTCGGGTTTCACACCAGGACCCAGGGCTATCATGTGAGCACCGGAGATCTCATGATATTATCACAGGATCTCCGGTGAAGGCAGGGAACAGCGCTTTCCCCGCCGCAGCAGTTTTGGATCCCGCTGTCAGTAATTGACAGCGGAATCCAAGGGGTTAACAGCACTGATCAGATCCCAGATCCGATCGGTGCTGGAAGCTCAACATCGCAGCTGATGAAATCAGCTGAAATATGTGGTGCACATCAGTCACCGGGACCCGAACCATGACGTCCTCCTACGTCATGGGTCAGGAAGGGGTTAAAAAGTTGCATTTTCTGTCTGTGTTTGAGTAGCCAGCACTGGGTGTGAGAATAAGCTGATAATGAGCTGTATGGGGAGCCAGCAGACAAGGGGTTTACAGATATTGCTGTGTGGAGACAGAAGTGAAGCCTATAAAGAGGTAATATTCTCACATTGCTCAGCTCTGTACTGTAATGTGATACATTGCCTCCTCATGAGCTGCCATCAGCAGTCTAGACTACACCGCCTCTCCATTATCTCCTCACGTGGTCGTATTCATTGTGAAGACGGCACTGGTACAGAAACAGCTTCACTCACAGTACACCGAGGTTATCTTGTGGAAGGATTATGAGTGGTAACTTGACAGAATTTTCTAATGAAATATATTACAAAATCTATTAAAAATCACTTGCTCTACATGATTAATAAATAAAATTTTAATGGGGTTACACTTTAAAATTATAGACTGTTAATGTCTTTGTCAGTGGGCAAACTTATAAAATCAGCAAGGGATAAAGTAGTTATTTCCTTCACTGTAATATTGTGCACATTGTTGGCTACAATTAAGGTTTTTCTTGTTCATCTTGCTTGTACGTAATTTCGTAAAGCTATAAAATGTTCCGTTTTCAGTCATTTTTTTTATCAGAATACATACTTGTTCTAGCAATCATTAGGAGTTATGAATAACCAAGATAAGTGCTTTACAGTCAGTTCCCTTTATGAACTTTTCATGAAAACAAGTGACTTGGAAGATACATGCTGTTACATGCTATCTTTACAAATGACTTGCTTCCCTTTTATTTGTCTCTTCAACCTATCAACAATAAAAGAACATATTGAGAATTTCACCAGGTTGAAGGTTGAACTTAAAATGAATTGACAAGTTGCATCTTTCTTTAGAGATTATGAAATTACTCTATACTTACATGGCTATACTTGAATGTAGAGCCCCAGGGAAGTTTTTTCTCAAAATGAGAACACGGCATTTACAGCGGGAGGCAGGTGTGTGCATCGGTGAAGAAAGCAACAATGCGATATATATTTAGAAGCGCAAATGGAGGTAAACTACTGTATCTCTACGACTAGGGAAAATAAGAAAAGCCTAAATATTAGGGAAAAAATCTTCTTGTCAGCCCTAGAGAATGTTAATTTACTGGCAGGAAGAAATATCGTCTCATCACGGTAGGTACAGCAGAAACCAGGTGTTGTTCACAATATTGTATATAAATTTATGGGTCACCATAGCGGAGAGTGAATGTGAAACAGCTGCCTTGGCCATGTGGAAAGAAAGATGAGAGCTTTTAATTAGCTATAAGAATGCTGTTAATTTCTCAGAGACCCTTCTTTACTTGTTCACTTGTCTGAAATCACAGCAGGACTTCCTTATTGCTCCAAAAGGAAGAGATTTAGCAAGCAAACAAGGAATGCCATTTGGCCAGAAATTAAATAGAGTTTTGATGTGACATCAACGGGGCTCGAACATCATTCTGTTTGGAAATGAAATGCTGAGGTTATAGCTACACAGAAGGCAAAGATGAAGAGATTAATTTTCACTAATTGTTGTCACACAATATTTTATGCAAATATATTCAATAAAGTAGTCAAGCTGTGTTGGTTAAAATAATGGAGATTAACTACATAAAATACGGAACACTAGAGATGTGTGGCTGTCTGTTCACATATTGCGTGCTAGGATAGCTTTGTATATTATTTACCCACATAGATTTATAGCTTAATACATTTCTTAAAGGGATTTTTCTATATTCAGGAAATAATATTTTCTTTGCATCATGAAAATATGAACATATGTATTAAAATTTTCAACGTGCTATGTATAATAATATTTATAATTTTATTCATTTATATACCGCTATTAATTCCATAGTGCTTTTCATACATTTGCAACAGTGTCCCCATTGGGGCTCACAATCTAAACATCCTATCAGTATGTCTTTGGAGTGTCGGAGGAAACCAGACTGCCCGGAGGGAACCCTCACGAACATGGAAGAACATACAAACTCCTTGCAGATGTTGTCCTAGGTGGGAATTGAAACTAGGTTCCCAGGGCTGCAAGGCTGCTGTATATAAAACTCATCAAACTCATCCACTCTGTGCCAGTCACTGAACTGGCTACCCATGCACTATAGGATCTTATTCAAATTGCTTGTTTTTATCCACAAAGTTCTTCTCAGTGCGTGACCCACCCCAGGGTCGTGGGGTACACGGATCCTAGGCGTTAATTAGCAGAGTTGTCAATGGTGGCTGGTGCTCAGGCCCGTGGCCCTGGTGGTCACTGAAATATGTGGAAAAATAAAATAAAGATAATAAAATGTTTGTGGCCTCACTCAGGGTTTCCAGTAATGATACTGGCACTGCTGCAGACCTCCGGGGATGATGGATGGGGCAGCTAGATGGTGACACTCCTCATAGGTGGAGCAGGATCCCCAGGGCAGTAATGGGAGAATGGAGAATTCACACAGGGAGGCGGCTCATCAGGTGGAGCTGCAGGCTGATAGTCTCGGTGAGCAGTAGTTAGGCTCCTCCGGCTCAAGCAATAATCACACCACATGGTCTTAGTCTCTGAACTGGGTTTACTGGTGACTCAAGCGGCAAAACAGTTCTTTAAACACACAGTTCATGGGTATGGCTGGCCAGGGTAGTCACCAGAGGAATAGGATGTTTGACAAGGGGCCCTCCGTGATGTGCCTACTTTGCCTTTCATCAGTCTTACGTTCCCGTGCACCGAGCGCACCACCGGTTCCCAGGTATCCTTATGGAGTCTGATGCCCTCAGAGCCTCTGGTGTGGAGTCATCGCCTCTGGGCCCCCTCTTGGAGTCTTTGTCTCTGGCCCCATCCTGAAGTCTATCACTCTCCGGGCCTCCATGATCCTACCTGGGGTCTTAGAGGAATTATGCCGGGGTTGTTGCAACCTCTGAAGGGGTGAGTGCTGTCCGGTTTCTGCAGCTCGGGGATGAACACCCGCACCACCTCGGAGCCGGTCCTCCAGTGTCAGACTGGATCCCTCCGTCCAGTAGACATACCGGCATGGATTCGGGTGTTAGCTGACACCCTAGGATCCCCTTTGGTTCCCAGGCCACCTCTCCTAAGGTTCCCTCCACTGCGTTACCTGCAGGGTTCCCCTCAAATAACTTTCTCCAACTCCTCCTGATTGACTTTCCCGCTCTACACTTCACCACCTAAGCTCCTTCCACCAGGATCGGTTCCCTAGCAACGGATTAACGTATTGGTCACCTGAGCTAAGGTGTGTGGATGCATGTGGTGAGGGTCCTTGATTGACATCCCAGTCCCCTGGTCACAGAAATACTACACACTCTGGTCTAGGTGCAGTACCCCTCTGTGGCATCCCGACCAGTGGCAGAAACCTTCCTCATTCTGCCTTTATCTGCATGAACACATCTGTGCTCAGAATCAGCCACAAATCTCTTCACAGTTACATGATCACACTTAAGTTGTCATGCATTATCTAATGTTTTATTCCTTGTCCAAGGCATTGCACTATTTGTTGCTTTTCGGCAGCAGAGATATCCTTTTTCTTTCTTACTTGAAAACTGTGGCCTGCTTAATATTGTAGAACACCCAGTTTTCCTTTTATTGGGCTCACCTGCCAAACTAATTATCACAGGTATCTGAGTTTGGTTGAGGATGGAGCTCAACTCCCAGACCTACTATGATGGGCGTACCCAGCATGGGGCAGGAGCGGCAGCTGCCCCCCCCAGAAAGAAACCTGTCAGTGATGATCTTCTCGTGGCCCCAATGGATCAGTCTGTGATGAGGTCATCACACTGCGATCTCACCACACACTGCTGCTGGTGACTCAGCAGCGCGGAAGATACCAAGGATGGCGGGAATGGTGAGCAGTGCAGTGCTCCATGGAGGAGTGTGTAGTGTGTGGTGTGTTGAGTGGTGAATGTATGTATGTATGGGTGTGTGTGTTCAGTGGTGTTGCGTTGTGCCTTCAGTGCTGTTTGCAGCCTCCTGACATGCTGCCAGCTTGTTAATTTGAAGCAGTCAGAAGGGAGGGACACTGCACACAACACTCAATGGAGGGAGGTAAAAGACAGAGTGGAGTGAGTGAGTTTAGGGGGAGAGAGCAAGAGCTGAGGGCCGCAGCTGTGCAGAGGAGACAAAGGCCCCAGGGTGCCCCCTGTCAGTGGGGCAGAGGGGACATGGCCACAGGTGCCCCTGTCAGTGGCGCAGAGGGGACATGGCCTCTGGTGGCCCTGTCAGTGGGGCAAAGGGACACGGGCCACAGGTCTCCCTGTCAGTGGGGCGGAGGGGCCACAGGTCCCCCCTGTGAGTGGTGCACAGGGGACACGGGCCACAGGTCCCCCCTGTATTTGGGACAGAGGGGACATGGGCCACAGGCCCCCCCCCCCCATCAGTGGGGCAGAAGGGTCACGGGCCACAGGTCATGGGGCAGAGGGGTCACAGGCTAGAAGTTCCCCCAGTAAGTGGTGCAGAGGGGACACAGGCCACAGATCCCCTTGTCAGTGGTGCACAGGATACACTCCTGGAGCCCACCTCCATCTCCAGAGGAACTAAGGAGCCGACCACCAGGCCCGGAGTATCTGAGGAGGAGGGATTATTGGCCCTTGTCACTACAGTGATCCACATTAAGCCATCAGTCTGGTTGTGCGGGGTGTTGCACAACCAGTAAAGGTTAGTACAAACATAGTAAAACCGTGTATTAAGTTCCTCCAGTTGCAGTGTGGCGCAATATCTGTTTTTCTTTTAATTATGTGCAAAATTTTGTGGCTGTAGTTGCGACGGTGTAGATGCCAATCCTGGATATACATACATACATACATACATACATACACACATACACACATACACACATTCAGCTTTATACATTAGATATATATATACTAGCTGTGAGCCCGATGCAAATGCATCGGGATTCTAGAACGTGCATTAATTTGATTATAGTAGTTATAGCTACTTTTTGGGGGAGTCCAATACTTTTTTTGGGGGGGTCCAATACTTTTTTTGGGGGGTCCAATACTTTTTTTGGGGGTCCAATACTTTTTGGGGGGGTCCAATACTTTTTGGGGGGGTCCAATACTTTTTTTAGGGGGTCCAATACTTTTTGGGGGGGTCCAATACTTTTTTTTGGCGGTCCAATACTTTTTGGGGGGGTCCAATACTTTTTTTGGGGGGTCCAATACTTTTTGGGGGGGGGGTTAATACTTTTTTTGGGGGTCCAATACTTTTTGGGGGTGGGCCAATACTTTTTTTAGGGGGTCCAATACTTTTTTGGGGGGGTCCAATACTTTTTTTGGGGGGTCCAATACTTTTTGGGGGGTCCAATACTTTTTTTGGGGGGTCCAATACTTTTTTGGGGGTCCAATACTTTTTTGGGGGGGTCCAATACTTTTTTTGGGGGGTCCAATACTTTTTTGGGGGGTGCAATACTTTTTTTGGGGGGTCCAATACTTTTTTTAGGGGGTCCAATACTTTTTGGGGGGGTCCAATACTTTTTTTGGGGGGTCCAATACTTTTTTTAGGGGGTCCAATACTTTTTTGGGGGGTCCAATACTTTTTTTGGGGGGTCCAATACTTTTTGGGGGGTCCAATACTTTTTTTGGGGGGTCTAATACTTTTTGGGGGGGTCCAATACTTTTTTTGGGGGTCCAATACTTTTTGGGGGGTCCAATACTTTTTTTGGGGGGTCCAATACTTTTTTTGGGGGGTCCAATACTTTTTTGGGGGTGTCCAATACTTTTTTTAGGGGGTCCAATACTTTTTGGGGGGGTCCAATACTTTTTTTTGGGGGGTCCAATACTTTTTGGGGGGGTCCAATACTTTTTTGGGGGGGTCCAATACTTTTTTTGGGGGGTCCAATACTTTTTTGGGGCGGTCCAATACTTTTTTTGGGGGGTCCAATACTTTTTTGGGGGGGTCCAATACTTTTTTTGGGGGGTCGAATACTTTTTTTGGGGGGTCCAATACTTTTTGGGGGGGTCCAATACTTTTTTTGGGGGGTCCAATACTTTTTGGGGGGTCCAATACTTTTTTTGGGGGGTCCAATACTTTTTGGGGGGGGTCCAATACTTTTTTTAGGGGGTCCAATACTTTTTGGGGGGGTCCAATACTTTTTGGGGGGGTCCAATACTTTTTTGGGGGGTCCAATACTTTTTTTTGGGGGTCCAATACTTTTTTGGGGCGGTCCAATACTTTTTTTGGGGGGTCCAATACTTTTTTTGGGGGGTCCAATACTTTTTTGGGGGGGTCCGAAACTTTTTTTGGGGGGTCCAATACTTTTTTTGGGGGGTCCAATACTTTTTTGGGGGGGTACAATACTTTTTGGGGGGGTACAATACTTTTTTTGGGGGGTCCAATACTTTTTGGGGGGGTCCAATACTTTTTTTGGGGGGTCCAATACTTTTTGGGGGGGGGTCCAATACTTTTTTTAGGGGGTCCAATACTTTTTTGGGGGGGTCCAATACTTTTTTTGGGGGGTCCAATACTTTTTTTAGGGGGTCCAATACTTTTTGGGGGGGGTCCAATACTTTTTTTGGGGGGTCCAATACTTTTTGGGGGGGGGTCCAATACTTTTTTTGGGGGGTCCAATACTTTTTTGGGGGGTCCAATACTTTTTTGGGGGGGAATTTTTTATTTTATTATTTATTTTGTTTTGTTTTTTTACTTTTTTATTATTATTAAATGTATTTATTATTTGTTATTTTAAGTAAATTTATTTGTATTAAAATTATTTTATTTTATTTAAAAACCGCATCTGCGGCGCGGTTGCGGTAATCCCCATAGAAAGTATAGGGGGACTTGCGGCAGGTGCGGCAAAACCGCACTTGCCGCACCTGCCGCAAGTCCCCCTATACTTTCTATGGGGATTACCGCAACCGCGCCGCAAGTGCTCGCACTCAGCCAGCGACTCGCAATGCGGCGCGGTTGCGGTAATCCTTATGGGGATTACCGCAACCGCACCGCAAGTGCTCGCACTCAGCCAGCGACTCGCTGCCGCACCTGCCGCAAGTCCCCCTATACTTTCTATGGGGATTACCGCAACCGCGCCGCAAGTGTAGCGACTCGCAATGGCCTCGCGGCCATTGCTCGCGCTACACAGCGACTCGCAATAGATCCCCATTGAAAGTATAGGGGGAGTTGCGGCAGATGCGGCAGCTGAGGTAGCGACTCGCAATGGCCTCGCGGCCATTGCTCGCGCTACCTCAGCGGTAAATCGCTAACTTTGTAGCCGGGCCTCTGGTTCTATTTTCGGCCAGCGACTCGCAATGGCCGCTTCGCGGCCATTGCTCGCGCGTGGTGACGTCACAGCGTGACATAGCCATGGCGTTTTCGGGGTCCGACACGAAAATGCCTACGGCAATTATATAGTAGATATATATATATATACATACACACTGTGTGTAGAAATATTAGGCAAGTTGTATTGTAGAGGATTATTTTTATTATTGATCAACAACTACGTTCTCAATCAACCCAAAAGACTCAAAAATCAATCTATTATATAATTGCGGTAGCGACTTCCGTCGCATACCGCGCCACTTCCGTGGCTTTGTTCGCCACTTCCATGGCTTTGTTCGGATCCATCGTTCCGGGGGCGGCGACAGTGCAGGGTCCCCCGGCTACAGGGAGCGGCGGAGGAACGTTCCGCTCTCGGAAGTTCCGTCCGCCCTCCAGCCTCTCCCCTCCACCCACTACCGTACCTAGCGGGGGGGGGCAAGGGCGGACAGCGACCACTTCATCGCCTTCACCACAGCTGCCGGCAGGACACCCGGGACCTGGTGTGGGACTCTGCTGCCTTCAATGTCACGGAGGCGGCCGGGATGGCGGCGCTGCTCCGCCTGCACGTGCTGCCGCTGAGGACCACCCAGAGCTCCCGGCTGTACGCGCTGTGCTCCCGCCGGGCCCGCGGGCTGCCCTGGACGCTGGACCCGGGCCCGGACGTCCGTCTGCGGGTGCTGGAGGAGCACAGGCCGCTGCTGCCCGTGTGCCTGCAGCCGATCATCATCGCGCTGCTGCTGTCCCTGTCCGGCACCCCATGGAGCTGCGGCTGCTGCAGCGCTCCGCCACCCCAGGTACGCCTCTCCCCTCCAGCCTCCACCCTTCCCTCCAGCCTCTGCCCTCCAGCCTCCCTCCAGCCTCCACCCTCCCCTCCAGCCTCCGCTCCCCCCCTCCAGCCTCCGCTCTCCCCTCCAGCCTCCACCATCCACTCCAGCCTCCGCCCTCCCCTCCAGCCTCCCCCCCCTCCAGCCTCCGCCCTCCACCCTCCCCTCTCCCCTCCAGCCTCCGCTCTCCCCTCCAGCCTCCCCTCTCCCCTCAAGCCTCCCCTCTCCCCTCCAGCCTCCGCTCTCCCCTCCAGCCTCCCCTCTCCCCTCTCCCCTCCAGCGTCCGCTCTCTCCTCCAGCCTTCGCTCTCCCCTCCAGCCTCCGCTCTCCCCTCCAGCCTCCGCCCTCCAGCCTCCCCTCTCCCCTCCAGCCTCCGCCCTTCCCTCCAGCCTCCGCTCTCCCCTCCTGCCTCTGCCCTCCAGCCTCCGCCCTCCACTCCTGCCTCCCTCCTCCACCCCAGCCTCCGCCCTCCCCTCCAGCCTCTGCCCTCCAGCCTCCCATCTCCCCTCCAGACTCTGCTCTCCTCTCCAGCCTCCGCCCTCCCCTCCACCCTCCCCCCTCCAGCCTCCCCTCTCCCTACAGCTTCCCCTCTCCCCTCCAGCCTCCGCCCTCCCCTCCAGCTCCACCCTCCAGCCTCCCTCCAGCCTCCCCTCTCCCCTCCAGACTCCCTCTCCCCTACCCCTCCAGCCTCCGCCCTCCCCTCCAGCCTCCGCTCTCCCCTCCAGCCTCCACCTCCCCTCCAGCCTCAACCCTCCAGCCTCCACTCTCCCTCCAGACTCCCCACTCCCTCCAGACTCCCTCTCCCCTCCCCCCTCCAGCCTCCGCCTCCCCTCCAGCCTCCGCCCTTCAGCCTTCGCTCTCCCTCCAGCCTCCGCTCTCCACTCCAGCCTCGCCTCCCCTCTCCTCTCTCCCCTCCAGCCTCCACTGTCCCCTCCAGCCTCCACCCTCCCTCCAGCCTCCGCCCTCCCCTCCAGCCTCCGTTCTCCCTCCAGCCTCTGCCCTCCCTCCAGCCTCCCCCCTCCCCCTCCAGCCTCTGCCTCCCCTCCAGCCTCCGCTCTCCCCTCCAGCCTCCGCTCTCCCCTCCAGCCTCCGCCATCCCCTCCAGCCTTCGCCCTCCACCCTCCCCTCCAGCCTCTCGCTCTCTCCCCTCCAGCCTCCGCTCTCCCCTCCAGCCTCCGCCTTCCCTCCCCCACTCCCCTCCAGCATCTGCCCTCCCCTCAGCCTCCCCCTCCCTCCAGCCTCACGCCCTCCCTCCAGCTCCGCCTCCCTCCAGCCTCCGCCTCCCCTCCAGCCTCTGCTCTCCCCTCAGCCTCCGCTCTCCTCCAGCTCGCCTCCCCTCCCCTCCCCTCCAGCCTCCGCCCTCCCCTCCAGCCCTCCCCTCCAGCCTCCCCTCCAGCCTCCCTCCCCTCCCCTCCCCTCCCCGCTCTCCCCTCCAGCCTCGCTCTCCCCTCCAGCCTCCGCTCTCCCTCCTCCAGCCTCCCCTCCAGCCTCCCCTCCAGCCTCCGCCCTCCCCTCCAGCCTCCGCCCTCCAGCCTCCCCTCCAGCCTCCGCTCTCCCCTCCAGCCTCCGCTCTCCCCTCCAGCCTCTGCCCTCCAGCCTCCCATCTCCCCTCCAGACTCTGCTCTCCTCTCCAGCCTCTGCCCTCCCCTCCACCCTCCCCCCTCCAGCCTCCCCTCTCCCTTACAGCTTCCCCTCCCCCTCCAGCCTCCGCCCTCCCCTCCAGCCTCCACCTCCAGCCTCCCTCCAGCCTCCCCTCTCCCCTCCAGACCCCCCTCCTCCCCTACCCCTCCAGCCTCCCCCTCCCCTCCAGCCTCCGCTCTCCCCTCCAGCCTCCACCCTCCCTCCAGCCTCAACCCTCCAGCCTCCACTCTCCCTCTAGACTCCCCACTCCCCTCCAGACTCCCCTCTCCCCTCCCCCCTCCAGCCTCCGCCCTCCCCTCCAGCCTCCGCCCTTCAGCCTTCGCTCTCCCATCCAGCCTCCGCTCTCCACTCCAGCCTCTGCCCTCCCCTCTCCTCTCTCCCCTCCAGCCTCCACTGTCCCTCCAGCCTCCACCCTCCCTTCCAGCCTCCGCCCTCCCCTCCAGCCTCCGTTCTCCTCTCCAGCCTCTGCCCTCCCCTCCAGCCTCCCCCTCCCCTCCAGCCTCCCCCTCCCCTCCAGCCTCTGCTCTCCCCTCCAGCCTCCGCTCTCCCCTCCAGCCTCCGCCATCACCCTCCAGCCTCCGCCCTCCACCCTCCCCTCCAGCCTCCGCTCTCCCCTCCAGCCTCCGCTCTCCCCTCCAGCCTCCGCTCTCCCCTCCCCCTCACCTTCCAGCATCTGCCCTCCCCTCCAGCCTCCGCCCTCCTCTCCAGCCTCCGCCCTCCCCTCCAGCATCCGCTCTCCCCTCCAGCCTCCGCTCTCCCCTCCAGCCTCTGCTCTCCCCTCCAGCCTCCGCTCTCCCCTCCAGCCTCCGCCCTCCCCTCCAGCCTCCCCTCCAGCCTCCGCCCTCCCCTCCAGCCTCCGCCTCCAGCCTCCCCTCCAGCCTCCGCTCTCCCCTCCATCCTCCGCCCTCCAGCCTCCGCTCTCCCTCCAGCCTCTGCTCTCCCCTCCAGCCTCCGCCCTCCCCTCCAGCCTCCGCCCTCCAGCCTCCCCTCCTCCAGCCCCCCAGCCTCCACTCTCCCTCTCCCTCCAGCCTCCCTCTCCCCTCCAGCCTCTCGCCCTCCCCTCCAGCCTCTCGCCCTCCCCCCAGCCTCGCCTCCCCCCAGCCTCGCTCTCCCACCTCTGCTCCCCTCCAGCCTCCGCTCTCCCTCACCTCTCTCCCCACCTCCTCCCTCAGCTCCGCTCTCCACTCCAGCCTCCGCCCTCCCCTCCAGCCTCTGCCCTCCAGCCTCCCCCCCCCTCCAGCCTCTGCTCTCCCTCCAGCCTCCGCCTCCCCTCCAGCCTCCACTCTCCCTCCAGCCTCCGCTCTCCCCTCCAGCCTCTGCTCTGCCCTCCAGCCTCCGCTCTCCCTCCAGCTCCCTGTCCTCACCTCTCTTCATCCCTCCAGCCTCCCCTGTCCTCACCTCTCCTCACCCTCCAGCCTCCCCTGGCCTCACTTCTCCTCACCTCCAGCCTCAGCTTCCTCACCCCTCCTCACCCCTCAGCCTCCGCTCTCCTCACTCCTCCTCACCCCTCCAGCCTCCGCTCCTCACTCCTCCATATGCAATGTACAGTATCTGTATATATGTGTGTATGTAGTCACTTCCGTCACTTTGTCCGCACTTCCCTCACTTTGTCCGCACTTCCCTCACTTTGTCCGCACACATACACACACACACACACACTCCGCTATACTTACCACCGGCCCTGCATCAGCTACATCCTCAGTCGACATGTCGCCACCCCGAACTACTGGATCCAATATAGCGTCCAAAAAGTCTCGCCAAACTTCTTGGACGCCATATTCGATCCAGTCGTCCCGGGCCCCGACATTGCAAATCAGTCTCCAGCCGCCAGAGAAGACGCAGGGTCGGTGCTAACTATAGCCAACTGTCTGTGTGTGTGTGTGTGTGTATGTATGTATGTGTGTGCTGACCACTCTGCCCACGGAGCTGCACTCACCACTCTGCCCACGCCGCTGCACTCACCACTCTGCCCACGCCGCTGCGCTGACCACTCTGCCCATGCCACTCTGCTGACCAATCTCACCGCACTCACTGCTAACCACTGAGCCACCGTACTCACTGCTAACCACTGAGCCACCGCACTCACTGCTAACCACTGAGCCACCGCACTCACTGCTAACCACGGAGCCACCGCACTCACTGCTAACCACGGAGCCACCGCACTCACTGCTAACAACTGAGCCACCGCACTCACTGCTAACCACTGAGCCACCGCACTCACTGCCAACTACTGAGGCACCGCACTCACTGCTAACCACTGAGCCACCGCACTCACTGCTAACCACTAAGCCACCGTATACTCTGCTACCCACTGAGCCACCGCACTCACTGCTAACCACTGAGGCACTGCACTCACTGCTAACCACTGAGCCACCGCACTCACTGCTAACCACTGAGCCACCACACTCACTGCTAACCATTGAGCCACCGCACTCACTGCTAACCACTGAGCCACCACACGCAGTGCTAACCACTGAGCCACCGCACTCACTGCTAACCACTGAGCCACTGCACTCACTGCTAACCACTGAGCCACCGCACTCACTGCTAACCACTGAGCCACCGCACTCACTGCTAACCACTGAGCCACCGTATACTCTGCTACCCACTGAGCCACCTGTATACACACAATTCATTTCACCCCACTCCCCTAACTATTAGTAAATAAACTATATATGGATTCTAGACTACCCGATTCTTTAGAATCGGGCCGCCATCTAGTACTTAATATGTTTGGAAGTTGGGGTGTTTTTTTTTTTACATTTGGCTATCTTAGGAGGATATCTGTTTGTGCAGGTAACTATTACTGTGCAGAATTATTAGACAACTTAATAAAAACCAAATATATTCCCATCTCACTTGTTTATTTTCACCAGGTAAACCAATATAACTGCACAAAATTTAGAAATAAACATTTCTGACATGAAAAAACAAAACCCCAAAAAAATGAGTGACCAATATAGCCACCTTTCTTTACGGTGACACTTAACAGCCTTCCATCCATAGATTCTGTCAGTTGCTTGGTCTGTTTACGATCAACATTGCGTGCAAATTAATTGATGCAAGGATGAATTTATCCCACAACAATAGCTACCGCATTTAATATTTTAAATTACCTCCATTGCTTTTAAGGAAAGCATCAAATCTTCTAGACATAGAATAAATAAGTTGATGACTTGTTTTAACATGTATCTTTTTCATTTTTCAAGAATGACATCTTTTAGAGCACAGAGGTTGGATGGAGATTGATGCTCAACTTTCTCTTAACAATTCTTCATTATTTAGTCTTTGAAATTTTTAAAATTGTTCTGGTATTCAGTTAATCAGTGAGATAGTGACTAATATTCTACTTTTCAAAGGGGGTGTTTTTATTTATTTTGAGCAGTAATATAGTACACACAAACACCCTGAAGATTGCAGGTACAGGGACAGCTTTTAATAGGTTTAGAGGTGTTTTGGGGGTGACAGGTACAAGTCCCATAGAGGGACTAAAATGTTTTTTAAAATATTTATACTTTTAAAACTATCAAATTACCCTCCTTTTTCCAATATAATAAGAAAATTTAGCAAAGATATACCGTCTCACTGCATTAATAAATGTCTGTTTTGTCAAAGTGTGTATTAATTAACCTGTTGGATCAACATTATAAAGAAAAAAAAATGAAACATTTAGAATTTCAGGTTTTCTGTAACCACACATAATTAAAACAAATGCAATGATAATTGTTCAAACTGTCATATGTACCTCAAAATGGTATCAATAGAAATGTCAGCTTGCAAAAAAGTAAATAATAAATAGGGCCTCAATAAAAATTTTACAAGTGTAAATTTTTTTTATTGAGCTTCTGATTTTCTTCATCTTTAAATAAAAAAGAAATAATGCAGATTTTGTTTTGGGAGTCAATATACAATGATGAATATATTCAAATTGTTTATTGCTTGCTTAATTTCAGCATGTAATATATGAATGGGCTGTTTTTTTTAAGACTGCATATTATCTGTACATTACAAGACAATCTAGTAGGTCTTCAAGGTAGACAATATATGTGAGAAAAGAGGAACTTAGTTGACCACTGGTTCAAGCATATAGCCAGGAGATTGAGAGACAGGTCTTACCTAATATAACATATTCTCCTAGGAAATGATATTACCGTATATACTCACGTATAAGCCGAGTTTTTCAGCCCAAAAATTGGGCTGAAAAGTACCCCCCTCGGCTTATACGCGAGTCAGTGCTGTATACCGATGTATACATCGGTACATACCGATGTATACATCGGTATACAGCAGCCCCCGCATCCCCAGTAAGCCAGGGCCCCCCCAGCGTCTCTCCGGTCACCTGAAAAGCAAACTATACTTATCAGTGTCCGCTGTCCGCGCCCGCTCGCCTCTGCCCGGTCTGCCGTCTGCGATCCTCCATCTTCATGCGGCGTCTTCTGGGTTCCTGTGCTCGTCGCAGGGAATGACGTTATTCCCTGCGACGAGCACAGGAAACCGGAAGACGCCGCATGAAGAAGGAGGATCGCAGACGGCACTGTCACGGCAGAGGCGAGCGGGCGCGGACAGCGGACACTGATAAGTATAGTTTGCTTTTCAGGTGACCGGAGAGACGCTGGGGGGGCCCTGGATTACTGGGGCCCTGTATACTACCGCTGGGGCTGCAATCTACTACCACTGGGGCTGTATATACTACCACTGGGGCTGTATATACCACTGGGGCTGTATATACTGCTGGGGCCCTGTATACTACCGCTGGGGCTGCAATCTACTACCACTGGGGCTGTATATACTACCACTGGGGCTGTATATACTACCACTGGGGCTGAATATACCTGTGGGGCTGCTGTATACTACACTTGGGCTGTATATACCTGTGGGGCTGCTGTATACTACCACTGGGGCTGTATATACCTGTGGGGCTGCTGTATACTACCACTGGGGCTGTATATACCTGTGGGGCTGCTGTATACTACACTGGGGCTGTATATACCTCTGGGGCTGCTGTATACTACACTAGGGCTGTATATACCTCTGGGGCTGCTGTATACTACCACTGGGGCTGTATATACCTGTGGGGCTGCTGTATACTACCACTGGGGCTGTATATACCTGTGGGGCTGCTGTATACTACACTGGGGCTGTATATACCTCTGGGGCTGCTGTATACTACACTGGGGCTGTATATACCTCTGGGGCTGCTGTATACTACCATTGGGGCTGTATATACCTGTGGGGCTGCTGTATACTACCACTGGGGCTGTATATACCTCTGGGGCTGCTGGATGCTACCACTGGGGCTGTATATACCTGTGGGGCTGCTGTATACTACCACTGGGGCTGTATATACCTCTGGGGCTGCTGTATACTACCAATGGGGCTGTATATACCTCTGAGGCTGCTGTATACTACCTCTGGGGCTGCTGTATACTACCACTGGGGCTGCTGTATACTACCACTGGGGCTGCTGTATACTACCACTGGGGCTGCTGTATATACCTTTGGGGCTGCTGTATACTACCTCTGGGGATGCAGTATACTACCACTGGGGCTGTATATACCTCTGGGGATGCTGTATACTACCACTGGGGCTGTATATACCTCTGGGGATGCTGTATACTAACTACTGGAGCTGCTGCTGTATATACCACTGGGGCTGCTGCTGTATACTACCACTGGGGAGGCTGCTGTATACTACCATTGGGGGGCCTGTATACCACACTGCTGGGGGCTGTATACCTGTGCTGGAGTCCACCCTCGGCTTATACACGAGTCAATAGGTTTTCCCAGGTTTTGGGGGCAAAAGTAGGGGGGTCGGCTTATACACGGGTCGGCTTATACACGAGTATATACGGTAATTAGATTTACATTAAGTGATCAAATAATGATTGACTTTTGGGGGAAGAGCCTTCCCTGATTTTGTGATGTATTTTCGTGTATAAAAGTGCCATGTATTAGACAATATACAGTAACTTGCTTTTGACCTTACCTGTGTCAAAGTCATTTCTTCCTCCATGCACACACGTATGTCTTATGTCTTATAAGATTAATTTGAAATGTTTTTGATGCAAACTTAAAGTTGATCAATTGCCTTAAGGAAGACTTGTCATCCCCCTGGTGCTTTCCAAAGTGAAAGCACCACTGAATGCAGTGTGTATGCTGCATTCAGGGAAGGGGTTTCCCATTTCTCTAGCCCCACTATAACCTGTAAAAAACTCTTTTGAAAGTTTTAAGGTAAGAAGTCAGGAGGGACTTACTAATTTCTCACTGCTCGCTGTTCACAGGGCCCCCCAGCCTCTGCCTCTTTGTGCCGCCTCCTGCCTGTGTGAGTCGGGTCCCAGCTGCTGGAATGGCGCATGCACGGGAACAGCAGCGCCAGGGCCCGCCCAGATAAAATTATGGTATATGCATACATAGAAATTAGTAAGTCCTTCCGGACTTCTTATCTTATAACTTTCAAAAGTGTTTTTAACAGGTTACAGGGGGGCTATAGACATGGGAGACTCCTTCTCTGAATGGAGCATACACACTGCATTCAGTGGTGCTTTCACTTTGGAAATCACCAGGGGGGGTGACAGGTCATCTTTAACAGTTGGGTACTGTTGAATTTTACAGATCTGGAAAATTATATTGACAGTTCATTTTTAACATATAATTAAATCCTAGTAAATCAAACCCCAAAAACTTTGGCAGAATTTTTACCATTTTTCCTGACATTCATTTTCCATTTCTCACTACCTTGTATTATAAAATGAATTAAGTCAGTTAAAACTATAACTCATCCCACTTAAAACTAACGCTGATATGGCTATATTGATGAAAATAAAGTTTTGTGGCCCTACAAACAAAGCGATGAAGAAACTAACGAGCAAAAATTAATAATTGCTTTTGGCAATGTAGGGGTTATTGGATCATTACTTTGATCTGAATATCACATGGGAATAATACAAAAACTTAAATCATTATGTGTTTTAGAATGATACATTTCTCCTTTGACTGCTACAATTTAGTATTATCAATATAAATACATTGTTAAACTTTAGAAGAGTGAAGACTTTTCTTTTAGGATATATCTATCTTTGCAACCTGTCTTATTTATAATTAAAGCATGTCTAATTAAAATGTAATTCAATTTGTGTTAATTAATAAGTACTGCTAACCTTGGAGAACTACTTTTGATCTTCCAGAAGGACTATCACAGCAGTATTTCTATTTCTATTAAAGATTTACTTTGAATTTAAAGAAAGTACTACTTTTCACTGAATACTTCTCTAATACAGTCTGAAAAAAAGATCAGCTTTGGTTAAGGATCATTGCTTTCTGCGTTCAATGAATATCAGTTTGATATGGAAAACCATGAATTTTAAGATTAACTCATTAATATAAAAATATATATTACTAACTGACCTGAATGTGGACCGTAATATATATAGATGTCTATATATCATGTATAGCACATAAATGGCATATGCCTAGCAGATTTACAACTGGATACATTTTTACTTCTAAAAAGGGCTTTTTAAAATTATGAAATTATTTTAATTATACAGCTTGAAAATAAGCATCTTTACAATTGACTTGCTGTTTCTATTTACCATGACTATACTGCAATTAAATCTTTCATCTTTTACAGTGTACATCCCCTTTTACTTGGAGTTCAGCCACTAGTATCTGGCTAAGGTTGGCTTCACACTAGTGTTCCGTCCAGATCAGCATGCAAACGGGAGCATCTGCATGCGGCCATGTGTCTGCATATGCATGCCACTGTAGCAGATGGATGCCTGATCAAGACCAATGGATAATCCGGATCAAGGGTGGATGGAGGGCACTTTGAGCATGCTCAGTGTAGTCCAACGAATGCAGTTGGACAGATTCACCCATTTCCAGATCCGGACACAATTGCAATTTATTATATTTGTGGCTGCATTGGGACGCATCAGGATGCATCAGGGTTGTAGATGAGCTCCAAAATCAACAACTTCTTGTGACAGGGGAGGATGCCATAATTACTGATGTAGTACTATCAGGCATAATCCTGGAGTCACCGCATGCATCTAAAGCCTCATTTTAAGTATAGGGACACATGCCTGATGAGGAGGCTTCAGGATTTGAGTGGACTACAATGCAAGACAAAAAATGCATATCTGAAACCACCCTTAGTGTGTATGGTAGTTACATTCCAGAGTTAACTCTGAACATCCCAAACATTACTTTTTATGTTACCCATTTTTTCTCAAAGACTGTAATCTTGTGAGCAGAGCCCTCATTCCTCTTTGTATGTGTTACTCCATAAAGTCTTATGTTGTTTTTACAAGTATCCTCTTAATTGTAAAGTGCTGCAGAATATGTTGGTGCTAAAAAAAATTGTATTATTATAACATTCTAGCCACCTCTCTCCAACCTATTGATTTCTATGAAGCAGTTAGATGTATCCCTCCATCCTAATCCTCAAGCCCACATCAGCTCTTCACAGGCCTTTTTCAGTCCTGTGTAATCACAAAGCCATGGAATTCATTATCATAACTCTCACTTTCCCAAGCCTGTGTGCTTGTTCACATGTCCCCTTATCTCTTCACGCAAATAAAATATACAATGACAACAGTGTATACTTTAGAAACAACCATTGATAGATGAAATTGTTACAACAGAACTTGTGATTTGTTTCATAGTTCTACTAATAGATTAGCTCTCTTAACAGAACTGTTATTCAAAGTTGTCAGACGAGTACTCACCTGCCAAAAATTGGACATGAAGTTTTCTGCATAATATTGAGTTGTTCAAGAGAAAACTTGAGAACAAAACTTAAAGAGGAATCTATCAGGAGTAGAGATGAGTAAACCAGATCATGTCCCGAGTTTGGGTCATTTATGTATCAAAAGCAAACGAGTGAGTAATGCTGTGCTCTGGTATGGCTTAGTGCTTAACTCAATGCAAGCCACTTGGAGAGTTTTATCAGCTCACACTGGGGGTTAAAATAAGAGTTTTTGGGTGTAGTGTGTAGTTAAAAAAATGACAAATCCCAGCTCTCCCACCTTTAAAAGAAGTTTGCTCATGGCTGGCTTAGTGTAGGTGGCGAGCTGAACTGCTCAATCAGTGTCTTCAAATGAAGTTGGTCAAGTTTTGGCTTCGAATGGTCCTTTGTCTCCTAGTCAACTGCTCCGTGGAATTCTCACTGCTAAATTTCTTCAGTTATATGAGGAGGATTATTCAATTCTCAACGTTCTAAGCATTGCTAAATCTGCAGCAGATTAGACAGTGTATCAAAATGATGGCATGTAGCCCTGCAAATCTTCTTTATTTTTTATTTGAGCTAGTTTTGTGTGAGGAAATATATTTTTGAATATCTACGATTTTAAGCTGAAAATTAAGTATTAAATACATTTTTATATTTTTTACATAATTAAAAAATCCAATTCTACTATTGCATTTCTGTTTTTTAAAGTATATAGCAAGGGCTACCTGTACAAATGACACACTACTGTACTATAAAAATTCCATTGTGTAAGGTCCACTTTCATTTATAGTTAATGAGAGGCTTGTTATACAAATTGCACAGGCAATCTGAGGTAAAATTAATGTCTTAGTAGGGAACCAACAAGATCTTAGTAGTAAATGGATGCTACATTTGAACATCATATAAACAACGGGCAAAGGAATGTATAGATGCATCCCATATAAAATATCAAGATACAAGTTTGTATGCAGTTAAAATTCAAATTTAATAGAAAGTGCAGTGCATCAAACAGGAGTTGATATTGTAATTCAATACAAGGACAATTCAGGCACAAAGGAGGAGGAGAGAGACACACAGTGCCAATATACAACTCAAAGGGTATACATTAAGACATATACAACTCAGTAATAGCAGCATACAAAGGAGCAATGCTGCAGCAGACCAATAAATATATGGCTGGGCAGGGTTAAAACATAGAAATAGTTTCACAAACAATGTTGTCATAAAAACAGAGCCCATAGTAACCATTAGATCCTGCCACTATCACAAAGTGCCTACAGCAATTCCACAGCCCCCTGAAGAAAGCAAGGAAACACGTGTCGGGGCTTCCCTAACATGCAGTTTTGCCACAATCATTATGGGTATGAACTTTTGATGTGACACCTCACTCAGGAATTTCTGTAGGCACTTTGTTACTATGGACTCTGTTTTTATGACAACATTGTTTGATGCACTGCACTTTCTATTAAATTTGAATTTTAACTGCATACAAACTTATGTCTTGATATTTTATATGGGATGCATCTATGCATTCCTTTGCCTGTTGTTAATCTGAAGTAAAGGCATAATAAGACACACTTGTAAGTTTTAGAATTGCTATATCTGTATGGTATCATTAGGCTGGAGTCACACTAGCGCAGGGGTCTCAAAAACGCGGCCCGCGGGCCGCATGCGGCCCTGGAGCTTCTCAGTGTGGCCCCCGACACCATGGACAGTGAATCATGCCGGCGGTCTGTGCAGGGGGCCGCCGCGATAATGCTGTATTATTACTTCCGGCCCCTTTATTGACACTTCACTTCACTCGCTCTGCCGCTTGCTCTGTGCCCTGCAAGTTCAATACAAGCCGCCAGCCAATGAGAGGCATATGATGTCACCTGTGGGCCTCTTATTGGTTGGCGGTTTGCACAGGGCGCAGAGTGAGCGGCAGAGCGAGCGGCAGTGAAATGTCAATGAAGGGGCCGGAAGTAATAGTACAGCAGTATCGCGGCGGCCCCCTGCACAGGACCACCGGCTAGGTTAGTTTTACAAAAGAGTCTGTGTCTGTGAGTTAATGTGAGTGTGTGCATGTGTGTGAGAGTGAGTGTCTGAGAGTGTGTGTGTGTCTGAGACTGAGTGTCTAAGACTGAATGAGAGTCTGAGCCTGAGTGTGAGAGTTTGAGCCTGAGTGTGAGTGTCTGCGCTTAAGTGTGAGAATCTGAGCCTGAATGTGAGAGTTAGAGCCTGAGTGTGAGTCTGAGCCTGAGTGTGAGAGTCTGAGCCTGAGTGTGAGAGTTTTAGCCTGAGTGTGAGAGTCTGAGCCTGAGTGTGAGAGTCTGAGCGTGAGTGTGAGTGTATGAGCCTGAGTGTCTGAGCCTGAGTATGAGCATCAGCATGTCTGAGCATGAGCATATCTGAGCGTGAGTGCGTCTCAGCCTGAGCGTGAGTGCATCTGAGCCTGAGTGCGTCTGAGCCTGAACGTGAGTGCGTCTGAGCCTGAGCGTGAGTGCGTCTGAGCCTGAGCGTGAGTGCATCTGAGCCTCAGCGCGTCTGAGCGTGAGTACATCTGAGCCTGAGCGTGAGTGCTTCTGAGCCTGAGTGTGAGTGTGTCTGTGTCTGAGCCTGTGAGTGCATCTGCATCTGAGCCTGTGAGTGCGTCTGCATCTGAGCCTGTGAGTGTGTCTGCATCTGAGCCTGTGAGTGTGTCTGAGCCTGTGAGTGTGTCTGTGTCTGAGCCTGTGAGTGTGTCTGAGCCTGTGAGTGTGTCTGAGCCTGAGCCTGTGAGTGTGTCTGTGTCTGAGCCTGAGCCTGTGAGTGTGTCTGAGCCTGTGAGTGTGTCTGAGCATGTGAGAGTGTCTGAGCCTGTGAGTGTGTCTGTGTCTGAGCCTGAGAGAGAGCACACAGCAGAGGAGGTAAGTAGAGAGAGAACTCACAGCAGATAGGGATTGAGAGAGAGCACATGGTGTGGCAAAGAGAGAATACGGGGGAAAGGCAGAGAGCGCACATAGTGAGGGAAGCAGACTGTGCAGGGAGGCAAAGAGCACTTAGGGAAGAGAGCACGCATCGGGTAGAGTGCATGCATGTGGACAGAAGGCATGAATGGGGGTTCAGAGAGAATGCAAAGTGGGAGGGGCAGAGAGAGCATACAGGGGGCAGAGAGAATGTACAGAGGAGGGGCAGAGAGAGCCCATACACCCTTACGAGACAGTCATCTTTGGACATTAGGGTATGCAAAGGTGATAGTGGCGAGACACATCACACCATCCCACCACTTCCACCACAAGATTACAGTAATTACATGATTATGTTAGAAGGCAACTTGGTGGGCGCTAATAAAGTGGATAACGAGGTGTCTCTGTCTCTTTTATATGCAATATAGAATTTCTTTCTGTGTTTTTTTTTTCTCTTTACTGAAATTATTGCTAATGACATTCTGATGGCTGATATTAATAATCGGGCTTCACATCAGCTGCCCCAAAAAGCCTGCCACAGCTACATGACAGCTGGAAGAGCAGGGTAACATCCAGTTTTGGCATCTTCACTTTGCAACACCAACTACATGCTAATTTGAGGGAAACATATGTAAAGTCAAAATAGTCACAATACCCATAGATGGATTTCTAGAGTGATGTAATTTATCAGTCCAAAATTTAAACACTGATGCTTATCTCCCAAGCCCTGCTATTTAGCCAAAGAGTAAAAATACATTTGGGGGTTATTATATGAAAAATTGTATAACAAACTATCGGGCCTATTTACCCTAGTAAAAATCTCAAATCTGGAATAAAAAACAACATTTTAGTAGTAAAAATGCAGTTGATTTTTCCTTTAAAAGTCAGTAAAACACCTCCAGATAAACTAATTAATGAGCGTTCTTTGTAACAGGGATTCTTTAAGGGAGTTTATCTGTTCTTTCATCTCAAAATCTATCCTAGTGTGACATTACAGTTACCAACTATTCCAGCAAATTCTGCACTCCAAAATGGCACTCCTTCACTTCTAAACTTAGCAGCGTGTCCTAATGGCCACTTTACACGTCCCAACATCATTTCGATACTGTATACAACGGCACGGGAGTGCGCACTTTTTTTGGATGAAATCCAAGATCGCATAGGAGATGTCACACAGGGGGATATCGGCAGGCAACACAACTGCGATGTCTACGCCCCCTTGGACGAGCAAACCTGGGAACGACCATTTAACATGGGAGTGAATAGGGGAAGTTGTGCTCCAAGTCGGTGTTGGGCCGTCACACAGAACGATCCTGCCAGATCGTCCATCCAATATCGGGCAGTTGGAGAGCCTGCACAATTCTTCCCTGATATCGTTTTGGCATCGTTCTTGCATCAAATTGCACATTTTCACCACACAACGCACGAACGATATCTGGGCCAACGCACGAACCACGTGACTTTTTATCGAAGTTGGACGTCGATATCGGGATGTGTAAAGTGGCCATTATGGCCACTTTACACGTCCCGATATCGTTGTCCAACTTCGCTAGACATCGCAGTTGTGTTGCCTGCCAATATCTCCCTGTGTGACATATCCTATGCATCTTGGATTTCATCCAAAAAAGTGCGCGCTCCTGTGCCATTGTATACAATATTGAAACGATGTTGGGACATGTAAAGTGGCCATTAGGCTCTGCAAGATTCACTTTGCATCTGAAATCTATTCTATCCAAAATTAAGCTAAATAAATCAAACAGTACTCTTTATCTTCCAAGCTATGCCATGATTTTTTCCCCTGAATCTTTTTCCCCTGCAACCTCCAGCTAGCCATCATCTACCACCCCCCATGACCCATCGTCTCCTTCCTTGACCACTTCACCACCTGGCTACTTCACTTCCTCTCCGCTGACATCCCCACCATCATCATGCGCGACTTCAATATCCCCATTCACACTCCCCGCCCAGCCGCCTCCAACCTTCTTTCCCTGACCACTTCCCTAGGGCTCTCCCAATGGGCTTCCTCTCCCACCCATGAACAAGGCCACATGCTTGACCTCATCTTTACCCGCCTCTGCTCCCTCTCCAACCTCAAAACCTCGGAACTCCCCGTATCTGACCACCATCTGTTGACCTTCTCCGCCCTCTCTTCTGCTGCCACGCTACCCCTCCCCGCAAACTTGATCACCCTCGCCGAAACCTAAGAGATCTTGATCTTCCTATAATTCTCCGAATCCCTCCTCCCTCTCACCGACATACCCTCCGCTGGTGACATAGACACTGCCACCACCCTATACAACACCACAATAACAAACGCCCTCGACCTAGCCGCCCCCTCACATTCCACGCTCCACGCACTAACAGGCAACCCTGGCATACGACCCTCACTAAAAACCTAAGACGGGCGTCCAGGGTCGCCGAGAGGAGATGGAAAAAGTCCCACACCTCCGAGCACTTTGCTCTGTTCAAACAATCCCTCACTGACTTCAAGACGGCACTTGCTACTGCCAAGCAAGCCTTCTTCTCATCCCTAATAACCTATCTGTCCCACAACCCCCAAACAGCTCTTCAAAACTTTCATATATAAATAAATAATAATAATAATGATTCTACATATTAATCTTCCAGCTATAGAAATTTGATTATCTGAAAAGTTATTATTCCTGATTTTAATTAGTTTTCATTATCCTCCATAGAACCCAAAGGAAAATAAAATAAGAAGTAAAATATTCTAAAATTCTTATACTTACCTCACTACTCACCAATCCAGCTTCTTACTGTCACCTGCCCAGACCTAACTTAATCTTCTTGTCATTGCTGCAGGGTTTGTATCCTTGGACCTGTCATGATAGGTAAAGATTCAGGCACTGATGTGGTCAAAGCACATATGAGTCACAATGCCATGACATCAGGAACTACAGAGTGACCTTGTGTGAACCCAGGCTTTATCAGTGAATTTTGTTGCTCACGTTAACAATAGGAATATGCAATGGGTAAGCTGTAGTTAAATATATCATTAGTTCGAGATGTATTTGGACATTGACCTAAATTTTTTTTTTTTTTTTTCACCAGTTTATTGATACATATTCAATTTATAGTTATATGATGGACATGGACATAAAGTCCAGATTTTTAGCTTTCATTTGAGGGTATTCACATTAAAATTGTATGAGGGGTTTAGGAATTTCAGATCCTTTACATATGCCAACCTGTTATTAAAGGGACCAGATGTAATTAGACAATTGACTCAAAGGCTGTTTCATGGTCAGGTGTGGGCAATGTCTTCATTATTTCATTTTCAAGTAAGCACATAAAAGGCCTGGAGTTGATTTGAGGTGTGGTGCTTGCATTTTGAACATTTAGCCAAAAAGTAAACATGCAGTCAAAGAAGCTCTCAATGCAGGTGAAACAAGCCATCCTTCATTTGTGAAACCAGAAAAAAATCTGAGAAATTGCAACAATATGGGGAGTGGCAAAATCTACAGTTTGGTACATTCTGAGAAGGACAGAAAACATTGGTGATCGCAACAATGTAAAAAGACCTGGACGTCCATGGAAGTAAACATTGGTGGATGATTGCAGAATAATTACCATTATGAAGAGAAACCCTTTCACAACAGCCAACAAAGTGAACAACACTCTCCAGAATGTAGGCATATCAATATCCAAATGTACCATAAAGAGATGATTTTATGAAAGTAAATACAGAGGGTTCATTGCATGGTGCAAGCCACTCATAAGCCTCAAGAATAAGGAGACTAGATTGGGCTTTGCTAAAAAACATTAAAAAAATCAGCACAGTTCGGAAAGAACATTATTTGGACAGAAAAAATCAAGATCAACCTTTACCAGAATGATCAAATGAAGGCATGGTGAAGCTCATGATACAAACCAGACCACATCATCTATTAAATATAACAGGCAGTGTGATGGCTTGGACATGCATGGCTTCCAGTGGCACTGAGTCCCTAGTGTATATTGATGATGTGACACAGGACAGAAGCAGCTGTATTAATTCTGGCGTTTTCAGAGACATACTGTGTCAAATCTAGGTAAATGCAGCTAAACTGATTGTTCAACGTTTCATATTACAGATGAATGACCTGAAACATAAAGCCAAAGCAACCCAGGAGTTTATTAAAGCAAAAAAGTAGAATGAATACCCTTTAATGGCCAAGATAAAAATGTGTGTACCGTGTTAGCCAGTAGATAGAAAAATATATTGGAATATGAGAGTCCTCAGTGGTTGATACCTTTTAATGGCTAACTGAAAAGATGGTAAACATAGCAAGCTTTCGGGACACTATGGCCCCTTCGTCAGACTAGTAATGACACAAATTCTGAAGGCACATACATATATACATAAGCAAATGAAACAAAAAAAACAGTTTTAGATGTTATAGTAAATATGACAGGTGACGTAACCCAGAGTCAGGCTGGGGAGGAAGAAATGGGCCTGGGGAATGGAAACTAAAAGTCTAAGATAAGCTAAGCAGAACAAATTGTATAATGGTAGTGGTCTGTGTAGAACTGAAAATACTTAATGAGTTGAGGAAAGCAATAAAAGGAGGCAAGTGTGTTCATATAAGAAGTGTCAAAAGTTCATTGTCCTCAAACTGGAATCTGTTGGAGAAGTGCTATCCCCAAATGTCTTTTCAATTTATATAGAAAACGCATGAATCTGTG
>JARQOC010000002.1:573765318-573780485 GCA_033576535.1 Allobates femoralis
TGAGATTAGAGACTAAAGCCCAGCAGGTGGACTGCTCAGACACAAACGCTGACGAGAATACCGAGTGTTTTGACGTATCCTAATTTATGCTAAAACCCACTCCTGGTGCACACAAATGGTAAATGAATGCAGACAAGATTTGGTTTTTAGCTGGACACTGAGATTAGAGACTAAAGCCCAGCAGGTGGACTGGTCAGACACAAACGCTGATGAGAATACAGAATGTTTTGGCATATCCTAATTTACGCTACAACCTACTCCTGCCGCACTTAGATGCTAAATCAATGCAGCCAAGTTTTGGTTTTTAGCTGGACACTGAGATTAGAGATTAAAGCCCAGCAGGTGGACTGGTCAGACACAAACGCTGACGAGAATACAGAGTGTTTTCACGTATCCTAATTTCCACTAAAATCCACTCCTGGCGCACACAAATGGTAAATGAATGTAGAGAAGAGTTGTTTTTTAGCTGGACACAGATTAGAGATTAAAGCCCAGCAGGTTGACTACTCAGACACAAATGTTGACGAGAATACCGTGTGTTTTGGCATATCCTAATTTACACTACAACCCACTCCTGGTGTATACAAATGGTAAATGAATGCAGACAAGAGTTGCTTTTTAGCTGGACACTGAGATTAGAGATTAAATACCTGCAGGTGGACTGGTCAGACACAAATGCTGACGAGAATACCGAGCAATTTGGCGTATCCTAATTTATGCTACAACCCATTCCTGGTGCATACAAATGGTAAATGAATGCAGACAAGAGTTGGTTTTTAGCTGGACACTGAGATTAGAGATTAAAGCCCAGCAGGTGGACTGGTCAGACACAACGCTGACGAGAATACAAAGTGTTTTGGCGTATCCTAATTTACACTAAAACCCACTCCTTGGTGCACAAAAATGGTAAATGAATGCAGACAAGATTTGGTTTTTAGCTGGACACTGAGATTAGAGATTAATGCCCTGCAGGTGGACTGGTCAGACACAAACGCTGACGAGAATACCGAGTGTTTTGGCGTATCCTAATTTACGCTACAACCCACTCCTGGTGTATACAAATGGTAAATGAATGCATACAAGAGTTGTTTTTAGCTGAACACCGAGATTAGAGATTAAAACCCAGCAGGTGGACTGGTCAGACACAAACGCTGATGAGAATACCGAGTGTTTTGGCATATCCTAATTTACGCTACAACCTACTCCTGCCACACTAAGATGCTAAATTAATGCAAACAAGAGTTGGTTTTTAGCTGGACACTGAGATCAGAGATTAAAGCTCTACAGGTGGACTGGTCAGACACAAACGCTGACGAGAATACTGAGTGTTTTGGGGTTTCCTAATTTCCGCTAAAACCCACTCCTGGCGCACACAAATGGTAAATGAATGCAGACAAGATTTGGTTTTTAGCTGGACACTAAGATTAGAGATTAAAGCCCTGCAGGTGGACTGGTCAGACACAAACGCTGACGAGAATACAGAGTGTTTTGGCGTATACTAATTTACGTTACAACCTACTCCTGCCGCACTAAGGCTAGGGTCACACTTCCGTTTTTTTCATGCTTTTTTGGAGACCTGCGTTTTTAAAAAAGCATGTAAAAACACACCCATAGGCCCCCATGTTAAAAAACGCATGCCCTAATAGCAAAAACACATGTCTTAATAGCAAAAACGCATGTCTAAAGTGCCTTGCGTTTTTGCACTTATGTGAGTAGCTGCCATCAAAAACGCATGCAAAAACGCATGGTACATTAGTACCATTTAGTACCATCCAAAAACGCATGCGTTAACCATAGGGGCCCATGTTAAAAAACGCATGCGTTTTCTAAAAAATGCATGCGTTTTTAAAACAGCACCAAAAATAGTGCATGCACTTTTTTTGGGTGCTGATTTCAAAACGCATGCAAAAACGCAGGGTGCCATCAGACACCTTAAAAAATGCATGCTGAAATGGAAAAAAGAATGCAGAAATGCATGCTTTTTTTTAAGGCACTAAAAAAACTCATGCCAAGTGTGACCCTAGCCTTAGATGCTAAATGAATGCAGACAAGAGTTGGTTTTTAGCTGGACACTGAGATTAGAGATTAAAGCCCAGCAGGTGGACTGGTCAGACACAAACTCTGACGAGAATACAGAGTGTTTTCACGTATCCTAATTTCCACTAAAACCCTCTCCTGGCGCACACAAATGGTAAATGAATGAAGACAAGAGTTGGTTTTTAGCTGGACACTGAGATTAGAGATTAAAGCACTGCAGGTGGACTGTTCAGACACAAACGCGGATGAGAATACAAAGTGTTTTGGGGTATCCTAATTTCCACTACAAACCACTCCTGGTGTATACAAATGGTAAATGAATGCAGACAAGATTTGGTTTTTAGCTGGACAATGAGATTAGAGATTAAAGCCCTGCAGGTGGACTGGTCAGACACAAACGCTGACGAGAATACAGAGTGTTTTGACATATCCTAATTTACACTACAACCTACTCCTGCCACACTAAGATGCTAAATTAATGCAGACAAGAGTTGGTTTTTAGCTGGACACTGAGATTAGAGATTAAAGCCCTGCAGGTGGACTGTTCAGACACAAACGCGGATGAGAATACAAAGTGTTTTCACGTATCCTAATTTCCACTAAAACCCTCTCCTGGCTCACACAAATGGTAAATGAATGAAGACAAGAGTTGTTTTTTAGCTGGACACTGAGATTA
This sequence comes from Allobates femoralis, assembly GCA_033576535.1. Lineage (NCBI taxonomy): Eukaryota > Metazoa > Chordata > Amphibia > Anura > Aromobatidae > Allobates > Allobates femoralis. The sequence continues at coordinate 573,768,032 of JARQOC010000002.1, forward strand.
GAGATTAAAGCCCAGCAGGTGGACTAGTCAGACACAAATGTTGACGAGAATACCGTGTGTTTTGGCATATCCTAATTTACACTACAAACCACTCCTGGTGTATACAAATGGTAAATGAATGCAGACAAGATTTGGTTTTTAGCTGGACAATGAGATTAGAGATTAAAGCCCTGCAGGTGGACTGGTCAGACACAAACGCTGACGAGAATACAGAGTGTTTTGACATATCCTAATTTACACTACAACCTACTCCTGCCACACTAAGATGCTAAATTAATGCAGACAAGAGTTGGTTTTTAGCTGGACACTGAGATTAGAGATTAAAGCCCTGCAGGTGGACTGTTCAGACAAAAACGCGGATGAGAATACAAAGTGTTTTGGGGTATCCTAATTTCCACTAAAACCCACTCCTGGCGCACACAAATGGTAAATGAATGCAGACAAGATTTGGTTTTTAGCTGGTCACTGAGATTAGAAATTAAAGTTCTGCTGGTGGACTGGTCAGACACAAACGCTGACGAGAATACCGAGTGTTTTGGCGTATCCTAATTTACACTAAAACCCACTCCTAGCGCGCACAAATGGTAAATGAATGCAGACAAGATTTGGTTTTTAGCTAGACAATGAGATTAGAAATTAAAGCCCTGCAGGCGGACTGGTCAGACACAAATGCTGACGAGATTACCGAGTGTTTTGGCGTATCCTAATCTACGCTACATCCTACTCCTGCCTATAGAGGGCTAAATTAATCCCTAAAAGCACTGTTTTGGGATGGATGAGATTTCCAGCCTGTACACCGGCCCCAGATGTGATGCAGGCTGGTATGCTAGCACAACAACGTTTGCTATGTACCCTGCCTCCCTGCCTGCCTATATACAGCTCTATTAGTCCTCAGAAGGACTGTTGTAATTAGATTGTCAGCCCTGCGCCTACACTAGCTGAAAGGCCACAAATCTGTCTCTCAATCAGCAGCACCTCTCCCTACACTGTCTGTGGAGCAGAGTGATGAGCACAGCGTGGTCAGGTCTTATAAAGACCTGATGACGCTGTGCGGCCAGCCAATCACTGTAATGCCACAATCAACATGGCTGTGGCATTACAGTGTCTGTCAGCCAATCCCTGCATGTGGGCTGGCTCTGTAAAGAGTGCCAACATGCAGGGAGGTGGAACCCGAGCATAGCAAGAGTATCGAAAGATTACTCGGTACTCGCCGAGTACCCAGAGTACCGAGATATTCGTGTGAGTACCGAGTAGTGACAAGCATACTCGCTCATCCTTACAGGCCACTAATAATATAACAATAATGCAATTGGTTTCTTTTATCTAAGAATTTTGACTTTACCTTCCCATCTCCTCTCGCCCTCTCTAGTCTGACTCTGCTTTACGTCACCTGTCATATTTCCTACATCATCTAACCCTGCTTTTTTTTTTGCTTATGTATATACGTATGTGTAGCGCCCTTGCGGATCGGTCACCACTAGAATTTGCAGCAAACAGGATCGGTAAGTCCAGTCACCCAGACACACCCCCAACACACTCCGGTTCCAGTGCAAAGGACTCTAAGCCATGCTATATACAAGATAATTGGTCACAGCACCTGGCGGTTAAAAGCTGGACTATCTGTTCCTCCAGCCAGCTTCCTGGACGCAAGTCCAACCCAGAGAGTCCGATCTGAGTTATAAATACATACTCAAATGAGAATGGACAGCGCCACAGACATAGTTGGTGCAAATAAACTTCTGGTCTTTTTATTCCAGGGTCACAGAAAGCTGACCCGCTCTTCCCAAGGAGAGCCAAACACCATCACAGCTGCTACCCCTATCATCTCAAGTGGTCCCGACTGCAGCAGCAGCTCTACCTTCCACGGGTGGCGTCATGACACAAACTCTTTTATTTTCCTTTTATATTTTTCTTTCATCCCTTTTTCAAATTCCTTTTTTTTACTTGCCATCTGACGAGGGGACCACGGACCGGGTCATGCCACCGTGACAACCCGCAGCCCCGACTATGTCGAGAGGGCCCAGCTCTGATTACCCCACAGCCCCCGCCGGGGCGAGTCATATACGTCTTCAGAATTTGTGTCATTATCAGTCTGTGGAAGTGGCCGTAGTGTCCCAAAAGTTTGCTTCATTTACCATATTTTCAGTTAGCCATTAAAAGGTATCAACCACTGAGGACTCTCAGATTCCAACATTTTTCTAGGCTCATATAGACATTTATGTGGTTCGGTATCTGTGGCCAATTTGGGGTCCAGTTCCAGAACCAAATTTTTTTTTATAGTCCACTTGACAAATTGTTTTTCATTATCTGTCAGCCTGATGGATCAGTCCGGTTTCATAGATCTTAAAACTAACTGCAGTTTGCAAATTGAAAAGCTTGATGGACGTTGATAAAAGCTATTTGCTTATTTTTCAGAGATTGTCCTATGCACCATAGTTGCAATAAAACTAAATGCTTTAGAAAATGTAGTCATTTAACACAGTTGTATGATTCCATCTTGGGGAAACAGGTTGTTCAAGGCCCTTTGTGTTTTAACATTGCTGAAGCCCAGTGGCACAAGAAACGTCCATAACTGCATGTTTGATTACATTTGATGTGGGAGAACATGACTGCACCGTCCGAGGACTTTAAATGTATCTCTTCAAACACCTGTGGAAGTAACTAGTTGATAAATAGTGAACCAATCCCTATGCAATATAATATAATATAAGTAGATGGTGGCCCGATTCTAAAGAATCGGGTAGTCTAGAATCCATATATAGTTTATTTTCTAATAGTTAGGGGAGTGCGGTGAAATTAATTGTGTGTATACAGGTGGCTCAGTGGGTAGCAAAGTATAACGGTGGCTCAGTGGTTAGCACTGCATGGTGGCTCAGTGGTTAGCACTGCGCGGTGGCTCAGTGGTTAGCACTGCGCGGTGGCTCAGTGGTTGGCACTGAGTGCGGTGGCTCAGTGGTTGGCACTGAGTGCGGTGGCTCAGTGGTTAGCACTGAGTGCAGTGGCTCAGTGGTTGGCACTGAGTGCGGTTGCTCAGTGGTTGGCACTGAGTGCGGTGGCTCAGTGGTTGGCACTGAGTGCGGTGGCTCAGTGGTTCGCACTGAGTGCGGTGGCTCAGTGGTTAGCACTGAGTGCGGTGGCTCAGTGGTTGGCACTGAGTGCGGTGGCTCAGTGGTTGGCACTGAGTGCGGTGGCTCAGTGGTTGGCACTGAATGCGGTGGCTCAGTGGTTAGCACTGAGTGCAGTGGCTCAGTGGTTGGCACTGAGTGCGGTGGCTCAGTGGTTGGCACTGAGTGCGGTGGCTCAGTGGTTGGCACTGAGTGCGGTGGCTCAGTGGTTGGCACTGAGTGCGGTGGCTCAGTGGTTGGCACTGAGTGCGGTGGCTCAGTGGTTAGCACTGGGTGCGGCGGCTCAGTGGTTAGCACTGAGTGCGGTGGCTCATTGGTTAGCACTGAGTGTGGTGGCTCATTGGTTAGCACTGAGTGCGGTGGCTCAGTGGTTAGCACTGAGTGCGGTGGCTGGAGGGGTGAGGAAAGCGGAGGCTGGAGGGGTGAGGAAAGGGGAGGCTGGAAGGTGTGAGGACGGGTGAGGACGGGTGAGGCGGCCAGAGGACGGGCAGAGGACGGGCAGACGACGGGCAGAGGACAGGCAGAGGCTGAAGCGGCTGCAGGCAGAGGCAGGAGCGGCCACGGTCAGAGGCAGGAGCGGCCGCGGGCAGAGGCAGGAGCGGCCGCGGGCAGAGGTAGGAGCGGCCGGGGGCTGAGGCACTTAGTGTATTTCAAATATGGCGGCATAGCGCCCGCCACTATTCTGATTGGTCGGTACGCTGAAGGCGCCGACCAATCAGAATAGCGGCGCGCGCAATGCCGCCATATTTGAAATACACTGAGTACAGTGTATTTGAAGTATCGCGCCATACAGCGCGCCGCTATTCTGATTGGTCGCCGCGTTCAGCGCGCCGACCAATCAAAATAGCGGTGCGCTGTATGGCGCCACCCTTCAAATACACTGTACTCAGTGTCTTTCAAATATGGCGGCATTGCGCGCGCCACTATTCTGATTGGTCGGCGCCTTCAGCGTGCCAACCAATCAGAATAGCAGCGGGTGCTATGCCGCCATCTTTAAAATACACTGAGTACAGTGTATTTTAAAGATGGCGGCATAGCTGGCGGCGCTATATCTGATTGGTCGGCGCGCTGAAAGCGGCGACCAATCAGAATAGCGGCGTGCTGTATGGCGCCATACTTCAAATACACTGTAGTCAGTGTATTTCAAATATGGCGGCCTAGCGCCCGCCGGTGTTCTGATTGGTCGGCGCCTTTAGCACGCCGACCAATCAAAATAGCGCCGGGCGCTATGCCGCCATATTTGAAATACACTGACTACAGTGTATTTGAAGTATCGCGCCATACAGCGCGCCGCTATTCTGATTGGTCGCCGCGCTGAATGCGGCGATCAATCAGAATTGCGCCACCAGCTATGGCGCCATCTTTGAAATACACTGTACTCAGTGTATTTGAAGTATGGCGCCATAGAGCGCGGCGGTATTCTGATTGGTCGCCTCATCAGCATGGCGACCAATCAGAATAGCGCCGCGCTTTATGGCGCCATACTTCAAATACACTGAGTACAGTGTATTTCAAAGATGGTGCCATAGCTGGCGGCGCTATTCTGATTAGTCGCCGCATTCAGCGTGGCGACCAATCAGAATAGCGCCGCGGTCTATGGCGCCATCTTTAAAATACACTGTACTCAGTGTCTTAGAAGTATGGCGCCATAAAACGCGGCGCTATTCAGATTGGTCGCCGGCAGCCGCGAGCGACCAATTAGAATAGCGGGGCATGGAGTGGGCGCGAGGTCGGCGGGAGCCGACCTCGGCTCCCAGCTACCTTGCGCCGGTGGAGCGAGCGCGAGGTAGCCGGAGCTCGTCTCCCGGCTACCTCGTGGTGGGGATGTCCGTGCCGGGCATATCCGCGGCTCAGCTCCGGGGAGCCGCGAGCCAGCCGGGATTTGCCCGGTGCCGCCACCGCAATTCTGATTGGTCGCTAGCTTGCGAGCGACCAGAGTCAAGCCGCGGCACGGCGCCATTTTTCAAAATCTAAGAATATAAATAAAAAAAATTTTAAAGATGGCGGCGCTCTTCTCATTGGTCTGCGCTAGGCGCGAGCGACCAATGAGAAGAGTGGGGCGGGGCACGGCACCATATTTGAAATCCAGCGACCGAACAATCAGAATTGCGGCGGCGGTAGCGGGCAAATCCCGGCTGGCTCGTGGCTCCCCGGAGCTGAGCCGCGGATATGGACACCACGGAGATCCGCGGCTTGCTCCGGCGCCGCGAGGTAGCCGGGAGGTGAGGTCGGCTCCGGCGGGCTCGCCGCGGGTCTCCATGCCGGGGCACGCCGCGGCTGAGCTCCGGGCAGCGGGTCGGCAGCCGGGAGACGACCGACTAATGGCAGTCATCTCCCGGCGGGCTCGGCGCGGACCTCCGTGCCGGAGGTAGCCGCGGCTGAGCTCCGGGCAGCTGCTCGCCACCCGGCTGGCTCGCCAGAGTCGTCCCGCTTAGGGCAGCCATCTTGGTCCACCCTGAGCGGGTGTACCTGTGGCCAGAGTGACCGGACGTTGGGACAAAGTGACGGATGTGACGTCAAAAATCCCTCCGGGATTTATATAATACATATATAATATATTATATAATATGCAAATATCAGTATCTGATGTTTCTCTGGATGAATGTTCAAAAACTTCTGCAAATACAATGCAAGATCCTATAGACAGTTTTATCTGTAAATAAGGTATTCATTCAAATAATGTGTATGGATTTGAATGGAATATCATATAAGTTCCTGAAAGTATAGTTTAATGTCTACTTGAAAGTAAATGCCTTTATTTTCATGTCTTTAAAAATGAATTCCAAGAGAAAATCTAAGTAAAGGTTCAAAGTATATATTTCCAGATCATAATGTAACTATCAAAATGTATAGAATATCCTTACCCATCCTGTGTTTGTCCAACTCGTCCTTGCCATTATCATGTGTAGGTGTCCCAATACATTTTATAATATAAAGTACATTTAGATTCTTCTTAAATCAAAAGGCATTAACCATTGAGATCAAATAATATGCACATCATATTAAACTTATTTATGATAACCTCCATAAAATTCCCTCGATATGTTTTCAAAATTCAAATGTTTTTATACTAAAGATAAAATAAATTCACCCCTTGAGGTTTTCATTTGTTAACCAAGATCAAAATGTCTCAAAGTTATTATGACAGGTCATTGAACAGGCATATTTATCATCCAGTCCCTTTTTAAATGAAACTCCACCAGCATTTTAGAGTGACAAACTGTTTCATGCAATGAATGTTTAAACAAAGGATATTTTTTATCAATTTTTAACCTTTAAATAGTGGTATGGTTTTTTTTACTGTACCTTTTATAATCGATTTTGATGCAGTACAGCTGAGGTGCAGCATGTGATGAATTCATAAATTTGGCTTTACTTGAGTATTGCTACAGGTCCATTAGATTTGTTTTATTGCTAGAAAATTTAAGTATTTTTAAAAGTTACCTACAGAAATAAATATGACATGTTATTAAGGAAATTTAGAGGTTTTTACTTGGACTGTGTGCAGAGACTAGGGTTGAGCGAATGTATTTGCTACTATTCACTAACTGCATGGATAGTACGGTATTCACAATATTCGCTACTTGTCAAGTATCACTGGTGCTCGTGAGTGATGTGTCGATCATTATCAATCTGAGACAAATTGTCAGCTTCCATCAGAGCACAAAGGGAGCTGACACCCCAGTGAGAGCAGATTGAATGTTAGGTTCTCTCTGAGGGGCACAACAACATGTTTTATGCAGTAGAAATACAAAAAAGACCACCCTCCCGCCCTGTCCTGTAAAGACTCGTTTTATAGCCGCATGTGTGTGGGTGGAGCCTATCACTTACTGACTTACGTTGTACTCGCTATTCAGACAAATATGCGAGTATTAAAAACTACTCGTTATGAGTATAGCGAGTGTGAAACTTTCACTACTCGCTCATAACTAGCAGAGACCTTTTTCAAACATTGCAATAAAAAGTAGAAGCACTAGGCTGAGTGATGTTTTCTTTCTAGTTAGAAAGAAATTATATAACATCTTCATTTTTGGTTACTGGGATCTTTATGGGTACCTTAACACGCCGCAACCGCGGCTGGCGATATGAGGCGATCTAACGTACATGTGCATGTTTATCATGCTCGCCTCAGATCGCCGATGGCGGAATTACACGCCGAAATCTCGCCATGAAAGAAAGGCAATGTGTCGCCCCGGAAATCGCCTCACCCACAGTGGAACCATTCCGGTGGAATTCTCTCGCCGCTTCAAACGCCGCAATCCCAAAGGCAATGTGGGCGAACATGGTCAGCGCTGCAAGGCCACAATGGTTTACACAGCGCCCCATACGCACTCATTGGACAACGCAACAGCGTTACGATTGGTCAGCCTGCTCTGGAAGGCTAGCTAATACATGACGCGTGTGTTGCTGAATGGACAGCTCTTCAAATATGGCACCCTGTGAACTGACAGCCAATGGGAACACAGTAGTCACCACCAATCATCGCAGACAAGGCGCGGACTACAGCACACTGTGGCACGCCTACGGGAAATCAATAGGCAACGCAGATACCATCACTATCGCCCTATCACATGCCAAAAGCCGGAAATCTCGCCTTCATGATTGCGTCTGATTTCAGAGCAGTGCTCAGAAATCAGGCTACAGGCGAGAGGCGATTTTTCGCCGTGAAATTCTCTAATTACACGCCACAAATGTGAGGCAATTACACGGCGATTGTTCCAGGGCGACATATTGCCTTTAGGATTCCCAGCCGCGGTTGTGGCGTGTAAAGGTACCTTATGATGGATAAATATGTGATTCTGTATTTACTGCTATTATACAATCAGTAGCAAGGAAGCATGTACATAATGGTCATTCTGTTGACCTATTAGAAATACTGAGAACTTTTTCTCTAGATGACATGGGTAACGGGAATGGTGGCAAATAAATGGTAAAACAGTCCATCCCCTATTCCTAGCAAAATGAAGCAAGAATGACAAACATCTATCCTGTTAGTACTTCTAGTAGGCCCTATCAGAGTTAGAGTCTGATACAATGCTGATTAGCATTATTCAAATGTTTTACTTGGCATTATACTAGTAACCATGGTCAAATGATGTAGTAGAAATAAAGAATGTAAATCATTGGTAATAAAATTATTAAAAGACATAAAAAGAATGTAAAAAAGCCTTTTTTCCTTACACATTACTTGAGTATATACAGTTGGTTCTCAATTAATTAGAATATCATCAAAAAGTTAATTTATTTCTGTAATTTAATATATAAATTGAAACTGAAGATTATATAGTAATTTATATTAATGTTGATGATTATGGCTTACAGCCAATGAAAATCCAAAGGTCATTATCTCAGAAAATTGAAGTAGGAAGGATGAAGGGTCTGCAAGATAAAATATTACCTACAATAAACAAGGAATGAGAGCCGCACTCACCATTAGCAGATCTTGTCGTTTTATTCTTAATTCGGTCCAGTCATATGGACCTCAGCAGGGAAGGGGAGGAGGTGCGGGGACGGAGGACGACGGCCTGCCGTTTCGCGGTGTGTACCGCTTCGACGGGTCCTCTATAGCGTCTGTCGTCATATCCGGGCTTAAGAAGCCGGTCTTGACGTCACTACCGCTATAGTTGAATAATGTGACAAAGTGATTAAAAACTTTACAAATACTGTTCAAAACATCAATCGGGTGTGAATACAGGCTGATATGATCATACATATAAATTATACAACATTTCATCATATTATTTTCAGTAGCACATACTCTGATATCTAACGCCTAACAGTTTTTAATCACTTTGTCACATTATTCAACTATAGCGGTAGTGACGTCAAGACCGGCTTCTTAAGCCCGGATATGACGACAGACGCTATAGAGGACCCGTCGAAGCGGTACACACCGCGAAACGGCAGGCCGTCGTCCTCCGTCCCCGCACCTCCTCCCCTTCCCTGCTGAGGTCCATATGACTGGACCGAATTAAGAATAAAACGACAAGATCTGCTAATGGTGAGTGCGGCTCTCATTCCTTGTTTATTGTATGGACTTACTTTATAGCCGGCACCACCATTACGGGCAGCAGTAGTCACGGGAGTGACAGCCTCGTTTTCAGTATATACGGTTAGTGCCCGGTGTCTTCTGGTTTGCTAAAATATTACCTAAATAGGTATCAGAGGCTTCACCTTGTGTGGTCGTGAGAGTCACAACCACTATAAAAGCATATCACGGCTGCTGCAGTCCCCGACATGGTGCATATAGAGTAGGGAGAATGAAGGTTTAAAAACCATGCTGCTGTATTCCATGAGACTTCAATGGGTGAATATAATATTGATTTATTGGTCAATGTATTTCAGGGTTGCCCGGTCCTGGCACCTTCCTCAGGACAAATCAGTATCATATTGCCATGTTACAGGTCATTTCAAGGAGCCCTAAAACCTGTTGACCAATAAATCAATATTATATTCACCCTATGATGTATTTTGGAATACAACAGCACGGTTTTTAACCCTTCATCCTCCCTACTTTAATTTTCTGTGATAATGGCCTTTTGATTTTCATTGGCTGTAAGCCATAATCATCAACATTTACAGAAATAAACATTTCAAATAGATCATTGCTTGTAATGACTCTATATAATGTATGCTTTTCACTTTTTGTATTGAATTACTGAAAAAAAATACTTTTTGATGATATTCTAATTCATTGAGATGCACTTTTTTTTTAATCAAAAAAGGTACCGATAAAAACAGATACTCATTCTTTGCAACCACTTAAACAATGACGTGACTTTGCAAAGGCATTTGCATCAGTAAGGCATCACAGCCATGTTATGAAGCTTCAGAAGTATTGAGTGAGGGACATTACACAGTATGCACATGGGTAAAGAACAAGTTAAAGGACAGGAGATAAAGAGTCATTGCAAATGGTACTTTCTCTAAATGTTACATAGGCAGCTGTAAGAAAGACAAGAATCATTTGTAGGACAAATTTTTTTTCAATTTTTTTATTAAAGACCTTGTAGAAGGGACTGAGAGTAAAGTTTCAGTCTTTGCTGATAAAACAAAACATTGACAGATAATTAAAACTGAGCTTTATTATACTACATGTTAGGCTAGGCTCCCACCACCGTTAATCTCCCTCTGAGCTGAAAACGTAGACATTTTCTGCTGAAGTGCTTAGCGTTCATCCTATGCATTTCAGCAGAACGCTGCCCCATAGCAACCCATTATTTACCTTGCCAGCGGCTGCTCACAGAGCTGCTGGGCGGCCGCTTTTCCTCAGTGCACAGGAAAACGCTGCACGCACAGAATGGCAGTCACATATCAATCGCATCTCACTCAGAGATGGTTTAAAAGCAACAACATATCGATTTTTTAAACACCCATGTGAAAACACTTTAAGGCCACACACATGAGCATATGAATCCAATGAGTCCAATGAGAGAAAATCTCGCATTGCAAGGGGACCAATGTTAGTTAGTGAGTCAGAGCAGATGAACAATTTATTTCTCATCCAGATTCTGGATGAGAAAACAGTAGCAGCATGCTGCGACTAGATACGTTATTTATGCAAAACTCATTAATACAAGTCAATGGGTGCAAGAAAATATGAACAGCACATACACCAACCGTGTGCCGCTTATTTTTTTGGATATATTACCATTCTCAAGCATAAAACACTGTACCATAAATGGTTCTGTAATTGATTGTAGAATAATATCTCCAGTGAAATAAAGCATTGCTTATGGATGACATACGTATGTCGCTTTGTTGCTAGGTGAGAAAATAATCCCACACTCTCATGACACACAGAAGACCATATTGATTTCACTCGTCCTACTTTCCTGGATGAAAATCGATCAGATTTTTCATACGCTCGTGTTATTCCAACCTAACCGAGTGTGGAATGCCGACCACTAGAGATGATAACTGCCGATACTGAATAAACATGTAAAAAAGAGATCAATGCTTTGTGAACAACAAATGACATTGTGAGTTATAAATAATTGAGCATTAGAGAATATATACCTGGTGGAGAAAGGTTGGACTTGAGGGGGCTATATCTGCCATGTAAATGTGATCAATGCGTTTTAAATACCCCAAAAAATATATACGCTAACCTCTTACATTTTCTTTTGCTAATTTACTAGCAATGTCTTTAAAGTGTAGTGTGATGGATTTTTCCAATGTTATTTGCACCTTACCCCCAACCTAAACGTACTGTAGGTCTGATAACTTCTACAACAAGGAAATAACTTTGTGGCATAATATTCTGAATCAGATATGTTGAAAGACCATACGGTTGGGGGTTTTTTTTAATAGATTTTTGCACATTTTGGTTGAGAACAGTAACAATCACGAAAAAAAAAGCTGCATAATGTTGCAATAAGGGAGCAATAAGGACAATGGTATTGGAGATCTTTATTGTAATAAAATTACTATTTCACATGTTATAGTTTGCTGTAATATTTCTCTTTTAATTCTTATCATTTCCACTTAATTAAGCATAAATAATATACTGCAACACAAGTTAATTATTTAACTGGTATGTAGTTATTTCTCTACTGAACACATTGCTAGTAGCTTACTGTGGTTATATTGAAACATTATAAAATATTTTGGTATCTTCAGATAATGGAAAAGGATTTCCATTATAATAGGGCTCCCGGGTATCAATATAAATGTGTTGCAGGCCATTAGTAGTTTAAAGTCTTTCTATTTGGAAGTAGACAGGTGTCTTCATCATATTTGACATAATAGCTTTAAGCTAAATATAAAGGAAGAAGATAAAGGTAGATCACAAAGACTCACTGCTTTGCTCTGCTGTCCACTTGTCTATTTTATATTGTAAATGAATGCTTTGAAAGTACCTTCACAGCTTGGATATTAAGCTTATAAAGTATTATACAACAAAACTGTGGTTTCTAGTGATAACAGCAGAAAATGACACATTGTATTATTATAATGACAATAATTATGAATAATGATGAGATGGATGATAATGAGACACAGAAGCAGAAGAATTTTTTTCCTACAAATAAGCATATTTCACAAGACGATTAAACAAGTTAGCTGTAATGATTTTGACATTTAAAAAAAATTATGACAATACAAAGAGAACAAATTGTAAAAATGAAGTGCAAGGAAATACATGAAGTTTAGTAAATGCTTTAATAAGGATTAATCTGGTATGATGGGTGACATTTGTAAACAAGCAAAAATTCATAAAAAGCGATGCATTTAAAGAAAAATTAAAGACAAAAGAAAAAGCAGTTTTTCAAACATTAATGCTTAAAACTGTAGTCCTGCTAGGTTAAAACAGCTCTTTGTCGACCTTT